>JASVEL010011893.1:0-348929 GCA_032618575.1 Nicotiana noctiflora | reverse complement strand
TCCGGTCGTGATGGCGCCCAACACAACTGCTAGGCAAGCCCGATCATTTACTTACTCAACCCGAGCATGAAGCTCAATACCAAGAGTTTGTATATCAATTAAATAAAAATCATAAAGAATAGCTACCCAAAAATCTAGGTGTCATGAGTCTAGAGCCTCTAACAATACAGAGTAATAAAACTCCAATAATACAACGATATGAGTTGGGTCTTGCGGACATCACGCAGCTACCTCGACAACTCCAATAAAACTATAGATCATCGACAAGCTCAGCTAAGCTCCCAAAATACCTGCATCTGCACACATGGTGCAGGGAGTAAAGTGAGTACTTCCAACTCAGCGGTAATAAAAGTAAATAATGCTGAGAAGCAGGTTCCACGTAAGAGCACTACCTCATGCTATAAATACCGTACAACACATATTAGACAGTAGTATTTTCCATGAAAACCCTTTATAAAACATCTAGCTCAGTTTGAAAACCTCATTTGAAAACATCTCTTTCTTTCCTTTCTAACAGTTAAGCATGTGACAACAACATCAAGTAGTACAAGTCTGCACACAACTCAGCCCCTCGGGCTCAGCACTCGTTTAACAATTTACACCAGAGTGTCTGGTCAACAAGGCAAGTAATACATGCATGCCAATAATATATATGAGTGCTAAATGTCATACCACGAAGTACAAACAACAATCAATGCATTAATGCAATGCATGAAAATGACCACTACGGCCTATAGCCTGATCCGCCTGGGCGCTCAGTGCTCATTGTGGGGCGTTCAGACTCCGGAGGGGCTCCTTCAGCTCGAGCGCGATATATATAATATCACATCCTCTGTAGCGTGCAGTCCGATCCATGCATAGTCATGAGTGCATATAAGCCTCTTGGGCACTAGTCACATAGCAAATCTTAGCAAATTATCAGAAAAACATCGATTAAGTTCTCAATTTATGGAAATGTGGCTGAGTTTGCAAAATAATATTTTTAAACCTTGGTTCGAGACAAAAGCATAGTAAGTAATGCAAAAACAGTGATTTTCAACCCCCGAAGGATTCAAATATTAGGCACGAAGCCCAAAATATGACATTCAGTCCAAATCATGATAATTAACACCTTTAATGGGATATCAATTTAAATTAAACAATTTAGTATTGATATTATTTAAAGGGGATAGACCAAGTCACAATCCCCAATGGTTCTCTACCCCACGCCCGTTATCCGGCGTGCAAGTCACCTCAATATAGCACTATAATGTGTAAGTCCAGGGTTTCAAACCCTCAGAACATCATTGACAAATATTACCCACCTCAAACCGGCGAGAATTCTAGCCTGCGACGCCATTGCCCTTCAAATTGGACTCTACGCGCGTCCAATCTATCAAAAATCATAAGGAATAAATCATAATATGCTAATGGGACATAACCCAATCGAAAGAACTCGAAAAATACACAAAAACATGAAATTGGCAATACCCGAGCCCTGCGCCCACATCCTGAAAAATTTCGAAATTCAAATTTTCGGAATCCTCGTCTCGCCACGAGTCTGTACATATCAAGAACTCCCAATTCTGATATCGTTTGGTCCTTCACATCATCATTTTAAGATTTGTTTTTCTCAAAGCCCTAATTTCTTGATTTTTAGCCATAAATTCATGAATTCCATGGATGATTCTTGTATAAAAACATGTAATTAACTCATAAAACTTACCTCCAACGATTCCTAGTCAAAACCCCTTCAATTCCCATCCAAAAGCTCTCAAGAATGACCAAAAATGGTGGAAAAATGGGTTGTTTTCGCGATTAAAATATTTTAAAACATTCCGCCCAGGCATTTTACTCATCGCGATCACGGAGAATTCCAGCCCAAAATTTACCCTTCGCGATCGCTGGAAATGCTTCGCGATCGCGGTGCACAATTTTGTTTCCTTCGGACAGGCTTCATATAATTATCATAACCTTTTGCACATAACCACGAATGACAAATGGTTTGATGTTCTGGAAACTAGACATATAGGGCTATAACTTTCGGTTGTTGCTCATTTCCTGAATCCTTATATATTTAGAGATATAAGTTTCCAAATCCATACATGTGTATTAGAGATCCTTCTCGAACAATCTATAGTATAACGTCCATAAAGTTTGACACATATGTCCAAATCATGATTTCATTAGCTTTCTAAAAACTAGACTCGATGTGATACAACTTTCATTTTTGAATCACCTCAACATTTCTTGTAGATAAAAAGATATGAGCTTACGAAGTAGGATCAATGCAACAGAAATTTCCTTCTTCACGATCGCGAAGCATTTCACGTGATCGCGATTCACTAATGTTTTTCTCACATTTTACTCACCGCGATCGTGACACATTGTCCACGATCGCATAGAACATTGATACAGACGCAAACCAGCAGTTAAAAATGGGCTAGAAATGGTCCGAAACCACCCCGAAACTCACCCGAGGCCCCCGGGACCTCAACCAAAAGCACCAACACGTCCTATAACGTTATTCAAACTTGTTCCAATCATCAAAACACTATCGTTAACATTAAAATCGTTCGTTTTCAACAAATTCAAGCTTAAGTTTAACTTTATCTTTCAAAATTTACATTCGATCCGAAACCCAACCAAATAACGTCCGAATGACCTGAAATTTTGTGGACAAGTCTAAAATCACCTAACGAAGCTACTGCAACTCTCAAAATTCCATTCCGACTCCCAGATCAAAATATCACCTATCAACTAGAATTCACCAAAATACTAACTTCGCCAAAATAGGATAACTTCTTCATTAGACCTCCAAAATTACTTCCGATTGCGCTCCCAAGTCACATTTCATCATCCGTAGCTAACCGAATCATCAAAATTCGATTCCGAGCACTCTAACTCAAAAGTCAATATCCGGTTGACTTTTCCAACTTAAGCCTTCTTAAAAAAGACTAAGTGCATTATTCCTTACCAAAATTACTCCAATTAAATTCTAACTCACCCAATATCGATAATGAAACATAATGCAACATAACAAGGGAGAAACGGGGTGGTAATACCTGAGACGATGAGTCGGGTCGTCACATTCTCCCCAACTTAAATAAACGCTCATCCTCGAGCAGACCCAGAGTTTCTCTAGAAATTCACCAATAGTTGAATAACATTACCCCGCATATAACTTGGGGCGATCCCACTTCACCCTATCTTATATACGTCCGACAACACAACTTAGCTGAAATTTCACAATCCAACTAGTCCATAAACCATAGAACTACCTTTCACCTTCTAAAATCTTTCACAAGATCAGAACCTCACATTTTTACTCGGAATAGAACTGAACCAATCGTAATAACCCATACCTACAATCTCGGCCGCAATCATTGATATACCACATAACTCAAACACATGCGGTGATAACTTCCATTCACAATATCTGCCCACGATAACCAAATGTCGATAGAAAACACTTTTATTAGCTAGAGTCTTATTCTAACACTTTCATATACTGCCAATGGTAAATAAAACATGCGATAACCCATATCCATTCCTCAAGTCACCCATTCATGAGGCCATCTCTCCTTTGTTAATTACCATAACAAATTTTTGAACCGAACCTTGATATTTACCCATCAAACATGCTGAAATCAAATCTATTTATATTCATTAATGATCCCTACGATCTTCTTTGACCAAAAACACCATCCCGGTGACATGACACAATCAATACGGCCTAACCGCAACTTGCATAATCTACGCTCCAGTGACGGGCGATTTGAACATTCTCAATTGAAAGAGTTGTACCTCAAGCTCAACAGTGCCAAAACAACACAAAGATGAGACCTCGTACTGAATATAAGCGTACCACATGTACCTATATCCAACCATTTATGGCATCTTGCAACACATAAAAGCAACTCATAGCTCTTCCCAAACCATTAACAAGTCCAAAAGCAATCGAATCAACCTGTCCCTCAACAGTACAACTCGAAACTAACCAAGCTAACTCAAGATAAATACGTAGCCAATCAGCTTATCAACAAATTCAATACCAAGGAGCCTGAAATTGTTTCTTTCACTACTATAACTCAGGGCAGAGTTATATGATACGGTGTCCGGCACCAAATGAATACCAAAATCTAAAATTTCGTCTGGTGACATGCCCGGCCACAAGGAACATATCTGAAAAGTCCTTCAATATCGGAACCGACTCAATGGTAGAAACCGCTATACTAACATCCTCTATAAAGGCAAACTTAAGAAATAAATTCTTCCCAGCCGTCCGTTGGTTTGTGGAACACAACCTTTCAGCTAGAATATGAGAACTCTGGTCTCCAACTCCATACAATGCAGAATCATAATACATGATCCTAGTTTCCACCGTGCAATACACGCACGCATTTGATACTCATTCATTCCATGACAGATACTCGATATTTACTTGTGCTACCGAGCAAACCCGAATACCACTAATGGACCCAACAAGGACATGCCACAATACCACTGCTATATAATCAGTTTAATCACCTTACCCTTTTTCGAGACATATACTCTCGTCAAATCATTCCCACTTAGCAATATCATTTTCCTTAATCATCTGAAGATCATTTATCTAATCACTTGGAAGGAATCACTATACATCACATGCTCTGCATGACATAAATAGGTCTTGTTCAAATTCTTACAATACTGACACTACAGATGAGGCCTAAATACATTCATCACTACTACCAAAACAACAATACATTAGTTCTATACTCTTGACAAGAACTATTAGTTCATTCGGAGCTAAACATTGGTCTTAGCCCTATAATTTTACTTCACATACTCAGATTGCACTGATCTCAAATTCAATGAACTTGTCTTACCCAGTACGAACTGTTCGGGCAATAAGCCACTCTAGACATAATTATAACTCGCATATGATGCCCCAATGTGCCAATAGGATACCAATTCTAACACAATACAAAACAAAATAAACTCTGGAAGGAATTATCAATTCCACGCATTAATACAGACTTTCCTTAGAAAACAGGAAGCAATTGATACAAAATAGTATATAGATACTCGATTTTACAATGTTGCGGTGTGCAACCCAATCCAAATAACACACCTATGGCGGCATGCCACCAGATCCACACATAGATCTCACATAAGGAGATACACGTCGAGACAAATCTGCTCGTTATAACCAAATACCGAATATTAGTATTAAGCATGCCAAGTGCATAATATCATCCCGGTGGGATATTTAGCGTTATAACTACAAAACTCAAGCACCACTTAGGTGCAATGTACAAATCTGAATTTCAAGAGCCAAGTTGCTCAGGCAACATCATTCCTACGCGGATTCCCAACACATAGCAATTTCTTGAGTCGTTTCACAAATTACACGGCGTAATGCATCACCACGCGAGATATCCGACAAAGAAACATCAACCTAACTACTCCTCTATGAGGAACGCGCTATAAAGATGCACACATTTGGCCTGATATAGAGCCATTATTCACATTAAATCTCTATCGACTTCAAGCCGATTCTGATCACACTGAACTATTCTGATAACCTTTCAAAGGTTCATAATAACTTCCATTTTTCTCATAACGCACAAGAATAACCATCATAACCTTCATACTTAGTTTACATTATTAATTTGATTTTCTTTCTTGTTGTAGCACTACAATGCCTCAATTTAGGCTCACCCCAGGAGATTCAAACATAAGGCCACATTGTATAATACTCGTAGGCCACTGAATACTTTCTCTAATGTCTCCCAGAAATATCACATTCAATAATACTTTATTTTAAAGCACTTCTTGCGAATCTGAATTCGTTACCACTACTTTCCTGATACTGATACTTAGGATCCCTTACTTAACACAAAATACCACAAGTCTTGATCCTTTCTAATGAAAACACTGTCTTTAGTTACATACACCATCTTAGCACGTTGGTTTATTACGTGTAAAATCTTTAACTCATTAAAACCATTTCCGAGAGTCATTCACTCTTATCCAAACTGCAATTTACCTAACTTGACGAACAAAACCACTCATGCCTTACTAGCACCCGGCGCCATAGGATATGACCTCATTCAAGTACCAACAAATATCATTCTCTTCAATTCACTAGCATTCCTTACCAACAGAAGCTCAAGACATACTATTATTTTCTCACATCTACGAAAGCACCATATAACTTTTGTCAAAATCTTGCTTCACTCATGCCCTTCTCGGCTCAATTTCTGCAACCAGAACTTGTTCGCTAGTATACTTTAGGACAGCCCCAACATAGCACATAACCACGCATTCAGCTAATCAATGGCAACCTCCCTAACTTAGCTCGAAGCCATATATATCCCGACACATATACTCTGTTGTTGGCGTAATATCATGGTGAGATTAAACTCACTCTTTCACAAGTTTGTGGAGACACGAATCATCAGAAATTTTAACCCTTTTGCAATTATTGCATTCATTCAGAGAACAGTTAAGCCCACTTTTTTAGGCGACAATTTTTTTTTTTTACTAAGTCACAAATTTTTCAAAAATTTCGAAAGAGTTTCCTTTGTAATTGGGACTATCAACCTGCTAGAGAATTACCAAAACCATCCTAATAACACGTCCATAACTTGACAAAACATCACAATGTATATCAATAAAATTAATCTCAATACTACATGTATTATATTATCAAAATTTGATACATGGACATGCTTTGCACTTATTCAAATCATAACACATAGAAAAATAACTTTCAATTACACATAAAGATCATACCGACACCTCACAAGAGATAGCCCACCTGCTTCGCCTTAATTCGGTATCACAATATACCTTCCACCATCACACACACAACACAATCATCTAGTCTTCCTGAATCTGAACTCATACTGCCGCACATATTGTACTTTACTACCCAACTAGGACATATGAACACATTCTCCATGCGCCCATAACTTGGGGCTACACAACAAATCGCAATAGGAAAAAAATACTTGACAACTCGTCTATTATCCTGCAGACTCCTTCATCACTACCAAGATCACGTAAATATATCTCATAGTACTAACATACTCATTACATAGCTATCCAGCCACCATCCAAACAATTAGGGGTAATACCGAACATATAAGTTCATAATACCAGCTCAAAAAATCAGCACCTTGGTGCTCAAGCCATAGGCGAAGATTCGGCCTACGGTCCTCCAAACTGGCCCAACATGAAATCACGAAGATTATATCTCGCCCTCGATCGGGAAATCACAAGCCATCAAGGCAAATTTATTACTAAGCGCTCGAGTGCGCATACATACGTGTGGAAGTAACTTCAAGAATTAAATCTCAAGCTAAATCAACTACACACAATAAGAATTCCAAGAAAGTGAAGTGTTTTCTAAAGGTTATGCAGCCTCTCGAGGATAAATGCAAACGTCTCCGTACCGATCCGCGAGACTCTACTAACCGGCTCAAGACTCATGAGGCCTAGTAACCTAGGCTCTGATACCAACTTGTCATGATCCCAAACCTGATTGTGATGGTACCCAACACAACTGCTAAGCAAGCCTGACCATTTACTCACTCAACCCGAGCATGAAGCTCAATACCAAGAATTTGTATATCAATTAAATAAAAATTATAAAGAATAGCTACCTAAAGATCTATGTGTCATGAGTCTAGAGCCTCTAACAATACAGAGTAATAAAACTCCAATAATACAGTGATCAAAACTGCTAAAAATTACAAAGAAATAGGGAAGGAGTCGGGTCCTGCGAACGTCAGGCAGCTACCTCGACAACTCCAATAAAACTATAGATCATCGACGAGCTCAGCTAAGCTCCCAAAATACCTGCATCTGCACACACGGTGAAGAGAGTAAAGTGAGTACTTCCAACTAAGCGGTAATAAAAGTAAATAATGCTAAGAAGCAAGAACCACACAAAAGCACTATCTCATGCTATAAAATACCGTACAAATCATATTAGTCATCAATATTTTCCATGAAAACCCTTTATGTCACGAACCGGATTTTCCCCCAACATCGGGATCGTGATGGCGCCTACTCGTGGTAGCTAGGCAAGCCACTGTATACATACTATCTTGTTTCTAGCACAATTTTAAATAAATAAATGTGGAATACTTTATCAGATAGAAATAACTAATTACAAAGTAAAAATCATACTGAAATCCTCTACCCAAGACGTGGAGTCACCAACTCACGAACTACTATGGAATACTACACATAAAAGTCTGAAGGAAATATAACATAATTCTGTTTGTCTCGGAACAAAGAGACTACAGCTAATAACATAAATAAAGAGAGAGACGCCGGGCCTGCGGACGTCTGCAAGCTACCTCGGTCTCAAATATGATTAGCTCCCACGCAATCGATTTATTGCTGCTGCTGCTCCTGATCGTAACCTGGACCTGTGCAAAAACGCACAGAAGTGTAATATCAGCACAACCGACCCCATGTGCTGGTAAGTGTCTGGCCTATCCCGGCGAAGTAGTGACAAGCCTAGGACCAGACACCCACATAAACCTGTGCAATTCAATATCTATGTATACCACAGGATAACAAGAAATAACCAGGTAATAACACAATAAGGAATATCTTAAAGAATTCAACAATTAACAACAATTAATAAATTCACAAGGAAAAACAAAGTATAATGTAAACACAAGTAATATCAATTCAAGAAATAGCAAACAGTTGCACGGCATCACCCTTGCTTTTACTCTCATCCTCACCAAATAAACAAATAAAGTACACGGCATCACCCTTCGTGCTTTTACTCTCATCCTCACATCCATAGTACGGCATGATCCTTCGTACATGGTTCAATAACAGGGGCACAGCATGATCCTTCGTGCATAATCAATAAATAGACATGGCACGACATTTACCTTCGTGCATAAATAAATAAACATGGCACGGCATCACCCTTCGTGCATTATCACTCTTCCTCACCCAAATAACAATCACGGTTAAGGGCAAAGAAAGAAACAGTAATTCATAAACCGTCCCATCAAGGGCAACCAATAATTATCTTCACAACAAGTCCCAACAAGGGAAAACAATAACATTTCATCCGTAATATATCTCAAAATAATCATTTTTCAACGACTCACGGTCATACTAGACGCCAGTGTATGGATGCTCGTCACCACAGCCCATACACCGCACACGATCACATAACACATAGCACATAATCCTATTCCCTCAAGCTAGGATAGAACAAACACTTACCTCGAATGCTTATGAACAATTCAATCCGTGGAAATGTCTTTTTCTTTCAAATTTGGCTCCAATCCAATCGTATCTATACACAATTGATTTAATATCATCAATACTACTCAACAAACTAATTCTTAAGACTAAATACAACTTTTACAACATTCTGCCCGGAATAGTGAATTTCAACCCGGGCCCACATGGTCGGAACTCGGGGTTAGGACCAAAATCCGGTTACCCATCCCCCACGAGTTCATGTATATGATTTGTTTCAAAATCGGACCTCAATTCGAGGTCCAATTCCCCAATTTATGAAAAACCCTATTTTCTAACAAAAACAAGAATTCTACCATGAAAATCATTGATTTCTTATGAAAAACATGTTTAATGATGTTAGGAATTGAAAGAATTAAGTAAAAAGTGACTTACAATTGTTTTGATGAAGAAGAAATCCGTGAAGAATCGCAAATGGGTGTTTTTGTTTTGTAAAAAGTGAAGAAATGACTGAAAATCGTGTTTTACAGGTCTCTGTGTTCGCATTTGCGAACATGGGTTCGCAATTGCGAACCCCGACCAATTTCTGGAGTTTGAAAAATAAGCTAAGGTTGGGAAGTTCGCATTTGCGAACATTTGTTCGCATTTGCGAACACTGGCAGACAAAGGGATGTTCGCATTTGCGAACTAATGTTCGCATTTGCGAACACATGCTGTATAAGGCAGTGTTCGCATTTGCGAACAATGGTTCGCATTTGCGAACCAAGGCAGTATGGGGAATGTTCGCATTTGCGAACTTTTGTTCGCATTTGCAAACATAGGCAGGCACTGTGGACCTTTGCAAATGCGAACAATTGTTCGCATTTGCGAACAAGGCTGGGTCAAAGGGGGCTTCGCATTTGCGATAAGGGTTCGCATTTGCGAGCCTTGCCTTACATTGTCCCCTTCGCAATTGCGAGAAATACTTCGCAATTGCGAAGCCAACAGCTGGGTGAAAAAACAGCTGTTCAAAAATTCAGAATTTCATCCAACGGCCTATCAAATCTTTACCCGAGCCCCCCGGGCTCCAAACCAAACATGTACATAACCTCAAATACACATTATGGACTTGTTTGTACGATCACATCGCCAATATCACTTCGTTTTAATCAAATCAAGCCTCAAACTCATGATTTTTATACTTTTGATTTTCAAAACTTCTTAACTTGGAACTCAAGGTCCAAAACATCTCAAACGACATCCGAATGTCACCAAACTTTACAGAAATCACATATATAATATTTAAGACTTGTACCGGGCGTCGGAACCAAAATACGAGCCCGATACCAAGGTCAATTAATTTATTTCCTTTAACAATTACATCAAAAACAATTTCATAGAAAAATTCATAACTTGGGCTCTAGGCCTCAGGAATTCGACTCCGGACATATGTCCAAGTCCCATATTTTCCTACGGACCTCTCGGGACCATCCAATCTCGGGTCCGGATCCGTTTACCAAAAATGTTGACCGAAGTCAACCATATCAATATTAATATCATTTTTATCCAAATTTCTCATAGAATTCATATTTTCTATCACAAAATCTTTCCGGCTACATGCTCGGATCGTGCACGTAAATCGAGGCAACATAGAATGAGGTTTTCAAGGCCTCGGAAGCTCGAAATGATTAATTAAATAAGTGATGACCCTTTGGGTCGTCACAATCTCCACCTCTAAAACAACTGTTCGTCCTCGAACGGACAAAAGAAAGAAGTACCTGAGTCAGGAAACAAGTGTGGGTAGCGGCTCCGCATATCGGACTCGGACTCCCAGGTCGATGCCTCAGGAGGCTGACCTCTCCACTGAACACGCACAGAAGGATAACTCTTCGACCTCAACTGTCGAACTTGCCGGTCTAGAATAGCCACCGGCTCCTCCTCATAAGATAGATCATTGTCCAATTGGACGGTACTGAAGTCTAACACATGTGTGGGATCGCCGTGGTATCTCCGAAGCATAGATACGTGAAAAACTGGATGCACGGCTGATAAGCTAGGCGGCAAAGCTAATCCGTAAGCCACCCCTCCCACTCTGTCTAGAATCTCAAATGGACCAATATACCTAGGGCTGAGCTTGCCCTTCTTCCCAAACCTCATCACGCCCTTCATAGGCGACACCCGGAGCAATACTCGTTCACCAACCATGAAACCTACATCTCGAACCTTACGATCCGCATAAGTCTTTTACCTGGACTGAGCTAAACACAATCTCTCCTGAATAGTCTTGACCTTATCCAAGGCCTCCTGAACTAAGTCTGTACCCAACGACCGAGCCTCTCCCGGTTGAAACCATCCGACCGGTGATCGACATCGCCTACCATACAACGCCTCATACGGAGCCATCTGGATGCTAGATTGGTAACTGTTATTGTAGGCGAACTCTGCTAATGGTAGAAACCGATCCCACGAGCCTCCGAAATCAATAACACAGGCTCGAAGCATGTCCTCAAGAATCTGAATAGTCCTCTCGGACTGGCCATCCGTCTGAGGATGAAATGCTGTACTCAACTGAACCTGGGTGCCTAACTCCCGCTGGACCGCTCTCCGGAACCGCGAGGTAAACTGCGTTCCCCGATCAGAGATAATAGATACTGGCACCCCATGGAGACGAACAATCTCCCTAATGTAAACCTCCGCTAACCTCTCCGACGAGTAGGAGACAGATACTGGAATAAAGTGTGCTGATTTGGTCGGCCTATCAACAATGACCCAAATAGCATCAAATTTCCTCCGAGTCAAAGGAAGTCCAGTAACGAAGTCCATAGTGATCCGCTCCCATTTCCACTCGGGAATTTCAATCCTCTGGAATACACCACCAGGTCTCTGGTGCTCATATTTCACCTGCCGACAATTTAGACACCGAGCGACATACGCAACGATATCTTTCTTCATTCTGCGCCACCAATAGTGTTGCCGTAAGTCCTGGTACATCTTCGCGGCGCCTGGGTGAATAGAATACCGCGAACTGTGGGCCTCTGCTAAGATCAACTCTCGAATCCCTTCAACATTAGGTACACAAACTCGACCCTGCAATTTCAATACCCCATCATTATCTAGGTTTACCTGTGTGGCACATCCCCGCTGTATTGTATCTCTCAACTCACGCAAATAAGGATCATCAAATTGCCTCTCACATATACGCTCTAATAAAGAAGAACGAGCGACCGTGCAGGCTAACACTTTGCTAGGCTCAGAAATGTCTAATCTCACGAACCGGTTGGCTAAGGCCTGGACATCTAGAGCTAATGGTCTCTGACTGACCGGAATATATGCAAGACTACCCATGCTGGCATACTTTCTACTCAATGCATCGGCCACCACATTGGCCTTACCTGGGTGATATAATATAGTAACATCATAGTCTTTTAGGAACTCTAACCATCTCCGCTGTCGTAGATTCAACTCCTTCTGTTTGAACAAGTACTATAGGCTTTTGTGATCAGTGTACACCTCACATGTCACACCATATAGATAATGCCTCCAGATCTTTAAGGCATGAACCACTACTGCTAATTCAAGATCATGAACTAGATAATTCTTCTCATGTATCTTTAACTGCCTCGAAGCATAAGCGATAACCTTACCATCCTGCATCAATACCGCTCCAAGCCCTGTACGAGATGCGTCACAATAAACTGTATAAGGCCCTGCACCCGTAGGTAGTACCAACACCGGTGCGGTGGTCAAGGCTGTCTTGAGCTTCTGAAAGCTCGCCTCACACTCCTCTGACCACTGAAACTGGACACCCTTCTGGGTCAACCTGGTCATCGGGGCTGCAATAGAAGAAAAACCCTCTACAAAACGATAGTAGTAACCTGCTAATCCCAAGAAACTCTGAATCTCAGTCACTGAAGTTGGTCAAGGCCAATTCTGGATTGCCTCAATCTTTTTTGGGTCTACCTGAATACCTTCCACTGATACAATGTGACCCAGAAATGCTACCGAACTCAGCCAGAACTCACATTTAGAAAATTTGGCATATAGTCGGTTATCTTTCAGAGTCTGAAGAACCACTCTGAGGTGCTGCTCGTGCTCTTCCTGGCTGCGGGAGTACACCAGGATGTCATCTATGAAGACTATCACGAACAGATCTAAGTAAGGCCTGAATACCCGATTCATCAACTCCATGAATGCTGCCGGGGCATTGGTCAACCCGAAGGACATGACCAAGAACTCATAATGCCCATATCTAGAGCGAAAGGCTCTGTCTTAGGAATGTCAGCCGCCCTGATCTTCAGCTGATGGTAGCCTGACCTCAAGTCTATCTTAGAGAATACCCTCGCTCCCCGGAGCTGGTCAAACAAATCATCAATCCTCGGCAGTGGATATTTATTTTTGATAGTCACCTTGTTTAACTGCCGGTAATCAATACACATCCGCATCGAGCCATCCTTCTTCTTTACAAATAATACAGGTGCTCCCCAGGGGGAAACACTGGGCCTGATAAAGCCCTTCTCAAGAAGATCCTGCAACTCATCTTTCAACTCTTTTAGTTCCGGCGGGGCCATACGATAGGGTGAAATAGAGATGGGCTGAGTGCCCGGTGCCAGATCAATACCGAAATCAATATCCCTGTCGGGTGGCATGCCCGGCAGGTCTGAAGGAAAAACCTCAGGAAACTCCCGTGCAATAGGGACTGACTCAATGGAAGGAACTTCTGCGCTGGAATCACGAACATAAGCCAGATAAGCTAGACACCCCTTCCCGACCATACGTCGAGCCTTAACATAGGAAATAACAGTGCGAACGGAGTGGCTTGAGGTACCTTTCCACTCTAGTCGGGGTGATTCTGGCAAGGCTAAGGTCACCGTCTTAGCATGGCAATCAAGAATAGCATGGTATAGGGACAACCAGTCCATCCCCAATATGACATCAAAATCTACCATATCCAAAAGCAACAGATCAACACGGGTCTCAAGACCCCCAAATATAACTACGCACGAACGATGCACCCGATCGACTACAATGGAGTCACCCATTGGTGTAGCCACATAAACTGAATATCCAGAGCATAGCTGGGCACGGCCAAATACGGTGCAAAGTAGGAAGACACATATGAATAGGTAGACCCAGGGTCAAATAATACTGAAGAACCTCTGCCACACACAAGAATGATACCTGTAATCACGACATCTGATGCCTCTGCCTGTGGCCTGGCTGGTAAAGCATAGAATCGGGGATCTGCACCTCCCCTCTGAGCTACGTCTCTAGGACGGCCATCAACTGGCTGACCTCTACCTCTGGCCGGACGGTCTCCACCTCTACGGTCTCGACCTCCACCTCTATAATCTCTACCCCCACTTCTGGCTGGCTGGGCAGGCTGAGGGTCAGCTGGGGCCTGAATCATAGGACGAGGACCTCGCTGCTGAGAGTTGCCCGCTGCTAGAGGGCAATACCTAATAAAATGACCTGGGTCACCACAACCGTAGCAACTCTTAGACTGATAGGGCTGCTGGCCCTGACGACCTGAATGGCCTCCACGAACACTCTGAAGAGGCTGAGCATTAATAGGAGGCTGGTCCGAATAATGCCCACGAAAACCACGATCACCTGGTCCACCCTGTGAAGCCTGAAGGGCGGAATGAAAAGGCCTGGAGGACTGGCCTCTATCAAAGGATTCTCTGCTACCAGAGGAAGAAGCACCAAACCTACCCGAATGACGAGGCCTCTTATCCGAAGAATAACCGCCTCCTCTAGCGAGAGCCATCTCAACTCTGCGTGCTGCATTGGCTGCCTTCTGAAATGATATGTCACTCCCCACGCCCATAGCCATCTGGAGTCTAATCGGCTGATTAAGCACATCTATAAATCTGCGGACCCTCTCCCGCTCCGTGGGAAGTATCACCGCTGCATGACGAGCCAAGTCGATAAATCTCGTCTCATACTGTGTAACTGTCATAGTGCCCTGATGGAGGCGCTCAAACTGCCTCCGAAGTACATCCCTCTGAGTAGCAAGGAGAAACTTCTCCATAAATAGTTCCGCAAACTGGTCCCATGATAAAGCTGGGGACCTTGCTGGTCGAGTCAGACAATAATCTCTCCACCAAGTCTTGGCGGATCCTCCAAGTCTGAAGGTACAGAAATCAACTCCGTTTGTCTCCACGATCCCCATAGTCTTGAGAATCTCATGGCAACTGAATAAAAAGTCCTGAGGATCCTCTGATGCGGCTCCACTGAATGTAGTGGTAAATAGCTTGGAGAACCGATCAAGCCTCCATAACGAATCGGAAGTCATGGTCGTTCCATCACCGGCATGAGCTGTGGTACCTGACTGAGTGGCCACAGTTGGCTGGATTACTGGTGCCTGAGGCTGAGGAGCTACTGGCTCCGGAGTATGAGCAATAGGAGTCTGGGCCCCTCCTCCAGCCTGAGAAGTGGCTGGGGCAACTGATAATAGACCCACTCCGGCAATGCTGTCCATGAATCCCGCTATTCTGACCAAGGCATCCCGGAGATCCGGGGTAAATAAAGCCTCTCATGGGACCTGAGCTGGGGCCCACTGGAGCTGCTGGAACCGGAACCTCCTCGTCAATCTCAATATGAGGCTCCACCTTTGGGGTAGCTGCCTGGGGCCGAGCTCTACCCCTACCACGGCCTCTGATACGGCCTTGGCCCCTGCCCCTCGCGGGAGCTGCCTGGGGCTCGGGCTGCTGGTCAGAGCGGACGAAGAAGCGCGTGTCCTCACCATCCGCGAAAGGACAGAATAGAAATCCAATCAGGTAATTGAGGAACAAGTCGCACGATAAGAAAGAACAAATGAGAGACTCTTTCCTAACTCGATAGACTCCTGGAGGACAAGTACGGACGTCTCCGTACCTACCTCTCAAACTCTACTAAGCTTGTTCGTGAGTGGTGAGACCTATATAACCTAGAGCTTTGATACCAACTTGTCACGACCCGGATTTTCCCCCAACATCGGGATCGTGATGGCGCCTACTCGTGGTAGCTAGGCAAGCCACTATATACATACTATCTTGTTTCTAGCACAATTTTAAATAAATAAATGCGGAATACTTTATAAGATAGAAATAACTAATTACAAAGTGAAAATCATACTGAAATCCTCTACCCAAGACGTGGAGTCACCAACTCACGAACTACTATGGAATACTACACATAAAAGTCCGAAGGAAATATAACATAATTCTGTTTGTCTCGGAACAAAGAGACTACAGCTAATAACATAAATAAAGAAAGAGACGTCGGGCCTGCGGACGTCTGCAAGCTACCTCGGTCTCAAATATGATTAGCTCCCACGCAATCGATTTACTGCGGCTGCTGCTCCTGATCGTAACCTGGACCTGTGCAAAAACGCACAGAAGTGTAATATCAGCACAACCGACCCCATGTGCTGGTAAGTGCCTGGCCTATCCCGGCGAAGTAGTGACAAGCCTAGGACCAGACACCCGCATAAACCTGTGCAGTTCTATATATGTATACCACAAGATAACGGGATATAATAAAGTGAATAACACAATAAGGAATATCTCAAAGAATTCAACAATTAACAACAGTTAATAAATTCACAAGGAAAACCAAAGTATAATGTAAACACAAGTAATATCAATTCAAGAAATAGCAAACAGTTGCACGGCATCACCCTTCGTGCTTTTACTCTCATCCTCACCAAATAAACAAATAAAGTACACGGCATCACCCTTCGTGCTTTTACTCTCATCCTCACATCCATAGTACGGCATGATCCTTCGTACATGGTTCAATAACGGGGCACGGCATGATCCTTCGTGCATAATCAATAAATAAACATGGCACGGCATTTACCTTCGTGCATAAATAAATAAACATGGCACGTCATCACCCTTCGTGCATTATCACTCTTCCTCACCCAAATAACAATCACAGCTAAGGGCAAAGAAAGAAATAGTAATTCATAAACCGTCCCATCAAGGGCAATCAATAATTATCTTCACAACAAGTCCCAACAAGGGAAAACAATAACATTTCATCCGTAATATATCTCAAAATAATCATTTTTCAACGACTCACGGTCATACTAGACGCCAGTGTATGGATGCTCGTCACCACAGCCCATACACCGCACTCGATCACATAACACATAGCACGTAATCCTATTCCCTCAAGCTAGGATAGAACAAACACTTACCTCGAATGCTTATGAACAATTCAATCCGTGGAAATGTCTTTTTCTTTCAAATTTGGCTCCAATCCAATCGTATCTACACAATTGATTTAATATCATCAATACTACTCAACAAACTAATTCTTAAGACTAAATACAATTTTTACAACATTCTGCCCGGAATAGTGAATTTCAACCCCGGGCCCACATGGTCGGAACTCGGGGTTAGGACCAAAATCCGGTTACCCATCCCCCCACGAGTTCATATATATAATTTGTTTCAAAATCGGACCTCGATTCGAGGTCCAATTCCCCAATTTATGAAAAACCCTATTTTCTAACAAAAACAAGAATTCTACCATGAAAATCATTGATTTCTTATGAAAAACATGTTTAATGATGTTAGGAATTGAAAGAATTAAGTAAAAAGTGACTTACAATCGTTTCGATGAAGAAGAAATCCGTGAAGAATCACAAATGGGTGTTTTTGTTTTGTAAAAAGTGAAGAAATGACTGAAAATCGTGTTTTACAGGTCTCTGTGTTCGCATTTGCGAACATGGGTTCGCAATTGCGAACCCCGACCAATTTCCGGAGTTTGAAAAATAAGCTAAGGTTGGGAAGTTCGCATTTGCGAACATTTGTTCGCATTTGCGAACATTTGTTCGCATTTGCGAACACTGGCAGACAAAGGGATGTTCGCATTTGCGAACTAATGTTCGCATTTGCGAACTAATGTTCGCATTTGCGAACACATGCTGTATAAGGCAGTGTTCGCATTTGCGAACAATGGTTCGCATTTGCGAACCAAGGCAGTATGGGGAATGTTCGCATTTGCGAACTTTTGTTCGCATTTGCGAACATAGGCAGGCACTGGGGACCTTCGCAAATGCGAACAATTGTTCGCATTTGCGAACAAGGCTGGGTCAAAGGGGCTTCGCATTTGCGATAAAGGTTCGCATTTGCGAGCCTTGCCTTACACTGTCCCCTTCGCAATTGCGAGAAATACTTCGCAATTGCGAAGCCAACAGCTGGGTGAAAAACCAGCAGTTCAAAAATTCAGAATTTCATCCAACGGCCTATCAAATCTTTACCCGAGCCCCCGGGCTCCAAACCAAACATGTACATAACCTCAAAAACACATTATGGACTTGTTCGTACGATCACATCGCCAATATCACTTCGTTTTAATCAAATCAAGCCTCAAACTCATGATTTTCATACTTTTGATTTTCAAAACTTCTTAACTTGGAACTCAAGGTCCAAAACATCTCAAACGACATCCGAATGTCACCAAACTTTACAGAAATCACATATATAATATTTAAGACTTGTACCGGGCGTCGGAACCAAAATACGAGCCCGATACCAAGGTCAATTAATTTATTTCCTTTAACAATTACATAAAAAACAATTTCATAGAAAAATTCATAACTTGGGCTCTAGGCCTCAGAATTCGACTTCGGACACATGTCCAAGTCCCATATTTTCCTACGGACCTCTCGGGACCATCCAATCTCGGGTCCGGATCCGTTTACCAAAAATGTTGACCGAAGTCAACCATATCAATATTAATATCATTTTTATCCAAATTTCTCATAGAATTCATATTTTCTATCACAAAATCTCTCCGGCTACATGCTCGGATCATGCACGTAAATCGAGGCAACATAGAATGAGGTTTTCAAGGTCTCAGAAGCTCGAAATGATTAATTAAATAAGTGATGACCCTTTGGGTCGTCACACTTTATAAAACATCCAGCTCAGTTTGAAAACCCCGTTTGAAAACATCTCTTTCTTTCCTTTTTAACAGTTAAGCATGCGACAACAACATCAAGTAGTGCAACTTTGTACATAAATCAGCCCTCGGGCTCAGCACTCGCTTCACAATTAATACCAGAGTGTCTGGTCAACAAGGCAAGTAATACATGCATACCAATAATATATATATGAGTGCTAAATGTCATGCCACATAGTACAAACAACAACCAATGCACGGATACAATACTATGCACATGACCACTACAGCGTATAGCCTGATCCGTCTGGGCGCCCGTCGCTCACTGTGGGGGGTTCAAACTCCGGAGGGGATCTTTCAGCCCGAGCGTGATATATATAATATCACATCCGCTGCGGTGTGCAGCCCAATCCATGCATAGTCATGAATGCATATAAGCCTCTTGGGCACTAGTCACATAGCAAATCTCAACAAATTATCAAAAAAATATAGATTTAGTTCTCAATTCTTGGAAAGATGGCTGAGTTAGCAAAATAATATTTTTAAACCTTTCGAGAAAAAAGCATACTCAGTAATGCAAAAATGGTGATTTTTAACCCTCGAAGGATTCAAACATTAGGCACGAAGCCCAAAAGATGACATTTAGTCCAAATCATGATAATTAACACCTTTAATAGGATATAAATTTAAATCAAACAATTTAGTAATAATTTTATTCAAGCGAGATAGACCAAGTCACAATCCCCTATGGTGGTCTACCCCACCATTTTCTGGCGTGCAAGTCACCTCAAATAGCACTATAATGTGCAACTCCGGGGTTTCAAACCCTCAGGAGATCATTTACAAATATTACCCACCGCGAATCGGTGAGAATCCTAGCCCGCGATGCCTTTTTCCCTCAAATTCGCATCCACGCACGTCCAATCTATCCAGAATCATAAGGAATAAATTATAATATGCTAATGGGACACAACCCAATCGAAAGAACTCGAAAAATACACAAAATACGAAATTCGCAAAACCCAAGCCCCAGTCTCACGTCCTGAAAAATTTTAGAATTCAGATTTTTGGAATCCTCGTCTTGCCACGAGTCCATACATACCAAGAACTCCCAATTCCGATATTGTTTGTTCCTTCAAATCATCATTTTAAGATTTTTGCTCAAAGCCCTAATTTCTTGATTTTTAGCCATAAATTCATGAATTCCATCGATGATTCTTGTATAAAAATATGTAATTAACTCTTAAACTTACCTGCAATGATTCCCAGTCGAAACCCCTTTAATTCCCATCCAAAAGCTCTCAAGAATGGCCAAAAATGGTAGAAAAATGAGTTGTTTTCGCGACTGACTTGTCTTAAAACATTCTGGCCAGGAATTTTACTCATCACGATCGCGGGAATTGCTCCGTGATCACAGAGAACAAATATTCCGGCCAAAAATTTACCCTTCGCGATCGCGGGAAATGCTTCGCAATCGCGGTGCACAATTTCGGTTCCTCCGGATAGGCTTCAGTATAATGGTCATAACGTTTTGCACACAACTCTGAATGACAAATGGTTTGATGTACTGGAAACTGGTCACATAGGGCTATAACTTTTATTTGTTTCTCTTTTCCTGAATCCATATATTTTTCGAGATATAAATTTCCAAATTCATACATGTGTATTGCAGATCCTTCTTGGACAGCCTATTGTATAACGTCCATAACTTTTGACACATGTCCAAATCACTATATCTTTAGCTTTCAGAAAACTAGACACGATGAGCTACATCTTTTGTTTTTGAATCACCTCAAAATTCCTTATATATAAAAAGATATGAGCTTTCGAAGTAGGATCATTGCAATAGAAATGTCCTTCTTTGCGATCGCGGAGCATTACACGCGATCGCGATTCACCAATATTTTTCTCACATTTTACTCACCGTGATTGCGACACATTGTCCGCAATCGCATAGAACACTGATATAAAATGGCCTAAAAATGGTCCGCAACCACCCCGAAGCTCACCCGAGGCCCCCGGGACCTCAAGCAAAAGCACCAACACGTCCTATAACCTTATTCAAACTTGTTTCAATTATCAAAACACAATCATTAACATAAACATTGTCCGTTTTCAACAAACTCAAGCTTAAGTTTAACTTTAACTTTCAAATTCATATTCGATCTGACACCCAACCAAATGGCATCCGAATGACCTGAAATTTTGCGGACAAGTCAAAATCACATAATGAAGCTACTGCACCTCTCGGAATTCCATTCCGACTCCAGGATCAAAATATCACATATCAACCGGAATTTTCCAAAATACTAACTTCGCAAAAATTGGCTAACTTATTCAACGGACCTCCAAAATTACTTTCGGTTGCGCTCCTAAGTCACATTTCATCATCCAGAGCTAATCGAATCATCGGAATTCGATTCAGATCACTCTAACTCACAAGTCAATATTCGGTTGACTTTCTAACTTAAGCCTTCTTAAAAGAGACTAAGTGCCTTATTCCTTACCAAAATTACTCCAATTAAATTCTAACGCACCTAATACTGATAATGAAATATAATGCAACACAATAAGGGAGAAACATGGCGGTAATACCGGAGACGACGAGTTGGGTCATCACAAAAGCGCTTCGATAAGAACCCATACAAGAGCTGACATCATATAATCCAATTGAGACATTGTGGAATAGGCTAAATCTCTCTAAATGTATTTTTGAGAAAGAGCTAAAGTAGCTTGTAATAATACTATTTTTATTCCTATAACCGAGATCAAATACATTACGTAAGATATAACTCTGAAAAGAAGAAGAAACCGAGCTACGAGAAAAATTCCCGCTGCTGCCGTAGTTATTCAATTTACAAAACAATCCACATGGCACAACTTGTGTTTTTTCATCATGAGAATCTGCATCAGTCATCATCTGCGAATCATTATGAATACAAAATTTTTGGAACTCATCAAATTAAAAATAGCAGCTTCTACGACACTAGTAAAACACACCTTTTCATGCTACTTGTGGGAGCAATAGAAATATAGCAGTTTCAGTAGTGAAAATGTAACGACTCTAAATTCGGTTGTGATGGTATTTCTCGTGAATACAAGGCAAGTCGACACATTCCCATTCCTATATTAAGCAACAAAATAATAAGTATTAAATCGTAAATATGCTAAAATCTCAAAAATAAGCAGTTAAGAGTATACTTTGCGGAAAACCAAACCAAACACAGCCCGATACCGGGATGTCACTAACATGAGCATCTACCAAAGTCCGAATTCAACTTGAGTAAAAATATACTAAATACGGTCTGATGAAATTGAGAGTTACTAAATAAGGTCTGATGAAATTGAGAGGAAGAAAAGCAGTGCTATGAACGCGGATATCAGCTTCTAAAGTCGGCTCCATGCATCATAAAATTCTGTCATAATTGCTCCACCAGCCATCTTCAATCGGTCATAAATTTCTTGATAAAATGTCCAAATCATAATTGGTTTAACTTTTTAGAAACTATAATTCAATGGATATAACCTTCATGCTTTGCAATTTTTCCGATTCCTTATAGAATGCAAGATATGAGCTTCCAAACTTGACTCCTCGTATCAAAATTTTTCTGCCGAACAGTTGAGGCTAAAAAAATCCACAACTTTTCCAAAGCATGAAATAGTTTGTTTAACCATCCAAAACTCATCCGAGGCCACCAAGACCTCAACCAAACTAGACAACATATCCCATAATATCATTCAAACTTCTTCCAATCTTCGAAATGCTTAAAACAACATCACAACACCAAATTCGCAATTGATTCAAGGTTAAGAATTTCAAAATCTTCTAACTTACACTTTTGATAAAAAAACCCAACCAAATCATGCTTTAATGACATGAAATTTTACATACATATTCCAAATGACACAACGGAACTACTACAGCTCTCAGAATTCCATCCCGACCCCTCTATCAAAATCTCACCTATTAACCGGAAAATGCCAAAAACTTTATTTTGCCAATTCAGGCCTAAATCTACCCGAACCTCCAAAACACATTCCGATCATGCTCCTATGTACAAAATAACCTAAAGGAGCTAACAAAATTATAAAAATTCTAATCTGAGATCTTATAGTAACAAGTCAAATCTAGGTCAAACCTTTTAAATTTCAAGCTTCAAACTGAGAACTGTTCTTTCAAATTCATTCTAATCACCCTGAAAACTAAAATCAACGATTTACATAAGTCATAATACACTACACGGGGCAAGTCATGTCCGAGAACTGGTGAGAAAAATGCAAACGCTCAAAACGATCGGTCGGGTCATTACAGAAAGTCAATATACTAGCAGATGGTATGTGTAGACATTCAAAATTTATTGAATTTAATTTCAATAAATACTTGGATTATATTAAAATGTATTAGTCCAAATAAATATTATGGGTTAGTTTGGATTAATTGCTTAAGTCAAATAACTATTTATTGGGCTAGCACGTTTAGTTAGGCTACAAATGATAAGCCCACTTCATTTGGCCCAATATGTCATTTCCTAGAGGCTCAGTTTGGTGCTACTTTACATGGCATGCCAAGTCAAATGCAAGAGCCAGTAGGATCATGCCACATGTCAAAATGACAAGGCATATTAAATCACATTAGAAGGACAATAAAATCACGCCACATGTGCAAGTGACATGTTTTGGCCAATCAAATTCGACATGTCACACTTTAATTTGATTGGTCAGAAAGAGTTTTTTTTACACACTCTTCCCTTTCACAACTACAAATAGGAGTCTTCATAACTTAGAAAATACACCAGAAATTATAACAAGGGGCAAGAGAGAGCTTGTGGATCTAACACCGCAAATTTCTCTACAAGAATCAAGCGTCAAGAAATCAAGTTCAAGTTCAAGAAAAAAGAACTTCAAGCTCAAGAAATTAAGTTCAAGCTCAAGAAGGAAGAACAAGTCAAGATTCAAGGAGTACAAGTTGAAATCAAAGTTCGTGCTAGTTGAATTCAAGATCATCGTTTGTGGAAACAAATATAGATTCAAGATCAAGCTCAAAGGTACTTGAATTTATTTACTATTGGAAAGAAGAATTAGAGGAACCATGCAGATTCTACACTCATTTATTTTAAATAAAATACTGCGATTGTTGCAACATTTTTCGGTCTTGATTTTATTTTCTTGACAAAAATTTATTGTCGACAAATTATAGCATGCCCAGTGGGACAATGTCTACCTCTCATCTCAAATTTTCAATCACCAAAGTTCAAAAACATCCTAATGGCTTCAAAAAAATCAACTCCAGTTTAACTTCCACCAAGGCTGCTAATTCAGATTCTATGCTGATGTGGAAAACATACTCAAAGTTACCTTTGGAAGCTTTGGACTAGTTACGAGGAGTAAAGCAAGCTAGCTAGGACAACAAGACCCCAAGTGTCGTATGCATCTACCCTTGTTTTCGGATCTTCATCCTCAAAAGGATCAAGAAAGCACACCCGAAGGAGGAAGCGACGTTGTTGAAAAAATCAAGAAAACTCTTGCTCTGCTTGACCTCTCTGGACAAAGCTGTCACGCCCCAAATCGAGGGACATGACCGGCGCCTGACCGAGTTGCCCCAGTCAAGCGGACCTGGGTGCCTTTCATTCCCACGCGTTAACCCTGTGTTGATTTTTTTCTCATTAACCAAATATTTTGCCAACAATGACTGATTTCATAATGCATAAACATAACCATGTGATTGATTCACTAACAAGTTCATAATTTATATTTACAACGCCCCATACATATACATAGGCCACAATCCCACAGGTTTACATGTCTACGGAGCCTCTAGGATACAAAAAGGGAAATACAATACTTGCCGGTAACAAGGCTCCGGCTATACCTTACAAAACCAAAATGAAATCTAAACCGAGTGGCATGAACCACACAAGGCCCCGAGGAAGAAAGGGGCTCACCAAAACGGGCGGTGGAAGGAGAAGGATACTACTGCCGATGAGCTGAAGTGCCTGCTACTGATCCACCTACAATCATAACACGAATGTAGCGTCCCCGGCAAAAGGGACGTCGGTACACTTGAATTGTACTGGTATGTATGGACAAACTTTGTCCCAAGTAAACTCAAGCCATTAAACAAGAATCACCGTGTTAAGACGGCCAATAGATTACATCAAGAAGTCAATTTAAGCTAACTAACCATGTTTCCAACCTTTTACTCATTTCAGATAAGCCTCAACACAAGCACGTTTAAAGTCCACAAATAGAACAACAACCAATCAACCACATAAATTGCAAGTAGTCAAACATAGGGGCAATCAGTGCCCCCCAGGTTGCAAACTCTCCTGTTGTCTCCTTTCACAATTTCACATTATTGATTTTGTATCAATTTTCAATAGCGATTTCGATCGCTTTCCATCCTTATTGCCCCCGACCACCCTTATTACCTCGGCCACCCTTATCACCCCAACCCACACCTTATTTCACCACGTTGCGGCGCGCAACACGACCCCGCCTTACAGTTGAAAACACAACAATTTCAAACAGCAGATAAGGTACTACACACAATTTCAACAAGTTCAAATAAGCAACTTGCACATTGTTTCATGTTCTCAATTACTTCTCAAGCCAATATCACAATCAAGTTACAATGTTTCCACATTCAAGAATATTCACACATGTATATTCAACAATTTTCCATAATTCAAGTGTTTCATCTCTTTCCACAATAAACCAATTCTCAAGTGTTTCGTTTTCTTTTCCACAAGGTGCCATATAGGCCATCATAATCATTATTCACAAATTCTTTACCCAATTCAACTCTCATTTACCTTTCGGTTCATATTTCATACCACAACACTCACAGTTCAACAACAACTTTGAATATCCAACAACAACATCAAATAGTCACATACAATTTCTCAAATCAACACATGCCAAACAATTTTATACATAAGGGCGATTTCACAAGAATCAAAATTAGCCATACATACCTGGTGATGAGTTTTCTTCCGTTAACTTTCTACTTTATGCTTACCCAAGATATCCTATTCTTGCCAACCTTGTTCTTGAAGACTCTTACTTCTACTTACTTCTTTTGTTTTACTAAAAATCAAGATCAATAATCATGCATGAGTATAAAATTCTATTTTTAAAAGCTATTATATGAAAACCTCTCTTTACCCAATTAAAACTGAAAATCAAAGAAAATAGTTAGGGTTTTTACCTTGAAAAGATTGGGGAAGTTGAATCCTTGCCCTAGGATCCCTTGGAATTAAGTGGTTGGAACAATCTTTGAAGATGAAGAACTTCTCTCTCTAAAAACCCTCTCTTCTCTCTCTAATTTTGGTGAGATGATATGATAAAATGAAGAAGAAATGTGTTATATTAAAGAAGAGATCGGGTCAAAATGTTACAAAAATCTGGGCCGGGGTCAATTATGCGGTGCACTATGCGATCGCAGAATCAACATGCGGTCCGCATAGTGACCGCAGAATTGCCCCAAATTTTACACAGGTTCTGTTAAGGAGTGCGGTCACTATGCGGACCGCATGTTGATTCCGCGGTCGCAAAGTGCACCGCGGATTTGACATGCGATCGCATATCGACCGCACTTTTGACACAATTTTGGGCAACTCACTGGGAACGTTTTGCGGCAAGAATGCGGTCCGCATGTCAGGTTTGCGGTCGCATTCTTGACCGCATATTTGACATTTTTTTCGGAAAAATTATTTATCTACATTTTTGAAACTTAAATCACTACCAAGGGTCCGAACCGCGGCTCCCAAGCTCGCCGCGAAGAATTCTACGCATTCCTAACACATTATTCGGACCATGACACCACATCTACTAGGTTTTATGCACAAAAATTTTACGGGGCCTTACATCCTCCCCCCTTAAGATCATTCGTCCTCGAATGAGGATTTTGAAATAAATGAGTTTTGAAAGACATGATATGCAAGCTATCAAAATTTTGACTAACTCTTATATTTTAGAAAACTTTCGCCAGAGTTTCCTTTGTATTATGGACATATCCACCTGACAGAGGGCCCCCGAAACACATTACCAAACAACAATACACAAATACAACACTTTTCACAACTTTTATATACTTTCTTGCCTCAACAAATGCACACATTTTATCACATTGTTACTATTGCACATAAACTAGTCACTTCAATGAGTCCTTTCCTTATTCAACCATTTTAACACAACATGTACACACAAACAAACCACTACCAATCTACACTTACTATTAGTCGCTTACTTAACACATAACTCTTTACAAAATGGAGGAGGCTTTTACTAACACTAAGAGGGAAACAACTTGGACAAGATGACAGTTACTAGAAGTAGAAGGATCGCCTAATTTCTTCTAAGTTTGATCAAACAAATGGGGGTACTTTTCCTTCATCTCTTTCTCTGCTTCCCATGTGGCCTCCTCAACTTGTTGACTTCGCCACAATACTTTAACAGAGGCAACTTCCTTATTTCTCAACTTACGGACTTGCCTATTAAGATGGCAACTGGAACTTCTTCATATGACAAATTTTCATTAACCTCTATAGCTTCGACTGGCATGATGGTGGATGGATCTCCAATCACTTTCTTCAACATGGACACATGGAATACCGGATGCATTGCTGACATCTCAGAAGGCAACTCTAGCCTATAAGCAACTTGACCAATCCTTTGAACGATCCGATATGGCCCGACATACCTAGGACTCAATTTCCCTTTCTTTCCGAATCGCATGACTCCCTTCATAGGAGATACCCTCAAGAACACCCAATCATCGACTTGAAACTCCAAATCCCTTCGACGAACGTCTGCATAGGACTGTTGACGACTCTGTGCTGTTTTCATTCTCTCCCGAATAACCTTGACCTTTCCCATAGCTTCGTACACCATATCTGGCCCTAGCAATTCCGCTTCACCTACCTCAAACCACCCGATTGGCGACCTACATCTTCTCCCGTACAATGCCTCAAATGGGGCCATCCGAATGCTAGCATGATAGCTATTATTGTAAGCAAATTCTATCAGTGGCAAGTGTTCATCCCAATTACCTTTAAAATCTAAGACATAAGCCCGCAACATGTCTTCAAGCGTCTGAATGGTCCGCTCGGCCTGACCGTCGGTCTGTGGATGGAAAGCTGTGCTGAGATTCACCTAGATTCCCAAACCTTGCTGATACTTCTTCCAAAAGTTAGCTGTGAACTAAGCCTCACGATCCGAGATAATAGAAAGTGGAGTGCCATGAAGTTTTACTATCTCCTTGATGTACAATCTTGCATATTGCTCTGCAGTATCAGTGGACTTGACAGGCAGGAAGTGAGCTGATTTGGTGAGTCGATCCACTATCACCCATATTGAGTCGAACTTTCGCCGAGTGCGAGGTAACCCTACCACGAAATCCATATTGATCATCTCCCATTTCCACCTTGGTATTTCTATAAGCTGAGTTAATCCACCGGGCCGTTGATGCTCGGCCTTCACTTGTTGACAGTTCGGACATTTAGCTACAAAGCTTGCTATATCCCTTTTCATACTGTTCCACCAATAAATCTCCTTAAGGTCATGATACATTTTCGTGGAACCTAGTTGTACAAAATATATGGAAATATGTGCCTCTGCCATTACCTTTTCCCGAAGTTCGTTCACGTCCGGAACACATAGTCTGCCTTGACACCGCATTACACCATCTTTGCTGCTGTGTACAAATGTTGAGGTCTTGTCATTCAGAACTGCTTCCTTTACCCGAACTAATGCTGGATCCATGAACTGTTTTTCCTTGATTTCCGCGACCAATGATGATTCTGCTCCATTATGCACCAAAACATTCCCCTCGTCTGACGCAGAGATACGAACCCCCAAACTGGCTAATTGGTAAACCTCTCGAGACTGGGGTCTCTGATACACACCCAAATGAGCCAAACTACCCATGGATTTCCGACTAAGATCATCGGCTACCACATTTGCCTTCCCTGGATGGTACAATATGTTCATCTCATAGTCCTTGAGCAATTCTAACCACCGCCACTGTCTCAGATTTAGCTCCTTCTGCTTGAACAAATACTGGAGGCTCTTGTGGTCTGAAAACACATCTACATGAACTCCATAAAGATAATACTGCCATATTACAAAGCAGACACAACTGTCACAAGCTCCAAATCATGTGTCGGGTAATTCTTCTCGTGATTTTTGAGTTATCTCAAAGCATACTCTATAACCTTTCCGTGTTGCATCAACACACACCCTAACCAACCTTGGAGGCATAACTTTCACCTTAACACTTTACATCGATAGCGGAACATCCTTACTATATTCCTCATACATAAGACCTTCCACGAATTGAGTTCCACTATAATTTCCTTGATGTGGTTTCGACCCCATGTGAACAATTGCTACTAACTCTTCATAATTCTTAACCCAAGGCATTGCTGAATGAGTTTTCTCATATGACCTCCTGTCTCAAATGAATAGCACTGGCTAACTTTGCACACGTACCCTGAATAACACTAACTTGCACGCCATTGCATCGAAGGTAAGGTAACATTGTGCTCTAACTTTTCTTAATCAACCTCTTCTCCCCATATGTGCATTGTAGAATTTAAGAAATTGCACTACTTCCGCTGTGAAAATTCCTAGCATCCCTCTTTACGGTTAAACACCTCTCAAACGTATATCAACAACCTTTATATGCATATGACTTAGGAAGGGTCACTATCCCGAGAAGGGTATTCTCTGAAACTTTAAATCCTCCTCAATCCTTCAACAACAACTTTTGGTTTTACTCTTAAGTGTAAGGCTTAGTCCCCCTAATTCTATCTCCGACGAGTAACTCGCCTCATTCCCCATGTTATAGTTATCAATGAAGTTCCCTGATATTGCGGCTTAAGAGTTATCATGCTAAACACGTCTACTCCGTCACGAGTGTTTATCCTCTTTCAATCTATTCTGAACCTTTCATTCCCATCTTGATTTGCGGATAGTGCATAATTAATAGCTTTATTGTTCCACACATCTGTCTGCCTCCCGTGAACTTGAAAGATCATTATGTCTTGTTTAATCATTTTACAGTACCACAACCTCACCAATGATAACCTCGCTTCCCATTGTGTGTAGACATGAACTATCTCTAGACCCCTTTAGTCGATATTCAATGTCACCCATGTCGGTTGCATTGCGGTTAATCCCTTATAACTTTTATTAACACTTGTGCCCTAAGTGAGTCCACCATTCTGATGCAAAAATTATTTTAAATAACCATGACCATCTCAATTTAAAGGTTTTCTCCCCATTTCTTCTCACCTCATTCTTCCTAGTTAGTGAATAGCCACGCACTCTTCCATATATTACGTGGTCTCTTACCTTAGGCATTCCATCCGGCTCACCTCTTAACTCTTATTGGGACATATGTAGCAAGGAGTGTTCGTCTGAACATCACTTAACACTTATCTATTTGTAAGGCTCTTTAGAGGCTCTCTATCAAGCCCCAATTACCATCTTGGGTTGTTGTGGCAACACATTCATTTCTCTCACTCGTTATGGCTTTCTTAGTATCCCGAAACTTTGTTTAAATCACAAATCTATGATTAGCCCATTCTAGGAACTCACAATCTTTCACATTTGACATATGGTACCTCCTTGGGTCCCATTTCTCCTGACCTTATGACAAGTAAAAGTCTCTTTACAAACATACTATTATTTTCTAGAATCGTTGACCCTATCGGTCACATTGCCATGCGTGAAGAATTTACATTCCTTAATCTCTTTTCTAGACCACACATGTCTTTACCAAAATATTCAAATATCATAGTTACATGGTCTCGCTCTTGTTTCATTGTATTTAAGTAGCCTCACGATGGTCCTCCCTCTCCCACATAGGGAAAATATCCTGGATCTTGACACAAGTCTTGAGTGTAGAAACTTTAGGAACATATGCCTCATATATCTATACCTCTTATATATATACTCGGCCATTAGGAAAATTTAAGTCACCATAGCAATGATCTCATGAGTTCCCTTCTCCTATTCAGCCACGCAGGTATGGAATTCCAAGTCCCCACGTATATCCTTTATGTACATTTCTAGGTCCTTATAAAGTTCGTGAGGCAAGGGTCTTCTCGGCTAGGGTCCAATTGAGTCTCATTTCATAACTTTTTACCTCATATGAGAGACTTACACTCTCCCCAGTAATCTCTTAGTCATTCTCTCATATATCACGTGCTTATATAACCAATATTCTTTCACACCTTACGATCAATTATATACTTCTTGCACTAACCACGCTTGCTATTTAAGCTTACATATCAATCATCAAATCAATGCCTCTTCGTGCGGGTAATCACTTCTAATCCTTTCCCCAAATAAAGTATACTTGTAGTACTATGTACTTATATATATATTCATACAGTTTATTCAACAAGATACATGTGCAATCTCCATAACACCCATGTCTTTTCCCATTGGTCATGACATATGACAACACTACATAAAATAGACGAAAGAGTATTTAAACTTACCTTGAATCTCAACGCACGGGTTACAAAACAATCTTATAGTCAAGCTTTATCGCACGATTTGGAGTGATGAAGAAGGGTAATATTCCTAAATGTCCGTGTAGCCCCCTACTTATATGATGTGGTCGACAACACACCTATAAGAAGGGCACTACTAGACACGGCTCCGAGACATCCTAGGACACTTTAAAAACCATAGGCTCCGATACCAAGTTTGTCACGCCCCAAATCGAGGGACATGACCGGCGCCTGACCGGGTTGCCCCAGTCAAGCGGACCTGGGTGCCTTTCATTCCCACGCGTTAACCCTGTGTTGATTTTTTTCTCATTAACCAAATATTTTGCCAACAATGACTGATTTCATAATGCATAAACATAACCATGTGATTGATTCACTAACAAGTTCATAATTTATATTTACAACGCCCCATACATATACATAGGCCACAATCCCACAGTTTACATGTCTACGGAGCCTCTAGGATACAAAAAGGGAAATACAATACTTGCCGGTAACAAGGCTCCGGCTATACCTTACAAAAATCCAAAAGAAAGTCTGAAATAAAAGTGGCATGAGCCACACTAGGCCCCGAGGAAGAAAGGGGCTCACCAAAACGGGCAGTGGAAGGAGAAGGATACTACTGCCGATGAGCTGAAGTGCCTGCTACTGATCCACCTACAATCATGACACGAATGTAGCGTCCCCGGCAAAAGGGACGTCAGTACACTTGAATTGTACTGGTATGTATGGACAAACTTTGTCCCAAGTAAACTCAAGCCATTAAACAAGAATCACCATGTTAAGACAGCCAATAGATTACATCAAGAAGTCAATTAAGCTAACTAACCATGTTTCCAACCTTTTACTCATTTCAGATAAGCCTCAACACAAGCACGTTTAAAGTCCACAAATAGAACAACAACCAATCAACCACATAAATTGCAAGTAGTCAAACATAGGGGCAATCAGTGCCCCCCAGGTTGCAAACTCTCCTGTTGTCTCCTTTCACAATTTCACATTATTGATTTTTGTATCAATTTTCAATAGCGATTTCGATCGCTTTCCATCCTTATTGCCCCCGACCACCCTTATTACCTCGGCCACCCTTATCACCCCAACCCACACCTTATTTCACCACGTTGCGGCGCGCAACTCGACCCCGCCTTACAGTTGAAAACACAACAATTTCAAACAGCAGATAAGGTACTACACACAATTTCAACAAGTTCAAATAAGCAACTTGCACATTGTTTCATGTTCTCAATTACTTCTCAAGCCAATATCACAATCAAGTTACAATGTTTCCACATTCAAGAATATTCACACATGTATATTCAACAATTTTCCATAATTCAAGTGTTTCATCTCTTTCCACAATAAACCAATTCTCAAGTGTTTCGTTTTCTTTTCCACGAGGTGCCATATAGGCCATCATAATCATTATTCACAAATTCTTTACCCAATTCAACTCTCATTTACCTTTCGGTTCATATTTCATACCACAACACTCATAGTTCAACAACAACTTTGAATATCCAACAACAACATCAAATAGTCACATACAATTTCTCAAATCAACACATGCCAAACAATTTTACACATAAGGGCGATTTCACAAGAATCAAAATTAGCCATACATACCCGGTGATGAGTTTTCTTCCGTTAACTTTCTACTTTATGCTTACCCAAGATATCCTATTCTTGCCAACCTTGTTCTTGAAGACTCTTACTTCTACTTACTTCTTTTGTTTTACTAAAAATCAAGATCAATAATCATGCATGAGTATAAAATTCTATTTTTAAAAGCTATTATATGAAAACCTCTCTTTACCCAATTAAAACTGAAAATCAAAGAAAATAGTTAGGGTTTTTACCTTGAAAAGATTGGGAAGTTGAATCCTTGCCCTAGGATCCCTTGGAATTAAGTGGTTGGAACAATCTTTGAAGATGAAGAACTTCTCTCTCTAAAACCCCTCTATTCTCTCTCTAATTTTGGTAAGATGATATGAGAAAATGAGGGTGAAAGGTGTTATATTAAAGAAGAGATCGGGTCAAAATGTTACAAAAATCTGGGCCGGGGTCAATTATGCGGTGCACTTTGCGACCGCAGAATCAACATGCGGTCCGCATAGTGACCGCAGAATGGCCTTAAAAAATTACGCAGGTTCTGTTAAGGAATGCGGTCACTATGCGGACCGCATGTTGATTCTGCGGTCGCAAAGTGCACCGCAGATTTGACATGCGATCGCATATCGACCGCACTTTTGACACAATTTTGGGCAACTCACTGGAACGTTTTGCGGCAAGAATGCGGTCCGCATGTCAGGTTTGCGGTCGCATTCTTGACCGCATATTTGACATTTTTTTCGGAAAAATTATTTCTCTACATTTTTGAAACTTAAATCACTACCAAGGGTCCGAACCGCGGCTCCCAAGCTCGCCGCGAAGAATTCTACGCATTCCTAACACATTATTCGGACCATGACACCACATCTACTAGGTTTTATGCACAAAAATTTTACGGGGCCTTACAAAAGCACTCTTCCACGAAGGAAGATGATGATGCCTCAAGTAATGGATCCTTCCCAATTACACTTCATAACATGAGCCAATCAAGGATCAATTTGTGTGATAATCCATGCTACTCTCCATCGTCCACAACAATCATGCAAGCCATGGTGACAAACACTTCATCCGTAGAGGAGCAGTCGGCAAACTTGACGAAAGCAGTCGCTTGCTTGACCAAATGCATGTAAAATCAAGATGCTAGAATTGACAAGCTAACAGACATGATGGGAATCTTGATAGAACAAGAATCCACCCATGCACCTGGCAAACACCCAGAAGTTTTAGAGAGTGATCCTCCCCCACGACAAGTTGCAGTCACTAAGGAAATAACAATCTCTTCGGAAGGGATGGTTACAATCAATCAACTAAAGGAGTTCATTGAAGGGACTACAAAAAATAAATATGAAATCGTTTCCAAGTCCTCATTTTATCTACGCAAAGCCGTATTGATATGTTTAAGATGTTTGCTGGCTATTAACCTCCAAAATTTCAACAGTTTGTGTCATACATCATTTTTACCCGAGAGGGTATATGAAAGTTTTTCCAATTAAAGTGACATTATTCAAAATAGGATCATTTATTTTGATTTTAAAGCCGCCACTTGGAATTGTTTATTTGGTGCCCCAAGTCACCGGTTTATTTTAAAATCTCAAATCGAGAAAATTTTGACTTTATTCAAAAGTCTGCAAAACCAGAAATTCTAGATAAGGAATTTCGTTAACCCGGGATAAGGTGTTAGACATTTTCGAGTTTTGTGATTCTAGCACAGTCGCTTAAATTGTTAAAATTTGCCTATTATTTGATTAACTACAAATTTTAACCTATTGTACCTTTTAGCTTTATAACCGCCTTTTTATTATTTTTAAAACTGCTTTTAGGAAGATTCAATGATACTAAAATACGTCTTGAACCACGCTACATGAAATGCGCCAACGGTTCGCAACACGTTCTATTTAACATTGTTCAAGATTGAAATTGGGTCACATGAAATGTACACCCAGGATTTAACAATTTAAAATCACAACTACGTCACGGGAACCGTACCCGTAGCTGTGATAAATTATTTAAAGAACATGCCCAAAGCAAATACGGAAGTTCAATAGCAATACTTGTGAGGGCCATGGATAATTTAATTTATGGCACGCCTCAAATCTTTTTATAAGGGTTAATTCTTGATCTAATCTTATAAGGGCCATGAGTTAAGGGGTTTTGTTTGACATGACACGCCTCAAATTGATTTTAACTAAGGGAATTTATTTAAAGAAAGGTAAAGATCCTAATTGAAATTTAAACTAGGAATTTCTTAGAGCAAATATCATTTGTAGCCCATCGGGCAAAACATATTTCATCCAGTAGCCCACAAATTAACCCTAACAAATTATAGCCTAAAAATAAAATAAGTGCTAGCCGGAAATATTACTAATTCCCACGCCTGATAGAAAGAGCTTCAAGCTGTGCTCGGCATTTATGTCAACGACACATCTATGATCAAAGTCTCGTAAACTTGCTCCTTCAGCCAAATCTCGAGCATGAGCACTTGGCTACACCTCATTGTGCTCTTGCTCGGCACCACCATCACCTTCCTCCTCAGACGAGAATTCATGTACATCAGCTTCTGGAGGAAACATGTTTATCTCCAGGCCGTAGGTTTTGGGATCAAAACTGGGGTCTTTAGCCTTGATTTTCTCTATAGCTAGCTTCACCCCCCTTTACCATGTAAGTAGCAGCATACTCCATGACTTCCTGCCTGTACAAAGAGGAAGCCTTGTATTTCCCGATAGCAGCAGATCCAGTCTCCTCCAACTCCTTTTCTAGCTCGACCATTTTCTGGTGAAGGATTGTCTGGACCCTCAAATTAAAAGGGACTCCTTCTAACCAGTCATAGTGCTAATCGTGTTTGCAACCCCAGCTAACTCATGTTCAAGCCTCTCCTTTTCCTTCTCGGAGTCCTCGAACTTCCCATAGGCTTCTACACAGATTGTCACTATACAGCAAATGTATAAAATAGATGTAACTATACAAAATAGATGTAACTATACAAAAAATATACAAAATAGATTGTCACTATAAAAAAATATACAAAATAGATGTTACTATACAAAACATATACAAAACGACTGTCACTATATAAAAATACATGATACACTCCAAAATATTAGAAAATACACATTATACACAATTTTTATACATTTTTAGACAGATTATACATTCACGATACAAGTTATATTTGGGATACTCAAATATATACACTTTAGATACAGAAGCGCAGTTGAGATAGGCTCAATGTACACCAATGATACACTATCGAACTTAGGATACAATATTTATACATTGAAAAAAAATTCTCCATTGCGCTAGGTAGGGGTCGAAACTGCGACCATCTGCTTAGGAAATAGACGCTCTACCCACTGAGCTACAAGCACTTGTGTTGTCACTCTCATTCTGTTCGGCTACTATATGCAATATGTTTAAGCCGAATGGTCATTTTTTGAAAGTGGGTCAAAACATGGGCTATTAAAATTTTGAGGGGCTATAGATGATAGTTTTCTCAATTTCTTAACTTAAGGTTAGGCCCTTTTAAATTATCTAGGACAATTGTTTTAGGCTATCAAGGGTTCGCTGAACAATCTGTTTCGGCGGCTGTAATTGGGCTCACAATCTGGCCCAGAAGTCAAAAGACTTCAGGTTATCACATTGAATCTAGCGGCGCAAATTGGGCTCAAATTTAGGTGGGCCCATTTGCTATGTGTTTTCTAGTGGGCCTATTTATCCTTTCATTTTGGCATACACATTAATCAAAAAACTGTATGTAAATTCACTCTTGAATAAAAAAATCGAGATACAACTCCAGTTCAAAAATTAATTGTGTTATATTAATTTGCAAAACATAACATACGTACATTGATACTATAACTCATAAAAGAATGAAAATTTTACCACCTATAGAATAGGTTAGTACCCTATTTATAACATATAAATACATTTTTAAGATTTTACATAATATAATAACCTTTTTTATTTTGTAACAAAAAATTTAAATTTAATACTTTCCTATATTTAAACCTTATTAGATGGTACAAAATATTTTTCTCTCACCAATTTATGGTATAACTCCCATTTTTTGTGAAATGACGCCGCTTAATACAGCTTAATACACCTAAATACAGATTCACCTTCCCATGATTTGCGCTGAAACGTTACTTTCCCCCGCTTAATACAACTTAATACACCTAAATACAGATCATGATTTACAGGAATCCTTGTTTGTGCGGCATCATTTCATGTTGTATTATTGAATACAATTCGTTTAATACACTATATGCATCATAAAATAACGTAAAACATATCTATATCACGTAATATAGGAAAAAATTTCTATTTATTGCTAATTAGGTTTTAATAAATGCCTTTTGTGAAAAATTATCTAAAAGAATCCTTACAAATAAGCCAAATTATTGGGCTTAAGACCTAGGCTGAACAGCCTAAGACTAGACTTGTCACAATTAGTTTTCCCTCTCTGAGCTAATATGCAGGTCTGGCCCCTATTAAAGAGTCTGGAACCAAAGTGTTGTTAAATTTAAAAAAAAAACGTTTTTATGTGTTTTAAAAAAAATGTGACATATGTATATACAATGCCACTTTATGTGGCGTTGTATACTAATGGTAACGGCTCCGTTAGTATACAATGCCACAATAGATGGCGTTGTGTAATGGAGTTTATGTACAACGCCACCTATTCAGGCGTTGTACGTTCTTCATCTAGTGAACAGTCCAACGCCTGAATAGGTGGCGTTGTATAACCACCTTGGCGTAAATTCTACAGCATTTCTCACCACCCGGGCCTAAATTCTACAATATTTCTCACCACCCCGAGCGAATTATAAGAACTTTTTTATATTGCCCGCTAAGTGTCATATTAAACAACAATTGCTTAAACAATTTAAGTGGTTAGAACGTAGAGTAAATGGAAGTGTGGAATAAATAATTTCTACTATGTGTTTAGTTCATTTGTATGTTTTTCATTCTTATTAAGTTATGTTTGTGTTTGTGTTTGTGTTCTAATAATTTAAGTATTAATAGACAAAATAATTAAATACTAAACAATAAACGAAATAATAAAATAAATGATGAACCAAAAAACGAAATAATAAAATAAATGATGAACTAAAAATTTAATAGATATATTTAATTAAATATTATTTTTACAAAGAATTTTATTTACAACATATACAAGATATAAAGTAACTATCTTGTATGTGTCCCGCAATGTGTGTGCTTCAAAGCAGCCGTCGGCCACAGGCGCATCCCCGCCCGTCCAGGTACGCTATCAGGATCATCATCATCGAATTTCCTCCTAATAGCTGGATGTGGCTCAGGATGACATGCAGCAGTGGTGCTGTCAGGTCCAGCATAATACTACATAATAAAGTAAAAATTAGTTTATAAAAGCACATAATAATTTATAATTAATAGTTTTATTATCTTACCATCATAGCGTCTGGATCCTGTATGTAGTCATCTGCCGCATCGTCAACTGAAGCCCGAACAAGGAGATTATTATAATGTAATAAATAAAATAAGTTATAGTTAAAAGAAATTTCATATTCATAAGTAATAAACTCATACCCGAGCATGCGAAGAGCTCCCAAAACTTAGCCGGCGGCCACTGGATATACCCTCAGATGTGGTAGATGGGCCAGGGTAGTATGCACCCCAATCCGCTTCTTGAAAATCAGAGCCTGTGATCAATAGTGACATGAGGGTGGAGCTGCTCCAAGTGCTGTCAAATAGGGGATAACTGTAACCGACTGATCCCAGCCCTGGGATCCTCGGCCTCCGGCCAACCTGTGAGCATCTGAAGCAAATCCCAATACACCTCGCACGGAAAATGCCTCATGACCGCAGGAAAAAGAACAGACAACCCATCGGCTGAGAGGCCGTATAAAACCTCTACGTCCTGCAACGTAATAGTGGCCTCGCCAATGGGAAGGTGGAAGGTGTGCGTCTCCGGTCCCACCGCTTAATGATGGCCGTGATCAATGAGTAATCGAGCTGTATCCGGCCAATCCGAATAATCCTGTAGAATCCCATCACCTCCAAGTGATGGACGACTCTAGGATGTAAATCTCGGGTACTAAGGAAATCCCACAATATATCGATCCGCCGACCCCGGAATGTGTCGGTCAATAACTGTCCGTCCCATATATACTCAGATCGGTGCTGCGGCTGTAGGCCTAATAGCTCTAAGCTCCTAGGGCCAGGATGTATGGGCGCATCCATGTCGTCGACTGTAAAATTTAAAAATTTAATAACTTGTAAAAGTTACACATTTAATAATTTAATTGTATAAATTGCTGATAATAGCTATGTATTTTTTTATAATTTAAAGTTACATTTTTAAATATTTTATTGTGTAAATTAAATATTTTTAAGCTCTCGGGCTCGATGTTTTTGAGCTCCCGTGTTCGATAATTTTTAATAACTTAATTTTAAGGCCCAGCGGCACCAAACTATTATTAATAGCTATGTGTATGCATATAATTATAAAATATATTTAGAATAATTGAATTGTATAAATTAAATATTTTTGAGCTCCCGGGCTCGATGTTTTTGAGCTCCCGGATTCGATAATTTTTAATAACTTAATTTTAAGGCCCAGCGGCACCAAACTATTATTAATAGCTATGTGTATGCATATAATTATAAAATATATTTAGAATAATTGAATTGTCTAAATTAAATATTTTTTAGCTCCCGGGCTCGATGTTTTTGAGCTCCCGGATTCGATAATTTTTAATAACTTAATTTTAAGGCCCAGCGGCACCAAACTATTATTAATAGTTATGTGTATGCATATAATTATAAAATACATTTAGAATAATTAAATTGTCTAAATTAAATATTTTTGAGCTCCCGGGCTAGATGTTTTTGAGCTCCCGGATTCGATAATTTTTAATAACTTAATTTTAAGGTCCAGCGGCACCAAACTATTATTAATAGCTATATTACGCATATAATTATAAAATACATTTAGAATAATTAAATTATTTAAATTAAATATTTTTGAGCTCCCGGGTTCGATAATTTTTAATAACTTAATTTTGGGGCCCAACGACACCAAACTATTATTAATGGCTATGTATCCCGGACTCGATAATTTTTGAGCTCCCGGGTTCGATAATTTTTTAGCTCCCGGGTTCAATAATTTTTGAGCTCCCGGGTTCGATAATGTTTAATAACTTAATTTTGAGTATCAAAATTACAAGCTAAATACTACACATTACAACGCTACAAGGCTCTAAAATTTCCTATCCTAAAAAGAGTCTATGTTTTACTACGCTAAAAAGGTCTCTATTTTACAACTAACAACTAATATAAATTACACAAATATGAATAAACAACTAACATTTCTAACAAGTAATCTAAAATATAAACTAGTTCGGAAAATAACATAAAATAACTAAAACTAACTAAAACTAAAACTAACAAGTAATATAACAAGTTTGAAAACTAACAAGTAATATAACAAGTTTGAAAACTAACAAGTAATCTAACAAGTTCGGAAACTAACAAGTAATCTAAAATACAAACTAGTTCGGAAACTAAAAAATAGTAGTATAAACATACCTTTTTACGGATGAAATATATTAATATAAAGCTTCCAAATTCGTCTTCCCACGAAGCCAATAGCGTAAAACTATAACGGGACTTATATGTATAACCCGGGGGAACCAATTTTTTTTTTTTAATTTTGTCGACTTGTCGCGGTGTGGGGAGAGGGGGGGACCGACTGGTTTTTTTAATTTTGAAGAAGAAGAAGAATTGTGAGGAAGAAGACGGGAGGAGGGTTTTAATAATGGGTTCAACGCCACCTACTATGGCGTTGAACCTGACAGATTATTAAATAAAGGTTCAACGCCATAGTAGATGGCGTTGTACATAACGGACGTTATGTACAACGCCATCTACTATGACGTTGTATATACTTATGTTTTTTTTTTAAACCTATTTTCGATACAAATTTTTAATTTAACAATACTTTGGTTCCGGATTCCTATTAAACCAACAAATACGTGCCTTGAAGATCTGGCTCATGGCCTTTGCCCATTACCATGCTTGAAAAATTCAATAATAAAATGATTACACATCTCTAGCAGCAGGTGTTTGATGTCACGAAATCAGGCTTAATTTACAGTACTCCAAATAAAATGAAAGCTTTCCCAACTTACATTGTAACCTATTAATACATGAAATAACTATATAAATGAAACTAATCTATTGCAAGTTTCTGTGTAATTAATAACCTAAAGAATGCTTTGCCTCTTTTGCAACATGACTTGTCCATCTAATCTAGGCTCTTCTTGTGTTAGAACCGCATGACTCAAATCTCAGCATTTTGAGCCTACTGATAGTTGACCGAATCTGCAGGTACTAGCCCAAAATTAGCTAGCAGCCTTGTGTACATTTTCATATCCATACAACAAAATAACATACAAATTTGAGTATACTATCATATCTAATTCTGGGCATTATTACATGCTGATTTGGCAAATCAGTGGCCAAATCTACAAGTTATATCTTACTTGACCTCAAACAAAGCATATATGAGAAAAGAAGGTATGGACAACAACCTTAAGAGTTAAAATAAAAGAAAATCAATTTAGAGCCTTCACTTAGTAAATTCAGGTATTTTGATATTTTTTAGACCGATCATAAGTATCATACTTATACAAACATTCATATAAGTATATCTCTATTCTCAAACATATCAACTAAGTTCAGAGTATGCTAATCAAACAATCACAAAGGAAAAAAATACTCATTTTGTTACACACATTCTTGTAAATTTGATATTTCATAATTTATCAATCAAAGCAGTTACATGGGGGAGGATATGAATCGGTACCCTCAACAACAAATGATCAGTGATCACATCCAACTATGTCTTATAAAAAGGACTCTGTGGACGCTACAAATATAACCCATGTATTACGTTCGGGGTTGAATCCATAGAGAGTTAACCTATCCACTACTATCTTCAGACCCACTAACTCTTCAGAATCAGCTTCCCAAATATTCAAATCTCATTTGAGTGTTTCCTTAATAACTGCTTTTGCAAGTAACTAAATAACTGTAAACTAGACTAAATAGGTTGTAAAAAATAATAAGAAGAAGTTAAGGCAATGATTTCCCCTATTGATGAAATCCCTTTTGTTTATGCTCATACAAATTTACCAACAGATTTCTATTAATAATGAACGCTATTCTTACCGTAAATCTCTCTCGATTAATCACAGTAATTTACTATTGCACTCTCCCGAGATACACTAGCTGTCACGACCCAAAAACCCGCTCATGATGGCGCGCAGTACATTGCTAAGACAACCCGACCAAATACACTCTCAACCCGAGCTTAGATCTCAAAATTATTTATTTAAGTTACTAACAGTGGAGAAAATCAAAATAAGCCGATAACTATAACAGTATCCCAAAATTTCACGAAAAACACTTAACTTCCTAAAGATCTAGGGTCACGAACTAAGAGCCTTTATCAGAATATCAGTCAATGCTGTAAATAACTCTACAAGTCTAAGTGTACGCATAATAAACAAGTAATAACAGAGTAACAAGGGGAAATGTTGGGTCCTGCGGACGCCAGGCAGCTACCTCGACGATCCCAAATAGGTCTAGACCAGCACCAAGCTTAGCTAAGCTCCCAAGTACCTCGATCTGAACACATGGTGCAGGGAGTCGAGTGAGTACTTCCAACTCAGCAGTAATAAAAGTAAATAATGTTGAGGGAAAGAAAACCACACAAGGCACTATCTCATGCAATAAACATACTGAATCATCCTTTAAACTGAAGTACACGCTCCGGGTATTCCTTTTTAACATATGTGAGTAGATTATTTAGAAATCTCTTTTTAACATCTCTTCCTTTCATTATAACAGATCAATACCTGGGTACGACCTCAAACAGTGCAAGTCTGCACTCAAATCAGCCCATTGGGCTCGGCGCTCCCTAACAATTTCCACCAGTTTATCTGGTCAATAAGGCAGATAATACATGTATGCCAGTAATGTGTGAGTGCTAAATGTCATGCCACGTAGTATAAGTAAAGCCAATGTATGTATGCAATGCAATGCATATGACGCTGTGGCGTACAACCCGATCCATGCAAGGCGCCCGCGCTCACTATGGGTGTTCAGACTCCGGAGGGGCTCCTACAGCCCAAGCGCAATATCAATCTTACTCCTGCTGTGTCGTGCATCCCGATCCTCACATAGTCATGAATGCATATAAGCCCATTGGGTAACAGTATCATATAAGCTCACAGCTAAAATGTCATCAAAACATTGTTCATGTTTTTCAAATCTTATGAAAATGCTGAGTAGCAAAATATCATTTTAAAACCTTAGATTGAGATAAAAATATGCACAATATTATCAAGACAGTGATACCAATCCCTGAAGGATTCAGATAATCGGCACGAAGCCCTAAACATGATAATCAGTCCAATTCATGATAATTAATATCTTTATTAGGGCGTCAATTCAATTTCAAACAATTAGGTAGTATTTTTATTAAGAGAGACAGACCAAGTCACAATACCCAATCGTCCTCTACCCTACGCCCGTTATCCGACATGCAAGTCACCTCAATACAGCACTAGGATGTGCAAGTCCGGGGTTTACAAACTCTCAAGACATCATTTATAAGTATTACCCACCTCGATCTGGCGAAAACTCAAGCCCGCGACGCCGTAGCTCCTCGAACTGGCCTCCACGCGCGTCGAAACTAGCCAATAATCAGTACAAATATATCAAAATAGGCTAATGGAACAACGCCCAATCGAAAACAATCAAAATATATGAAAAATCGCGAAACTAGCAAAACCCGATCCCTGGGCCCGCTTCTCAAAAAATTATGAGAGTTATATTTTCAGAATCCTTATCTCGACACGAGTCCATACATATATAGTTTATCAAATTCGGACTCCGTTTGTCCATTCAAATCAGTGATTTTCTATACCTCAGGCTTAGAGCAAAAATCCTCCATTGATACACCTTAATTCTTCCAATATCAGAGGTTAACTCTATAATTTATCATTATATTAACATAAATTGAGTCCATGAGTGCTTACCTGATGAATTCCCTCGATTTCCTCCTCAAAATCGCCAAAATTGCCTCTTAGTTCGAAGCTCCAAATGTGATATACCTTCTGAAATTTCGAACCCTTCTACTCATTAAACTCAGGATTATTTTCGCTTCTGCGATATATTACTCGCTTAAGCGAGACCGCTTCTGCGGTTAATTTGTCGCTTATGCGACTCATGCTATAGTCCAAGACCGCTTCTGCGGTATAATTTACGCCCCTACGAGTCCGCTTAAGCCGACCTCCTTCCGCTTCTGCGAGCCTACCCAACAGGCCCATTTCCGCTTCTGCGGAACATATCCCGCGCTTGCGGTTCCGCTCCTGCGACCAATAGTCCCCTTCTGTGGAATTTCCACTTACAGCCCTGGATCGCATTTGCGATCATTTTGTCACTTCTGTGGGGCCGCTTCTGCGGTCCCCCATCCGCATAAGCGAAAACTGCTGCTGCAATAAATACCAGCAGATGCAACCTCCAAAATTCCTCCGTTTCGCCTTCCGAAAATAACCCGAGCCCCCTGGGACCTCAACCAAAAATATACATCCACTCTAAATTATCACACGAACTTGTTCCTATCATCAAAATACATCATTAAACACAAAAATCATCAAATCAAGGTGGATTCAAGCCTAAGTTTCAACTATAACTTCCGAAACCAATATTCAATCAAAAACCCGACCAAACGATATCTGAAAGGCCTGAAAATTTGCAGATATATCCAAAATCACACAATGAAGCTACTACAACTGTCTACAATCCATTCCGACTCCTAAATAAAAATCTCACCTATCGACCGGATTTCGCCAAAATTCCAACTTAGCCAATTCAAGCCTATTTCTACTCCGGACCTCCAACCTCAATTCCGATCGCTCCCCTAAGTCAAAAATTACCTCCCGAAGCTAACCGAATCACCGAAATTTACATCCGAGCCCTCTAACCACATAGTCAACTTCACATTGACTTTTTCTAAAACAAGCTTCATTCTACAAAGCTATGTGCCTTATATTCAATCAGACTCAATCCAAATTCACCCGATAGAACCTAATACAGATATAGAATCAGGAAACAACATAATGAGAGGAAAACGGGATGGTAACTCACGTGACGATGGGTCAGGTCGTCCCATTCTCCCCAACTTAAACCAACGCTCATCCTCGAGCGGACTTAGAGTTGTACTAGAAGCAACCCAATAGCTGAATGACCTTACCAAGCATATATTTGGGGTGATACCACGTCACCATATCTATCATAAGTCCGATAACACAATATAGTTGGAATTCCACAGTCTATCTGAACCATAGACCACATTGCACTTTCCGAAATCATATACCAAATCCGAATTCCACGTCTATACTCAGAATACTCCCGAACCAACTGTAATAACCAATACTCGCCACTCCAGGTGAGATCATATGATATACCAAACAACCCAATCACTCAAGACGATGGCCTCTATTCACAACAATTGCCCATAATAACCAAATACTAACTGAAAAGCCTTTTTCATTAGCTAAAGTTTTATTCCATACCCATCTCTTAGGTCAACCATTCATGAATCCATTTCCCTTTTTAACTGATACCACAACAGATTTCGGAGCCAAACCTCGACATTACCTTTCTAACCGGCTGAAATCATATATATTGGCACTCATTAAGGGTTCCAACAATCATATCGACTATAACACACCACATTGGTGATATGATACTCCAACACCGGCCTAAGCCACCACGTGCACATGATAGGCACCAATAAGAAACGGACTGAACATACTCAAGCCATGACAACTGACTCAACTCAAGAGCTGTTATTCCAATTCCTCCATACTATCACAACACAGAACTAAGATGCCATCTCACAACATAAAAATAGGGTAAAGGAATCCTCCTCGAAAGGTATAACATCACGTGGCCTTGGCACAACTCATAATTCTATCCAAATACTATTACCCATGAAGCACCTCAAGTGACCATGCTCAAAACGGTCAGCCACGCACATATGTAGGTCTGAACTCAAGCAATCAATCACACCACGATGATACAATTAATATACACTATCAAATCCTAAAAAGACACAACTGATGTGCTATTCGCCGAGCAATACCCAATACAGACTTTTCCTTAGACGCCAGGAAGTAATGCATACAATGTAACATATAACTAAGTCTATTTTCACATCACACTGTTGCGGCGTGCAACCCGCTCCAATAACATACCCGTGGCGGCGTTCCACCCGCTCCAAATAACATACTCGTGGCGGCGTGCCACCCGATCCATACATATATATCTCACAAAAAGGAAATGAACATCAAGTCAAATTTGATCATTACACTAACTTATATAGTTTTATGCTCGGCCACAAGAAATGCATCCGAAAGTCCCTCCATACCGGAACTCAATCAATGGTAGAAACCTCTGCACTGACATCCGCCACAAAGGCCAATTAAGAAAGCAATACCTGCCAGCTGTCCGCTGGTCCTTGGGATACAATACTACCCTGTTAGAACATAATCCGATGCACCTTGCCACGCAACTTGTGGATTTTTCCGACATAGTCCATATTACATTAGTCTAGACAACCTGACTTGGGACAACCAATCTGCAATCTAATATTATAACCCAAATTTAACATATCAAACAAAGAAAAAATTCACTAGGGCTTTCAAATATCCAATAACCGTTAAACGGTACCAATACACACGACATACGACCACTGCATAGGAATATTACGAGAACTTCTAGTCTCCAACATATATATAACACATGAATCACTATGCCTGATTCCACACTCCACCGTACGAATACATAACACACATCAGGCATCCATTCATACCACGAAAGGCATTCAGAAATTTCCCTATGCCATCAACAACTCAATGATTATAGTCGATCCAACAAGAGAATACCGCAATACCATCGGATATTATCAGTTACATTACCTTGCTCTCCTTGAACATATACCCTACCAAATCACTAGAATGGCAGTACCATTTTTTCCTTAATCACCAGAAAGATTGATTCTCAGACTATCTGCAGTTGCCCGCGCTGCTCAAGAATTATAATGACTTCCCATATAATATGAACTGATCCCAAAACCTTGAACATGGAATTATCAACTTCCATAACACATCGCATACACCATACCACACTAAGATAACATGAAAACTTCTATCCGTCTCTTACGCTGCAAACATCGACGCACTCTACTAGTCAAGGACCTTCATGATCCCATATAGAAAAAAACAAATCATTACATATTCCAAGCTTCGCATACCAACAGGAAATATACTCATTTTCAAACCACGGTAAAACACATCACGAACTCTTTCTCCCTATTCCATTGCACAAACTAAACTGCCACGACTGAGTCCTTCTAACCACATCGAGCTACGCAACTACCAGCACTCAAGAGCTTTGTTACACAATACATGTAAGAATCATTACTTCGAACATATACCAGGAATTAATCGTATCTTTATCATACCGTTTCAGTTTATTATCAAGCAATTCCATTTATCCCAGTTTCCTTTCTAATCTATATTTAATTTAATATTCTCATTTACTGTAGCACCACAATACCTCAACTCAGATTACCACACGAGACTCGTACATAAGAGCAGACGGTCTAAGACCCATAGGCCGCTGAATACTGTATCAAATATTTCCTAGAAGTACCACATTCTACAACACCTTATTTTGAAGAACTTCCCGCGATTCTGAATTTGTTATCATTACCTTACAATACGGATACATAGAATCCTATAATTAACATAGTCTTGATCCCTTCTAACGAAACCTCAGTCTTTAGCCACATACACAATCTTAAGGCACCTGACTGTTACAAGCAAAAATCTTGAACACCGCAAAACCATTCACGGGCGTCATTCACCCTTATTCAGCTGCAATTCAACTGTCTTATTGAACAGAACCACTCGTACTTTGTTAGAACTCTGACACCGTGGAACATGATTACATATGGATACAAATAACTATCTTTCTTTTCTATACACCGAGCATTCTTTATCAACATCAATTTAAAACATCCTAGTATTTCTTCACATCAACGAAGAACCATATAACCTTTACCAAAATTTTCCAACATACTTAGAGATAGAACCAACATGGCACACAATAGTGCAATCAGTTAACCAATAACAACCTCCCCAACTTGGCTTGAATCCATATATCAAAGCATCTTTAACCTCTCATAACATTCTAACTCAAATGATGCTGCAATGTTATAGTGAGATTAAACGCGAGTCATTTACGAGCTTTGGCGGAGACTCGAATTATCAGAAATCTTAACTCTTCTGCAATTCTTGCATTCATTCACACACAACAGTTAAGCCCACTCTTTAGGTGACAAAATCTTTTCTATGTCCCAAATTTTTTTCAAAAATTTCGACAGAGTTTCCTTTGTAATTTGGCCTATCCACCTGCCAGAGAATCACTAAAACTATCCTAACAATACGTCCACAACTCGACAAGATAGCACAGTGTACATCAACAATATTAATCTCAGTACTACACGAATTATATTATCAAAATTGATACATGGACATGCGTTGAACCTGCTCGAATCATAACATATATCAAATTCCTTTCACCACAATACATATAGCACAACCAATTAGGTCTTCCTAAGTCTGAACTCATACTATCACACGTAGTGTACTTTACCTTTCCACTAAGAGATATGATAAATACTCACCACGCCCATAGCTCGGGGCTACACAACAGATCAGAATAAGAGTCTAACACCAAACATCTCATCCATTATCAAGCTGCCATTTCCACAATTAGGGACAATACCGATCATATAAATTTCATAATACCAGCTCGCAAAATCAGCACCTTAGTGCTCAAGCCATAGACAAAGGTCCGGCCTCAAGTCCTCCCGACTGGCCCAACATGAACTCACGGAAATTATATCTTGCCCCTCGATCGGGGAGTCACAAGCTATCAAGGCAATTATATTACTGAGCGCTCGATTGCGCATATAGACGTGTGGAAGGAATTTCAAGAATTACATCTCAAGATGAATCAAGTACGCACGACAAGAATTTCAAGAATGTGAAGTGTTTCCTAAAAGGTCTGCAGCCTCTCGAGGATAAATACAGACATCTCCGTACCGATCCACGAGACATTACTAACCGGCTCAAGACTCATGAGGCCTAGTAAACCTAGGCTCTGATACCAACTTGTCACGACCCCAAAACCCGGTCGTGATGGCACCCAGCACATTACTAGGCCAGCCCGACCAAACACACTCTCAACCCGAGCTTAGAGCTTAAAATCATTTATTTAAGTTACTAACAGTGGATAAAATCAAAATAAGCCGATAGCTATAACAATATCCTAAAATTTGACTAAAACCACTTGACTTCCCAAAGATCTGGGGTCACGAGCCAAGAGCCTCTATCAGAATATCAGTCAATGCTGTAAATAACTCTACAAGTCTAAGAGTACACAAAATAAACAAGTAATAACAGAGTAACAAAGGGAAATGTCGGGTCCTACGGATGCTAGGTAGCTACCTCGACGATCCCAAATGGGTCTAGACTAGCACCAAGCTCAGCTAAGCTCCCAAGTATCTGGATATGCACATATGGTGCAGGGACTCGAGTGAGTACTTCCAACTCAGCGGTAATAAAAGGTAATAATGTTGAGGGAAAGAAAACCACAGAAGGCACAATCTTATGCAATAAACGTACAGAATCATCCTTTAAACTGAAGTACACACTCAGGGTATTCCTATTTAATATATGTGAATAGATCATTTAGAAATCTCTTTTTAACATCTCTTCCTTTCATTATAACAGATCAATACCTAGGTATAACCTCAAATAGTGCAAGTATGCACTCAAATCAGCCCATTGGGCTCTGCTCACCCTAACAATTTCCACCAGGGTATTTGGTCAACAAGGCAGATAACACATGTATGCCAGTAATGTATGAGTGCTAAATGTCATACCACGTAGTACAAGTAAAGCCAATGTATGTATGCAATGCAATGCATATGATGCTGTGGCATACAACCCGATCCATGCAAGACACCCACGCTCACTGTGGGGGTTCAGACTCCGGAGGGGCTCCCATAACCCAAACGCAATATCAATATTACTCCTGCTGCGACGTGCATCCCGATCCATGCATAGTCATGAATGCATATAAGCCCCTTGGACAACAATATCATATGAGCTCACAGCTAAAATGTCATCAAAACCTTGTTCAAGTTTTTCAAATCTTATGAAAATGCCGAATAGCAAAATACCATTTTAAAACCTTAGATTGAGATAAAAATATGCACAGTATTATCAAGACAGTGATACCAGTCCCTAAATGATTCAGATAATTGGCACGAAGCCCAAAACATGATAATTAGTCCAATTCATGATAATTAATATCTTTATTAGGGTTTCAATTCAATTTAAGCAATTAGGTAGTATATTTATTAAGTGAAACAGACCAAGTCACAATTCCCAATGGTGCTCTACCCCACACACGTTATCCGGCATGCAAGTCACCTCAATACAACACTAGGATGTGCATGTCCGGGGTTTACAAACCCTCAGGATATCATTTACAAGTATTACCAACCTCGATCCGGCGAAAACTCAAGCCCGCGATGCCTTAGCTCCTCGAACTGGCCTCCACGCGCATCGAAACTAGCCAAAAACCAGTAAAAATATATCAAAATAGGCTAATGGAACAACACCCAATAAAAAACAATCAAATACATGAAAAATCTCGAAACTAGCAAAACCCAAGCCACGGGCTCGCTTCCCGAAAAATTATGAGAGTTACATTTTCAGAATCCTTATCTCGACACGAGTCCACACATTTAAAGTTTATCTAATACGAACTCCGTTTGTCCATTTAAATTAGTGATTTTCTACAACCCAGGATTAGAGTAAAAATCTTCCATTCATACACCTTAATTCTTCCAATTTCAGAGATTAACTCTATAATTTATCAATATATTAACATAAATTGAGTCCATGAGTGCTTACCTGATGAATTCCCTCGATTTCCTCCTCAAAATCGCCAAAATCGCCTCTTAGTTCGGTGCCCCAAATGTGATATAACATCTGAAATTTCAAACATTTCTGCTCATTAAACTCAAGCTTATTTTCGTTTCTACGATATATTACTCGCTTAAGAGAGACCGCTTCTCCGGTTAATTTGTCGCTTCTGCAACTCATGCTATAGCCCAAGACTGCTTCTGCGGTATAATTTATGCCTTTGCGAGTCCTCTTAAGCGGACCTCCTTCCGCTTCTGTGAGCCTACCCAACAGGCCCATTTCCGCTTCTGCGGAACATATCCCGCGCGTGCGATTCCGCTCCTGCGACCAATGGTCTGCTTCTACGGAATTTCCACTGACAGCCCTGGATCGCATCTGCGATCATTTTGTCACTTCTGCGGGGCTGCTTCTGCGGTAGCCCATCCGCAGAAGCGAAAATTGCTGCTGCAATATATACCAGCACAGCTACAAACCTCCAAAATTCCTCCGTTTCGCCTTCCGAAAATAACCCGAGGCTCCCTGGGACCTCAACCAAAAATACACATCCACTCTAAATCATCACACGAACTTGTTCCAATCATAAAAACACATTATTAAACACAAAAATCATCAAATCAAGGTGGATTCAAGCCTATGTTTCAACTATAACTTTCGAAACCGACATTCAAGCAAAAACCCAACCAAACAACATTCGAAAGGCCTGAAAATTTGCAGACAAATCCAAAATCACCTATTAAAGCTACTAGAACTGTCGAAATTCCATTCCGACTCCCAAATCAAAATCTCACCTATCGACCGGATTTCGCCAAAATTCCAACTGAGCCAATTCAAGCCTATTTCTACACCGGACCTCCAACCTTAATTCCGATCGCTCCACTATGTCACAAATCACCTCCCAAAGCTAACCGAATCACCAGAATTCACATCTGAGCCCTTTAACCACATAATCAACTTCATGTTTACTTTTTCTTAAACAAGCTTCATTCTACAAGGCTATGTGCCTTATTATCAACTAGACTCAATCCAAATTCACCCGATAGACCCTAATACAGACATAGAATTATGAAAGAACATAACGAGGGGAAAACGGGATGGTAACTCACGTGACAACGGGTCGGTTCGTCACACTAGCTTACTTTAATATTCACATTAGATTACACCTAAGGCTTCGTTATTCGTAATCCCGCCTTTAAACCCGCAATTATAGATTCGTCTAATAATCTTGGAGTAGTGTTGTTCAACAATAACATAAATATGCACTATTTTCTAAGTTATGCACACTAAATAGGCACATCTAATGGAGGATCCCGTCAATTAACTATAACAAACAGGAAGTTGAACAAATAAAGATTAAACTAGCAATTTTTATTCACATAAACTAGAAGTTCATTACCCAATAGGTTCCATCAAAACCTTAGACAAGAATTTAGATGCTCATGGCTATGAAAAAAAAACTAAAATAGAATTCATCATAAAACAAATCATAAGAAAAGAATAAATATGTTTGGAGAATTATCTCACAATAGTTTCCCGTGCAAAACTACTCTAAAAATCAATACACACCTCCTTTGGGCGAATTCTAATATTTTAAATGGGTTAGGTATAAAAATCATGTGTTTGACACTTTGGCCCCTGAAGTTTTCGACGCCTGCCGCGGTTCTGCCATGGTCGCGGTAGAACCGCGGCAAATCAACCTCTCTGATTCTCCGCGATTCCGCAGTAGCCTTGCACCGCGGTAGAATCGTGGCCAAATAGTCCCTCTGAATCCTAAGGGCTGGTATGACGTGACTTCAATAGGACTTTCCATATTTGGCCTGTTTTCTCCAATTTTTACTCTAAAATTGCTCCTTAGCTTTCTTTAGCCATTTATCATCTACAAATCATGAAAAACACTAATAAGAATATTTTGTTATCATATTTATCATCAAAACAACATAATAAGGTGATTATTTAAAGCGTGATTATAGTCAAAATCACCTATTATCAACACCCCACACTTAAACCTTTGTTTGTCCTATATCAAATTATACACTTCTAGGCCTAACTTTTGAATGTATTTCCCCAATATATGTCACACTCACTATTGTCAATGATCAACGTAAGCAGTGCAAAAATCCTAACTCAAATGCAGACTCTCAGGCCAAGACACACTTGTGCTCACTGTAATTACTCTAATAGATGTGGAGATTCACTTTTTCTTACTAAGTCACATGCCCTCACATAAACAAAATCTGAGGGAAGTTCAGCACACATAAAATTCAACAACAATGAACCGTATATAGAAAGAATTTGCTAACTCTCAGCAAAGAGCATTCACATGCAACACAGACACACCATAAGCTTACCCCTAGTGTAATAATCTACTAATCGAGCCATTCAATCAAAGATCAATAGGTCTTTAAAGGTTGTAGTGTAGGCTAAGGGACGAGTAGGATATCTTTGAATATAGTGACTAACCTCCCTAAGCAATTTTTTTATACACACTTTCTTTTATTTCACTTTTATGCTAACCCCAATCGTTACTCCACATTTTTATTCACTTGTGACCCCCACTTTTCTTTAGTTGCAACTGGCTTTTTTTTTAAAGATTTATTATACACTATCAGCTCACCAAACTAACCATTTATTCTTGATTCCTTTTTTCACTAACTCCCTACTACTCCATACTTTAACTTTTGCATCTTTTTTAGTGTTTCAAGTGCTTCTACGAGGTAAAGGTTCAAACAATTATGCTCATTCAAACACATCGATTTATGTCATTATAGGGTTATCAAAGAACATGCTTCAGGCTCAAAGGGGTTAACTATGGTATCATGTACATGTGAATTCAAAATTTTTAAAGGGTTGCACAAAGAAATTCCTCAATCATCTCTAAAACTAAATGACTTCTATTTCGCTTCACAAACACACATGGAAAGTTCTAGGTATCATATGCAAGCACATAATGCAAGTAACAACTCACACACACTTAGCATGTAACTCATTCTGAATCAGTTCATCAACCTAATCATACGAGTGTTCAAGCAAGAAGAGATGTGCAAAATTAAGGCATATATTATGAGTCTACAAACAAGCTTAGACATCACACTCTCAAGTTCTTTTTAATTATTTTTAAGTGTGAACATTTGGGGTTACATTCTTCACCCACCTAATCCTAAAACTACAAAAAGAAAAATCTACCTAACCCGGTTCAAGAAAAACCCTTGGAAAAGAACCATGATCCAAAGAAAAGCCAAGGGGGAGATAATACACTATCTAAAAAGGAAAATAAAAAAAAACAAACAAAATTTCTACATGGACTACTTCCCTCAAGAGTACTGACCAAGATCTTTTCTTGATTTAATTTTTTTTGAATTATATATATATATATATATATATATATATATATATATATATATATATATATATATATATATATTTTAATTAGTTTCGACTTTGACCCTCAAGAGACCCATCGACAAGTGTCCGTCGTCGAGCCAAGTCCGCTTATTCTAATATAGACCTAATCAAATATATACAACACTAAGCTACACTATAGTACAACTATATATGATACAACATACAAATAGAGTAAGTCTCCCACCCCACACTTAAAATTATTGCATGTCCCTATGTCATATAAATAAAGTAAAGAGCAGAAGGGTAAGAATAATTCCTTGAGACTCAGTCACAATCGGAGACAATGATGGGGTCAACATGGCATGCTCTCCCCAATGCACAAAACCAAGCCATGAATCGGCTATCAGTCCTGGACTGCCTTTGGGACATAGCATCCATCCTCGCATGCAATCCGTCCACCGAGGAGTAGAGATCTGCTACCTCTTCCTCCAAAGACCGTAGCATAGGTCTGGTGGACTGCGATCTAGAAATTCCACTCCCAGAATGTGTGTGCCGAGAAGGACCAGCATTGTCTGTGGACCTCATGGATGGAGCAACAGGGACCAGGTCATCATCCTTGTCATCACTGTCAATTGTTGTTCTGACACCCCGTCCCACCCTAAATCTAGAGGCTTTGAATGGAGCTTTTGGTGTCAAATCTCCATCGGTTGGGTAAGTGGGTGTATTCTTCATCAAACACAATATGGTAACCAATGAAGGGAAATAGAATCCTTTGTCCGCCGTGGTCCCCGGAGTACCATCTCATCTCCAATTACCCGGGCTACGTCAAACACCTTCTGAGTGACAAACCACCAAGTCAAGATTGCCATGTTGAAGTTCACATCCATTGTGTTGCTGGATGGCAGGAAGCTGCTGCAAATAATAGTCAGCCAACATTTGGCCAAGTGAGTGAAGGAGTTAGAGTTGAGGGTGATTTGATCCCTTATCCAAATGGGTCGCCCCTCTGTACGTAGTGCAGCTATCATAACCTCCTATGGGACATTTGGCCTATCATGATAATAGTCCATGTCACATGTGAATGGAGGTAGCCTTAACACCGGGTGAATTGTCGGAACTTTGGCATTGACTATTTTTCCACGAACAATCACCTCCCTACTCATATGGAATGAGCAATTGGCGTAGAATTCATGAACTAACATCTTCTTTACTGGGGCTGGGTCCTCGAATAGGAATTCCATCTCCCGCCTCCTAATATCCTCATACATATCCTCCTTTTCAGCATGGAGGGTTTCCCAATCAATCGGAATCTCATGCATAAAACTCTTTGTAGCTTTGACATGGAAATCATCCTCAGCCTATTCCGATGTGAACCGGGGTTCATCATAAGTCAGGCGCCTAGGAGGCCCTGCTGACTGCCTTGATCTTTTGGGAGCCATATAAACTGCAAACAATCAAGCAAACTATCAAAATATGCCCTTAACAATAGCCAATCAGATGGTTACTCAGACTTCACTACCCGATCATACCAAATATGCTCCCTCAATTCATTCATAGCACTTCCACAATAGCCCCACAATTTTCCTATTGCTTCCGGCATAATACACCCCACACTTATACCTTTCAATGTTAAACATAAGATACAAAACCACTATATACTATTATAACAATATCACCCATCAACTACAACACCACCACCAATCAATTACACAACATCATCCCTCAATTACAATACTGCAAACCTAGGTTAGGTGTAAAATAACCCAAGAATATACAACACAATACTAATTTTTGGCCAACGCATGGCCCAACACCATCCTTACCACAAACATATAGGCCTCCAAGCCACCAAAACAACTTCACAATTAAATAAAAATGGAGACCCGCTCAATTTGGCACCAAAAACTTCATAAACATCAACTACAATAATGGCAAGTATAAAAGAAAGCAAAAAAATCAATTTTTACACTACTCCTAAATAGGGTTTAATTAAAACTACAAATTAACTAAACTACACTACTTAAAAGAGAAATAATTAGAGAGAAAAGGGAGAAAACTTACTTGAGTTGAAGAGAGGGAGGTGTTTTAATGGAGTTTGGGGAAGGATGGAGATGAAGTTTAAGGAAGAGAAGAGAAAGTTTTGGTGAAAGATGCATGTGTTTAAGAGAGGGAGAAGGGGAATATTAAGGGGGGGGGGGGAGGAATAGGTTTTTAGGTTAAAAAGGGTAAGGGGGAAAATTTAAAAAAAAACTAAAAAAATTAAAATTTTACATACCTGGGCCACGTCTAGGCTCGCTGCGGTTCTGCTGCGGTCGCGGTAGAACTGCAAGTGATGAGATTCAGAAAGGTTCAACCACCGCGGTTTGACCGCGGTCGCGGTACAAACGCGGTGGATGAACCTCAGAGAGGGGCTTTGACTGCGGTTTCACCGTGATCGCGGTGGAACCGCGGTCGATGCCCTTCTCTGATTCTTATGCCTAGTTTTTTTTTAATTAAACTAAACTATAAAGGTTACAAATACAATTATTTCATGGGTTGCCTCCCATGTAGCGCCTGATTTAACGTCGCGACACGACTTATATGAGCGTATTTAAGGTTCGCTCGACCTTTTTAGATCATTCAAATGTAGCTTGGACATCTCTTTAGGCTCGTCCATACCCATATGGAATTTCAACCACTGACCATTGACTCTAAAGGTGTGAGAGTCATCTTCATTAGCAACATCCAGAGCTCCGGATGGGAATACTTCAACCACGCGAAACGGACCGGACCACCTTAACTTTAGCTTACCCGGGAACAATCGCAATCTTGAGTTATAGAGAAATACCTTGTCCCCAAACTTGAAACTTTGCTCAATGATGCTTTGATTATGTAACCGTTTCATTCTATCCTTATACAGCATTGTGCTTTCAAAAGCCAAACACCGGAACTCCTCTAGCTCATGTAATTAATTGACTGTTGTCGCGCTCATAGCTTCCAAGTCTAAATTCAATTGTTTCAGTGCCCACCACGCTTTATGTTCAAGTTCAATCAGTAAGTAACAGGCCTTTCTAAACACGAACTTATATGGTGACATGCCAATTGGTGTCTTGAAAGCTGTCCTGTAAGCCCATAGTGCATCATCAAGCTTCTTGACCAGTCAATCCTCGTAGCATTCAATGTTTTCGTTAATACGCTCTTGAATTCTATGTTGGACACCTCAACCTGTCCATTAGTCTGTGGGTGGTATGGAGTATCCACCTTATGGCACACATCATATATAGCCAACAACTTCTCAAAGGCCCTGTTGCAGAAGTGAGTGCCCCCGTCACTTATAATTGCACACGATGTCCCAAAGCGGGTGAATATGTTCTTCTTGTGAAACCCAACAACCACCTTAGCATCATTGGTGGGTAATGCGGCAGCTTCCACCCATTTGGACACATAGTCTACAGCAACAAGAAATTACTTATTACTGTAGGAGCTAACGAAGGGGCCCATGAAATCTATCCCCCAGACATCAAACACTTCCACCTCCTGGATTGGGTTCATGGGCATCTCGTGATGCCAAGAAATGTTCTCGGTTTGTTGGAATTCATTAAAACTCTTAACCCACAAGTGAGAATCTTTAAACACTGTTGGCTCGAAGAATCCGGCCTCTAGTACCTTAGCTGCTGTTCTGATCCCTCCAAAGTGCCCGCCATATGCCGAAGCCTGACAAGCCTGCAAGATAGAAGATTGTTCGATCTCGGGGACGCATATCCGGATCATGTTATCAAGACAAATTCTAAAAAAGTATGGCTTATCCTAGTAATACAGTTGGCTTTCACGAAAAAATCTTTTTCTCTGGACCGATGACAGGTCGTGAGGAACAATACCACTAACTAGGTAATTAGCATAATTTGCATACCATGGCGCCTCTTGATGAGTGGTAGCAAGTAGTTGCTCGTTTGGAAAAGTTTCTAAAATTTCTTCCACTTCTACAACATTTCTAGCTCCTTCAAGTCGTGATAAGTGATCAGCGACTTGATTTTCAGTGCCCTTGCGGTCACGAATTTTAAGACCGAACTCTTGCAGTAGCAATTCCCAACGAAACAGGTATGGCTTAGAGTCCTTCTTTTTCTACGAAATCTAAGAGCTGCATGGTTAGTGTTACGATTACCTTGGATCATATCAGATTGGAGCAGAACTTGTTAAAAGGTAATACTACAGCAAGCATCTCCTTCTCCGTCACTGTGTAGTTCAACTGGGTGCTGCTCAACATTCTACTAGCATAGTAGATTGGGTGCATCAATTTGTCTTTCCGCTGGCCTAGCACTGCCCCTGCCGCATAATCACTAGCATCACACATTAGTTCGAACGGTTGCTCCAACTTGGGGGAAACACTGATTGGTGTCGTGGCCAGCATTTTCTTCAAATCCTCAAAACCTACCCTACAATCATCAGAAAATACAAAAGGGTGATCTTTCTCTAATAACTTACAGAGGGTGTTGGCGATTTTGGAGAAGTCCTTAATGAACCTCCGGTAGAAACCGACATGTCCAAGAAAGCTTCTTATGTCTTTGACTGAAGTTGGAGGAGGCAACTTTGCTATAATATCAACCCTTTCTCTATAAACCTCTATTCCTTTGCTTGACACAAGGTTCCCCAAGACTATTCTATCTTGTACCATGAAATGACACTTCTCCCAATTCAGAACCAAGTTAGTCTCGATGCATCGTTTCAAAACATGCATCAGATTTACTAGGCATTCCTCAAATGAATTCCCCACCAATGAGAAGTCATCCATGAATACCTCCATTATATCTTCTACCATGTCAGTGAATATGACCATCATGCACCGTTGGAATGCGGCGGGTGCATTACGTAAGCCAAATGGCATCCTCCTGAAGGCGTAAATGCCATATGGGCATGTGAAGGATGTCTTTTCTCTATCCTCAGGGGCAATGGAGATCTGATTGTACCCTGAGTACCCATCTAAAAAGTAAATGTGTGACCTTCGTGCCAACCTATCTAGCATCTGATCAATGAAAAGAAGTGGGAAGTGGTCTTTTCGGGTGGCTAGATTCAACTTCCTGTAGTCCATGCAAATCCTCCAACCTGTGATGATTCTTGCTGAGATACGTTCATTATTTTCATTCTTCACCTCTGTCATACCACCCTTTTTAGGTACACACCGAACTGGGGTAACCCAGTTACTGTCAGAAATTGGGTAAATGATTCCCGCATCTAACCACTTTATCACTTCATTTTTCACCACTTCCTTCATATTTGGATTCAACCTCCTCTGATGTACCCTAGAAGGTTTGTGCCCCTCTTCTAGTAGAATCTTATGCATGCAATATGTGGGGCTGATCCCCTTGATGTCTGCCATGGTCTAGCTAATGGTATTTTTGCACTCCTTTAATACCTGTATAAGCTGTTGAACATGCACATCTAACAAACCAGATGAGATAATAACAATGTTATATAGAGTTGGGACCCAGAAATTCATACCTGAGGTGGGCTGGTAATGACTTTAGTTTTAGCTTAGGTGGTTCTTCAATGGATGGTTTTGCTGGAGGGGTCTCTCTCTTTTCTAGATGTAAGGGCTCGAACTCAAGATTTCTATCCCATGACCCTCTACCTTCCAGGTCTAAAAACTATTCCGCCAAATTCTCCCCATTCACTTCATCTAAGTTTATTAAACATGCTGCTAGGGGATCCTCAGCCATCAACACCTCATCATCTGACTCTACAATTACATCTACTACATCAATAAGAGAGCAATTTGTGAACTCACTCAGTCACCTCATAGATTTTTTCACATTGAATATAATTTCTTCATCATTGAGCCTCATCTTGAGCTCCCTAGTTTCACAATCAATAAACGCTCTCCCCGTGACCAAAACACGAATTTCCCCACCTAAATAACTACATCATCTGGAATCCCAAATGGACGTTTCATAGTCCTGTCGGCCAGCTGAAGCAACATTGAGGTAGGTCTAGCTCTCCCAAAGCCCAGCCTCTTATAAATTACCAAGGGCATAAGATTGATGCTAGCCGCCAAATCACACATTGCCTTAGTAAAGGCGAAGTTCCCTATAGTGCAAGGAATTGTAAAGCTACCTAGATTAGATAACTTTTTAGCTACAGGTCTAGACACGGTTTGAGTAAGTGTCACCGTGGCCAAGTCATGGAAGTCGAACTTCCGAGACATCAAATCCTTCATCATTTTAGCATACCCAGGCATCTCTTTTAAAGCTTCAATCAAAGGAATGTTTACCTGGATTTGCTTGAGCATTTCAAAGAATTTCTTGTAGTGCTCCTCCTTTGGTGCTTGGCCAACCTTTGTGGGAATGGTGCAGGAGGTCTCTTCTTCCCAATCACTTGGTATTTCTCTTTCTCGGCTACACCTTCAACTATTGGCTCTTCCACCGGCTCAGCTACTTTCTTGGTCTCATGCTGCATATCCTTCTTTTCAGGTGTGGGCTGGACTATCACTTCTGTCAATCTTGTAGACTCATCTATTTCAATTCGTACTGGAATAAGTGTCTTATCCTATAAGTTACCTCGTGCCCTCTCTTGTTCAACATTAATATCCCTACCATTTCGAAGACTCACTACAATCAGCTGCTTTAGGTCCTGATCTTTTGGATTGATTTGTGTATCTACAGGTAATGTCCCTTGAGGATGACTATTCAACGACATTGAAATCTGGCCCACTTGTACCTCAATAATTTTAATGGCTGCAGCATGTGCATCCACTCTTTCATTAATCTTGGCATTGGGCCCAATAACCTGTTGCATCATTGCATTCAGTCTTGCAAACACATCTTTTTGTCCTTCACCATGATGTTGTTGAGGTGGATGGTACCCTTGCTGCTGATTGTTGAACCCCTGTGGTCAAGGATATGGTGCCATGTTATTGGGTGGTCTCATACCTCCCATGTTTTCGGCATTATATTGTAGTTGAGGTGGCCTATACTGCTGCGGAGTCTGCTGACCCCAATTCTGATTTACTTGTCTCTAACCCCCATAGTTAGCCACGTAGTTCATATCATCACGTTGATGATGATGATCATGCTCTGCATTCCATAGATTACCTATTGGTTGGCTAATGCAAGATGTGCAATAATCCCCCATTGGTAGTGTCTACTATATGTACCTGCTGCTTAACTCCTGATTCCTCTACCTTTTTGGTAAGGATGCTCATATATGTCAAGAGAGTCGCCATATGTTCAGCCATAGTGTTTGAAGGATCCAGAGGCACTGAGTGCACCACTGGTGTGATAGGTGCATTTCTAGTTGTCTATCCTAAATTTTGTGTCATTTTGTCCAGCAAATTATGACATTCTCTCCAAGTCTTGCTCAATAATGCCCCACCTGTAGAGGCATCCACAATATTCTTCATGCTATCAAATAGCCCCATGTAAAACCTTTGTCCCAACATCTATTCTGGAATACCGTGGTGAGGACACATAACCAATATTCCTTTCACCTGCCCCATATTTCATGTAACATCTCCATTGGTTTTTGCTTAAAGCTTATGTAATGACTCGACCCATCGTTACGAGAGTTATCGCCCCATTTTTCCTGTTTTATGATTTCATATGTTTCATTACATGTGTTTGGAGAATTTGAAGTAAGTCGTGTAGAATTTAGTTAGAAATAAGGCAATAAATCTCTTTATGGGAAGGTTAGCTTGTAAAAGTCAACCGAATATTGACTTATGAGTTAGAAGGTTCGGAATGGATTTCTGATGATTCGACTAGTTTCGAGGGATGATTTATGACTTAGGAGAACAATCAAAATTGAATTCGGAGGTCCGGTGTAGATTTAGGCTTGAATTGGCTAAGGTTGGATTTTGGTGAATTCCGGATGGTAGGTGAGATTTTGATTCGAGGGTCAGAATGGAATTCCAAGAGTTGTCGTAGCTCCGTTAGGTGACTTTGGATATGTATGCAGAATTTCAGATTATTTGGAGGTATTTAGGTCGGGTTTTAGATCAAATGCAAGTCTCAGAAGTTTTAGTTTAACATAGGCTTGAATTCGTGATAATTCGATGATTTGGATGTTTATGATGGTGTTTTTATGTTGTGATCAAGTTTGAATGAAGTAATATAACATATATGTGCATTTGGTTGACATCTCGAGGGTCTCGGGGTGAATTTGGATGGCCAACAGGCAAGTTAGGGATACAAAAATACAGCATAAAATTTGCAGAGCAGATTTGCTCTATGCGATCGCGAGCATGGGGCTGCAATCGCGTAGAAGGAATTGGAGGAGCCCAGAATTTGCTCTATGTGATCGCGTAAAGTGGTCTATGATCCCGTAGGGGAGACTACGATTCTGTCGAAGAGGAAAAGAGTTCACTGCGATTGCAGGGAGTTCCTACAATCGCGTAGAAGGAATTTTGGGGGATTGAGATTTTGTACTATGCGATTGCATCAGAGGTATTGCGATCGCATTGAAGAAAGCCTGGGCGGACAGAATGTTTTAAGGGTTATTTCAGTCGCGAAGCCCACCATTATTCCACCATTTGTACACCGCCTTAAGAGTTTTTTGATCGATTTTGATGAGGTTTTCGACATGAGGTGATTGGAGGTAAGTCTCGTGACCTAGAAACATCATTTAACTGAAGATTTATCCGTTAATTCACTGAAACTGGGAAGAAATTGTGAAGAACTAAGAATTTGTTTTGAAAACAAATTTTTGGAATTTGAAACACCATTCGAACTCCATTTTCGATAAATTTTATATGTACGGACTCATGGCGAGACGAGGAATCCGCTGGTATGATTTTCAAAATTTTTTGAGAAGTGGGACCGGGGCTTGGGTTTTACCAACTTCATGAATTGTTGTACTTTTCGAGTATTTTTGATTGGGTTATGTTTCTTTGACCCATATTTATGTATTCGCTGTGGTTTTGACTAGATTCAACGCACAAGGAGGTCAATACGAAAGAAAAAGGCATCGCAGACGAGTCCATGGCCGGTTAGAGGTGAGTAGTTGTTGTATATAATGGCCTGAGGGTTTGAAACCCCGACTTATCACATTGTGACGCTATTTAAGGCGTGACTCGAATCCTATGGTAGGTGAGGGATTGGTTATTACTGAGGATTGTGACTTGGTCTATCCCGAACAAGAATAATACTATATTGGCAATTGAAATGCACCCTGTGTTGAATATATCTGGGCTTTATGCCATATTAGGGGCCTTGTGCCGACCTGTAGTATCCTTAGGGGATAAATATCATTTTGATAGCATGATTTGTAAAATGATTGATCTCAATCCTGGGTTTAACCACTATTATGAACTGCTAAGTCACTTTTCCTGAAAAATTAAGTAACTAAAGTATTTCCTTATTAATGAATTGGAAATTTGAAATAAATAAATTGAAACTGTTATGTGACTCATATGCATATTGTGGACTGAGTATGGATCAGGCTTCGGGCTGCACGACGCAGTATTATTGCGCTTGGGCTGAAGGAGCCCCTCCGGAGTCTTTACACACCCCCAGTGAGCGCCGTCGATGTTAAATGGATCGGGCTACACGACGTAGCGGTCGTATGCATTTCATTGCATTTATGCATTGTTATTTACTTGTGCTATCTGTGGTTTGATATTATTGTTAGTTCTTAGTAAGGTATGATACTGTAGATATAGCTTTACTTTGTGGCATTTCGTGGATTTCTTAACTTCAGACATTTTCTATGCTTTTTACTCACTAAGTACTTAGTATTCACCCCTACTCCATGCACCTATGTGTATATATTCAGGTACGCCAGAGGTTTAGCCGAGCAGTCCTGTTTGTTTAGAATTATCAGAGTTGTTGAGGTAGCTTCTAGCATTCGTATGGCTACTCTTCTTATTCCAGTTTTATTTACATATATATTTTCTAACTTGAGTATTTTGTTCAGATATTCTTATTATCGAGTTTTTGCTTAGAGGCTCTAGACTCATTACCCTAGATCTTTGGGAGTGTTATTATCAGTTTTTGCACTTCTCATTATTATCATTCTATTATTACTGGATTATTATTGTAAACTATTATATTCTCCTTAAATTTTCAGTTTCGAGACTTATTGTTAAATATGAAATGACTGTTGGTCTGGCTTTCCTAGTTTTAAGCTTGGGCACCATCATGACCGGGTTTGGGTCGTGACAAGTTGGTATCAGAGCCTAGGTTACTAGGCCTTGCGAGTCTTGAGCCGGTTTAGTAGGCTCTCGCGGATCGGTACGTATATCTATCCTCGAGAGGCTACAAAACTTTTAGGAAACACTTCACTTTCTTGGACTTCATATTGTGTGGTTTGTTGTTGTTGTGAAAAATAAATTTTTCCATATTCTATTCTCTCACAGATGGCGAGAACCATGCTAACGGACGTGGTGGACGACCACTAGTGGCACCTAGAAGTCGTGGTCATGGTAGAGGTAGGGCAGCAGGAACAACGCCTGCTGACCCAATTGGCCAGACTTAGGGTCAGATCCCAGTGCCAGTGGGTTAGGTTCTGGATCAGATTCCAGCTGCAAGCATTCCAGCAGCCCAGGTTCAGGCACCGACAGTGCCTATTGAGATACCGGGTCTCCAGGAAACCTTAGCACAAATCCTATAAGTGTGTACTAGCTTAGCCCAGGTGGTTGCGACTTCTACTGCAGCAACTTCTTCTCAGAAAGGGGAGGAAATCAGACCCATGTTACTTGCACACCAGAGCCGGTAGTTCAGCGCTTACAAGTACCTGAGGTAGCTCCAGCACAGCCAGTCCAGCCGGCTGCACCAGTCGCACCAGCCCCAGCTCATGTGGTTCCAGCAATGCCGGATGACGAGCAGTGTCAGTTAGAGTGGTTCAGTAGGTTTAAAACTCCAACATTTAGTGGTGTTGAGGGCGAGGATGCCCTGAGTTTTCTGGATAAGTGTTAGTGTATGCTTCGTACTGCAAGTATTCTGGAGTCTAGCAGCGTGGCTTTTACTACCTTCCAGTTCACAGGGCCTGCATTTAATTGGTGGGAGGACTTCGAGAGGTGTAGGCCTATTGGGGCAGCACCCCTCACATGACAGCAGTTCTCTACGTTATTTCTGGAGAAGTATATGCCCCAGTATGATAGGGATGAGCTACATCGTCAGTTCGAGTGGTTTAAGCAGGGAGATATCATAGCGACTCAGTATGAGTTGAGGTTTACACAGCTAGATCGACATGCTATATGGATGATCCCGACAGATCATGAGCGGATCAGGAGGTTTGTGGATGGTCTCAACTATCCTATTCGCATATTAATGACTAGAGATAGGGAGTTACTTTTGAGGAGGTGGTTGATGCGACTCGTCATATTGAGGCAGATCATCGTCGAGGGCACGATGATAGGGAGGCTAAGAGGCCTCGTGGTGCAGGTAGTTACAGTGGTGCTTAGTCTAGGGGCTAGTTCCATCACAACAGAAGTCGTTCCTTCAGATCTCCTCATTCAGGCTATTTAGAGTCTAGTGGGGCTTCATTAGACCATGGTCGTTAGGGTCATCAGGGTCATGATAGTCATCAAGGTCATCAGGGTCGTCAACAGAACCAGCCTGCACTGAGCGCCCTTCCAGGTTAGAGCTCTGCTCTTGTTTCGTCAGCTCAGGGTTCATCTGCAGCGAGAGGTTTCCATCAGTCCCCTTTTCTAGCTTCAGGCCATAGCTTTTAGTGTGGTGAGTTCGGTCATATTAGGAGGTAATGTCTCTGGTTCCTCAGTAAACAGTCTCAGTAGAGGGATCATCCCTCATTTTCTGCTACTGTTTCTTTGGCACCCACTCAGTCAGCTAGGAGTGGTGGTTAGGTAGCCAGAGGTCACCCCAGGGGTGGGGCCCGTACTAGTGGAGGTCAGGCTCAATTTTATGCTTACCCAGATAGGAGAAATACTAGCGCATCAGATGCAGTCATCGCAGGTATTATCTTAGTCTGCCACAGGGATGCTTCTGTCTTATTTGATACCGGATCTACCTACTCGTATGTATCTTCATATTTTGTGCACCATTTGGGTACGACCAGTAGTTGTCTTGCCATGCCCATGCATGTGTCTACCCCGGTGGGTGATACTGTTATTGTGGATCATATATATTGATCCTGTCTCCTTACTATTGGGGGTATAGAGACCCGAGTTGACTTGTTATTATTGGGCATGGTGGATTTCGACGTAATTATGGGCATGGATTGGTTATCTCCTCACCATGCTATTTTGGACTATCATGCCAAGATAGTTATGTATGCTATTCCGGGTATTTCGAGGATCGAGTGGCGAGGAGTGAATGATTATGTACCCGATAGGGTGATTTCCTTCCTAAATCCTCAACGAATGGTTAGGAAGGGTTGTTTATCTTATCTGTCTTTCGTTAGAGATGTTGGAGGTGAGTCTCTAGTCTTGATTTGGTCCCCGTTGTGAGGGATTTCTCGGATGTATTTCTAGCAGAATAGTCGGGCAAGCCGCCGAACATGGATATCGATTTCGGTATTGACCTGGTGCCGGGCACTCAACCAATTTCTATCCCTCCCTATTGCATGGAACCAGCTGAGTTAAAAGAGTTGAAGGAACAGTTTCAGGAACTCCTAAATAAGGGGTTCATTCGCCCGAGTGTGTCACCTTGGGGTGCACCGGTGTTATTCGTAAAGAAGAAGGATGGCACAATGTGAATGTGCATTGATTACAGGTAGTTGAACAAGGTGACAATAAAGAACAAGTTACCACTACCTCGTATTGAGGACTTGTTTGACCATCTTCAGGGACAAAGTGTGTTCTCTAAGATTGACCTTTGATCGGCTTATCACCAGTTGAAGATTAGGGATTCAGACATTATGAAAACGGCTTTTAGAACGAGATATGGGCACTATGAATTTCTGGTGATGTCTTTTGGGCTGACTAATGCCCCAACCACATTCATGCACTTGATGAACAGTGTATTTCGGCCGTATCTGGATTCTTTTGTGTTCGTATTTATTGATGATATCCTGGTGTAATCGCACAACCAAGAGGAGCACGCGCATCACTTGAGGGTGGTATTGCAGAGATTGAGAGAGGAGAAGCTTTATGTGAAGTTTTCTAAGTGTGAGTTCTGGCTTAATACTATGACTTTTGTGGGACATGTGGTGTCTAGCGATGGTATTCAGGTTGACCCACAGAAGGTCGAGGTAGTACAAAATTGGCCTAGACCTTCCTATGTCACACCTTCCTTTTTACTACTTTTTAGATAAGTATACCTCGCTTTTACTAATACACCCCAAGAAGGGATGTAATAATAACAACAGGGTGTCACACCTCCCTTTTTACTATCCTTTTTACCGAAGAATAAGGTATACCTCATTAATTACTAATACACCCCGGGAGAGGATATAATAATAACAATAGGGAAGTGTTTTTCCACTTTAAGGACAATCGGAACGGGATTTATTTAGATTTTAGAGTCGCCACTTGGGAAGATAATGGTGTCCCAAGTCACTAGTTTAATCCCGAATAAAAGGAAATTGACTCTGTTTTAACAGTTCGCGAAACTAGAAATCCGGATAAGGAATTTTGTTAATCCGGGAGAATGTGTTAGGCACTCCCGAATTCCGTGGTTTTAGCATGGTCGCTCAACTGTCATTTTAGACTTATTTGATTTCTTTATATGCTTTTACAGAATGTGAATGTCCCGTTTTGATATTTTTAACGACTTACAATGTCATGAAAATGCATTTCGAGTCACACCGCAACCAGTACACCTGTGACTTTAATACGTTTCAGCTTCGCCAGGATTTAAGATTTGAGTCACATAAATGTGCATTCATATTTAGGAATGTATGTTTTTAATCGTGCCTATATCGTCTACGTCTTATTATCTTTAAGAAAGACCGTAAAATTCGCTAAACAGTCTTCCCGAGTCTAATATTTTATTAATGTACATATGGGGGCGCCGCGTATTTTATTTTTATACGAGGCTCGTCCCGTTATTTTTAAAGTCCAATCCTATCAAGTACTATATTCATAATTTTTTGGTCTTTCTCCTAATTATGTTATTATTTTTGGTATTTTCAGAACTTGGTGTTATTACGTCCAGGCCATCTATTCATTTTCCAGGCCTGGACTTGTAGACTGTATTAACAGTCTAATATACATAACTGGGCTTCTAAAACCCAGTATGCACCTGTATCGTTATTCAGAGGCTCAAAAGTGCATTCAATTAAGTTTGGGCCTGTATTTTCGATTAGGCCCAGAACAAACGTATAAAATATAACATAACATTGAAATTTCATAATAGTTGAACAAATATTCATTACACAACGAAACAGATAAAAAATCATTTTATTTCATAAACTACTGAAATACATATTCATCAATACTAATTCTGAATTCTAATTAATAATTAACATTAGCAGGACTGAAATGATCATAATACTATTTCAACTACTTAGACATTGATACAATACTAACAGTGCAGATTTGGATTATTATTAGTTACCTGATTCTAACTTATACTATTGTAAATTGTTATTAAGCAGGTTTAAGTGATAAAACATGCAGTAACTCAATTACTCATTTCCTTTATAGAATTATTTATCAGACTCTAGTTAATGAAATTAGTCGATTACCATTTCAGATTGTTAAGCTAATTTTAACTAGGTGTGTTAGATTTGTATATTAATCTATTTTTAAACCTAATTCTAATTATAACTATATCTACGTTTACACTACTACTACACTATCTACTACTTTGTCTCGATTACATATAGTATTAACTATTACAAACCATCCTACTAAATTACAGGAAATCTAAGGCATTGTAATCATGAAAACTATAAGAAAATAGTAGAATACTTCATCCAAGCAGCTTATGAAACTTTCATTTCTTCAATCAATCTTATAATTACATTTCTAGATAAGAAAATGTACCTGATTCAGCAAAAGATAACTTATAAATCTAGGTTGGATAAAGAATAGTCAGCAATAGCAGCAATAGAGCAATAGAAAAATAGCAGGCACAGGAGCAAGTATGGCAGCAAATAGAATTCCAGAGTATAGCAATCCAGCAAATCAATAAATAGAGTCAAAGAGCTCAAACAGAAACCAGCAAGGTTGAAAGACAACAAACTCCAATAGACCTCCGGATTCCAGCGAAGAAGTTAGCTAGAATTTCAGTAGCCTAAACTTAGAAACCCTCTTTTTAATTGCAGAAATCAGAACTCCCAGACATCAACATATTCCTAATGCAGAATCTCTAACCTGTCAAAATCTAGACCCTCACAAATTAATCCAGAGTATCCAACCCCAGAATATCCAACCCCTTTTTTTAAGCTCAATTGAAGCCTATATATAGACTGTTTGGGGTAAAATTTTGAGGGGAAAATTCAAAAATCTTATTTCAAGTTCCCTCCCCTTTATTTTTCTGTTAATTACAGTTTAATACCTTCAGTTATAAGTCGAAATACCTGCCAGCCCTTGCTGGAATGTTCTAGGTAGTTCTATCATATTCTATTGAGGGTATATTACTAGGATGCCCTCACTTGCTAAGGGCAATTTCACTTCTGCCTTTTTATTATACCTATCTTACCCTTTATTTTGTGACTAATTACAAGAATACTAGGTATTAAAGTCTATTATATCCCTATAGTCTCTATTAAATCTTCAATTATACCATTTATTGTTCCTATTATACCCTTATTATTGTTCTCTATCTACCCAACCTACTAAGGTCTGGGCAGGCTAGGTTAAGTGCCTATTTAACTATTAACCACTATCTTATAACATATTTAAGACTTAGCTAGATTTCAACCGCAGACCCTTTTCAATTTTAACCTCTTTTAACAGATTTAAACTAATTTAAAATGTAACCCCTTTATTAACTAAGTAACTAACCAGAAATAGATTGCATAACTAGCCACTTAATATTTAAGGAATAGCCAGACTAACAAACAGTTCTAGTTATTTCAAGAATATCCATACTTAGTCATTTTCAAGAATAGTCAGACTTAATCATTTCAGAATAGCCATATCTATTTTAAGAAACTAACCCTAGAACTTTACAGCTATAACCAAATCACAAAGCATCATAGATTCAGAATAGTCTAACATATGAATCAGATTACAAATATAGTCTATTCATGATGTATTGCACACATAGCCTTAATCACAAATCAATTTCTAATCAACTAGAACTCAGAGAGAAGTTCTGATAATGGTTGAATCCCAATCAATCGAAGCATAATTTCAGACCAGGCATGGTGAACAAATCACATAAAGAAGCACATTTAAACACGATTCATGTGTAAAACTTATAAAAACCATAAAGTGCTAAAATAGACTAGTCTTGTATAAAGAACATGATAGATCTTACGCATGCAATTATCATAGGCTAATAAGATGAACAATAAAAAAATCATATACAGAAGGCAGAACATGCAAAGAATCATATACGGAAGATTTATAGTAGGCAAATAAGCAAAGAAGATAAAGGGTAGGAAAACTTAGCTTTTTCAGATACCTTTTCTTTTCTTTTTTTTTTCTTTTTTTTTCTTTCTTTCTTCTTTCTTTTCTTATGTTATTTCCAGACTTCATGACTCTTTTGAAGACTCGAAGTCTTCTTATTTCTAGATCTCTTCGATGGGGTTTATTTTTGGATTTTTAGTGGGTAAGGGAGTGGTCTGGGTAATATTTGAGAGATTTTGGGGTGGGTTATGTTTTGGGTGTTCGCCGAAAATAGGGTTCCGACGAACTTCTTTTCTATATTCGAGACGTTCTGGGTTGATTCGAGGTAAACCACCTAGATTAGGTGAAAGACCTATTCAAGGTGGTCATAGGGTGTAAATATAGGACACTGGTTCATAAGTTGAAGGTCGCCGGCTAGGGTTCAGGCGATCGGACTTTCAAGAAAATAAGGGCTTTTGGTTTTCTAGGGGTTTTAAGGTGGTTGTGGTATGTGAGGATGAAAGATAAGGCGTTTGGGGGTGGTTTTGGCCGGAGATGGCCATGCTTTCAGGTCACTCTCCATTGGAGATGAAGAGGAAGACGATGAAGAGGTGGGCGGCTAGGGTTTGTGGTTAGCGTATATGATTGTATATTGTGTGTAATGAACGGGGAGACGTGTCTTATATACCTTGTTGAGCCTGAGTGGTCATGGCCTTTGGATCAATTGAGCTCAATGGCCAGGATTGCTTCTATTGAAACGTTGTCGTTCCATTTAATTAGAGATAGCCTGGCACCCGTTAGATCTTAAAACATGGACGGCCATGATTAATTTGTTATACTATGTCATTTAATTCTCTAATGAGACTTCAAAGATCCAGATTAAATTCTTACACGACATCGTTTAGCTTTATATTAAGCCACCTCATAAGATCCGTTGGATTAATATCATCAATGGCTCTGATTAAATTACCATGTACGACGACGTATGATTTAAAACATAGATTGGCCGGCTTAACCTCTTGGGCTATATTACACATTTGGGCATGTATTTCAAATTCCAACCCAATTTTATTGTGTTTTTGTATTTTCTTCTTGTATTTACTTATTTTCTTCGTATTTTTCTTTTATATTTTGATTTTATTTTTTTGTATTTATTTCCAATTGTTGTATTTCTTTTATTTTCCTATTTTTTCTGACTTTTTTGGTACTTTTATGATATTTTTCCCTTTTCTTTTGTTTTCTGGTATTTTTGTATTTTTTGTTTATTTTTTTAACTTTCATATTTTTTGTGACATTTTTTGATTAATTATTTTTTGTAGTTTTTAATTTCAAATTTATTTTAACAACAGACACACAAGTATTTCAATTAAATCACACAATTGCACATCAAAAGTCTTATTTTTATTTTTATATTGGAATTCGTTTGCTTAGGGCAAACATCACGTGCTCACATCTGCCCCTCTTTGCTCGGGAACACTAAGAGTTTTAGTGCAAAGATAAGTGAGCAGTAATGAGAGATTTTTGCCCACTGGCATATTCCATCAAAAAGCATTTTTTAAAACCTTTTGACTGCACCCTGCCTCAGAGGTTGCCTATATATCCTGGGCTAAACAGGAATCAGGTGAGTGTAGTTCGGGAAGGTCTGGTAGTTTGAATCTACCAAGACTTGCTGCTTCTGTTATTGTTGCTATAATCACTGACTAACTCCTTGTTACACCAGGATAAAAATAAATAATAAAGAAGCTTCTCTAAGCTATGATCTTATGAATTACAATAAATCCTATCTATGACTGGTCTTCTTGCAGTTCCTTGCTTTTCCATATCACATGTTGCTCTTTTATTTGCATCCTTCTTTTTGTGTATTTTTGATTATTTTCTTGTTTCTGATATATTGCTTCCATCCCTTCATGTGACTTCCAATCGTGTTTCTTTCCTCTAGGTCAATACCTGTTTAAAACAAAAACAAAAACAAAGAAAACTTTTTCCTATGCCCCAGTATGGAGTTTTTCAAGTGTTGTGGTGTTACTCATGTTAGAAAATAATTAAAAATGCAGAAAGTATTCCCTTGTTATACAGGTGGGCGCCTGAACAAAAATTAAAAATGCTGAAAAGTATTCCCTTGTTATACAGGTGGGCGCTTGAACAGAAATTAAAAATGTTGAAAAGTATTCCCTTGTTATACAGGTGGGCTTCTGAACAGAAATTAAAAATGCTGAAAAGTATTCCAATGTTATACAGGTGGACGCCTGAACAGAAATTAAAAAATGTTGAAATGTATTCCCTTGTTATATAGGTGGGCGCCTGAACATAAATTAAAAATGCTGAAATGTATTTCCTTGTTATACAGGTGGGCGCCTGAACAGAAATTAAAAATGCTGAAATGTATTCCCCTGTTATACTAGTGGGCGCCTGATGCTTGAAATGAACATGCAAAAAAATATTCTCTCATTATCCAGGTGGGCGCCTGATGCATGAAATGAAAATGCAGAAAAATATTCCCTCATAATCCAGGTGGGCGCCTGATGCATGAAATAAAAATGTAGAAAAATATTCCCTCATTATCCAGGTGGGCGCCCGATGCATGAAATGAAAATGCAGAAAAATATTCCCTCATTATCCAGGTGGGCGCCTGATGCATGAAATAAAAATACAGAAAAACATTCCCTCATTATCCAGGTGGGCCCCTAATGCATGAAATGAAAATACAGAAAAATATTCCCTCATTATCCAGGTGGGCGCATGATGCATGAAATGAAAATGCAGAAAAATATTCCCCCATTATCCAGGTGGGCGCCTGATGCATGAAATGAAAATGCTGAAAAATATTCCCTTAGTTTGATAACTAGGGTGTGAGTTTTTGAAAGGTAATACCTCCCTAACTGTTTGGGTAGGTCTCATGTTAACTTGAATGAGTTCTCTTTTGCGGGTTTCCCCTTTTATTGTTGTTTTTCTTTTTTGATGTTTTTCCTCCCACATTGGTCACATTCAATTTAAAGTGATTAGGAGAATTTGAATCTTTTGTCCCTGTCTAAATCTGTGAACAATCTTATTAGTTATAAAATGATGGTTAGCAACTGACATTCTTGTTGGCCCAGCTTCCATCTCCTGCTTCTTCTTGTTTTATCCTGCTTTACAGCTCACTGCCAGATTTTATTCATCTTTCTCTTGTAATCCTCCTTTGCTTTCCTTTTTGTTTCTGTTTCTTTTTCTTTTCATTTTCCCTTGGCTTTGATTGCCATCCTCTTTTTTTGTTTTTCTCTGACCCAGTGTTATTATGCCTCTTTACATGAGAAGCCGATAGTTAGCTTTCAATAGGCAACTGGTTTTGATCAATGAAATGCAGAAAATATGAATTTGAAGGGTAAGGGTATTTTGGAGTAGAGACAGAACTTATCTGGGTATGACGGCTGATTCCTCTGACCATGCCATGTATTTAAATTCCGACCCATTCTGTCCAATAGATTTGTTGTTGTCTTAACTTTATCTTTTCCTTCAACCCAAACCTTTCTTATTTTTTGTTGTTTTTCCTTTTCATCAAAATATTCCTCACTTTTGCCTTATGGTGCCCGTTAGGGTTTTCACAAATAAGACTCTCTCATTTATTCTCTCATCTCACGTTCGCCTTATAGTGCCTGTTAAGGTTTTCACCAGTAAGACTCTCATTTTTATTTTCTCTTGTCTCACAATCGCCTTATGGTGCCGGTTAAGGTTTTCACCAATAAGACTCTCTCTTTTTCTTCTTTTTTTTTTATTTTTTATTTTTCGTTTCCAAACCTCTGGGTATTGTCCATGTCATGTTTCTCCTTATTGTATTATCATTTTCTTGAAATTAATCAGAAGGTCTTTCTTTGGACTGTAATATGGCTTTAGGATGGGTTCAGAAAGAAGGGTATAAAGGCTCAAAATTTAACGAGGGTTCAAAAATATTTACAACTCTCGGAATCATAAACATAACTTCTGCCCCAGTTTCAATATTTGGGGAATCTCGGATTTTATTTCTGTCATGACTGAACCTCATTGAGGCTGCCTACGTACCCTTTTGGGATCAAGTCAGACGTAGTTCAAACTACGTTTATTTCTTTGTTGCATCTTGACTTTTCTCGATTTTCTTTTCGTTTGTATACATTTTTCTCATTTTGTCTCTTTTTTTTTCTTTTTCATCATTTTTCTTTCATTCATTCATCATTTTTCATATTTCTTTTTCTTGCATCATCATTCATTTTTTTTTTTCATAATTGATTCCGAGAGAGGGATAAGAAAGAATAAAGTAATAACGGGCAAGTCGAACTGGGATTTCGGTTGTCGTTCTCATTTTTACAATCTAAGCCTTCAAAATTTCATTTTCTTTTCTCAGCTATTTCTTTTCACCCTCATCGGCTGCTGCTTGTAAGCTGCTTTAGAATTTGAGGTCCTGGAATTGTTTTTGCAACATGCTGATTCTGGCTCGATATTCATTTTCCTTGGCCATCCAATCTTTTTGTTCCTTAGATTGCTCGGCAAACTCTTGAATACGAGGCCTCTTCATCGGTCTCTCATGCTCAACATCTCTGCGGTACCATGTGAAATATCCCGATGATACTTATCATTTAGCATAATCTCTCACACAAGTGTCTATTCTCATGCATTGGCATTCGTTCCATATTTGCCGAATTTTTGCTTCCGGGAATTGCCCGTTAGGACTAATTTCTATTGCTTGAAGGCTAAGGTCCCCATCTTTTGGCACAACCTGATATCTTCCGAGTTGCCTTAATACCCAGCATGGCACATAAGGTTGGATGCTCTTGAGACCCACTAACAGAAAATACGACCCTTCTGCTGGCATATATATAACTTCATTAAGGGGCAACCATCCATATGCCCAATATATCTGGCTAGCAGTCAGTGATCGCAAATATGTGATCCAACCCTTTGATCATTCTGGAAACTTGGCCTCTTTTGTCCTCACGTAGAATTCTTCAATACACGTCTTTTCAGACGATCCATAGCTTGAAAACAGAGGGTAGCAGCATAAATGCTCTATCATCCACATTTGAAGAAGTAAATTACATCCCTCGAAGAAATCTTGTCCCGCTTTGCAGGTTGTGAGAGCACGAAAGATATCTGCCACTATCATTGGTGCCAATGTACTATTGTCTTACACAAGGAGAGTACCGGCAATTCCGGCGACTCTAATGTCAATATTTCCATCTTTCCTCGGGAATATGATCAACCCTAAAAAGGCTACCATAAAGGTGAAACGCCTGTGTTCCTCCCACTTAGCCCGGTTCGCTTTGCTGTAGAGTTTGTTTGTTGGATCATTGAATCCTCTAACGTGGCCATATCTGCGATATATAAAGTTCATAGTATAGAACCCGTGAACCAAGTCTTCATTGTGAACATTTCTGGCAATCTTTAAGAAGTCGAGGAATCTATGCACTGTAATAGCCCTTGGAGCCACTAGATACTTGTCTTTTAAGGGAACCTCACCTTTACCGATGTAATTAGCAATTTCCTCCAATGTCAGAGTGAGCTAAAAATCTGAGAAGTGGAGCACATTATGTGCGGGATCCCAGCAAGCAACTAGAGCTCGGATAATATCACCCCAAGGTACTATGTTCAACAGCCCAGTAAGATCTTTCAAATATTTGCTGACCCAATCTTGTTCATCCTGGCCTAAATCATTTCACCATAATCGCAACTCCAAAGGGATTTTGTTCATTAGTGCAAAGGGTTTATTTTGTATGGTACTCATCCTGCATATTTATTAAAGGCGATTTATTCAAAAAATAGAAAATCTTTTTCAAAGACAATTTTTTATTATTTCGAAAGAGTCAACCTTTCCATATTTCATTTGAAAATTTCAAGCTATTATTAAAAAAGAAAAAGAACTAACTTCAAAGCGGCCATTTTTGCACAAACAGCCTTCCGACGTCCTTTCGGAACATTCAGCTATTTTCAAAAACAATATCATTTTGATTTATTGAAAACTAAAATTCGATATTTTTTGGTTATTTTTGAAAGTGGTGGTTGGACCCATCACGGGTAGCCTACATATCTCGCCTAATGGTGAGAATCAAACCTGTGTAGTTCGGTCAAATTATTTCATGACCAATTATATCAACAAGAATTGTTCCACCTATTTTCAAACTTTCTTTTTAAACTTTCGACAGCGTTTCATCAACATTTCGGTATTTTCTATTCTAAAATTTTCTCTCTTTTTATTTTAGGAATTTTGCTGGTCAGCATAATAATCCAAGACAAATAAATGCAACATATAATATGCTCGGTCTTTGATATCCGGGTCACCTGTCCTAGACGGACCCAACCCTTGTGTTGAGTCCCCTAAGTCAGATATGATGCAAATAAACGTCCTAAATCTAGGCTCAATATCCTGATTTTTCATGGTACTAGACTGTGTACCCGAGTGGACAACTCGAATCGAGGAGAGGGCTACGTACCGGGGACCCGAGGGATCGTCCGACTTTGTACCTTTTCCGGCCCCTATTTTTCTTATTGGGTACCGACTTAACAGAAAGAGGAGTCTCAACCACTAAGCACATCCCCGGAGGTAAGAAGAGAAGGGTTTTCGGCACAATTTTATATATACAATTCACGTAAGTTCAAAGCGGTAAACATGTAGCACATTGATCAAAGCATATAATGAAATCAAATAATATCAAAATAACAATTTAATCGAGCTCGAATTCTTAAACCCTGAACAGAAGTTCTGGGTTGCTTATCTCCAACAGAGTCGCCAGAGCTGTCACACCTCCCTTTTTTTTTACTTTTAAATAAGTATACCCCGCTATTTACTAATACACCCCAAGAAGGGATATAATAATAACAACAGGGAAGGAGTTTTTCCACTTTAAGGACAATCAGATCGGGATTTTATTTGAATTTCAGAGTCGCCACTTGGAAAAATAATGGTGTCCCAAGTCACCGGTTTAATCCTGAATCCGAGCAAATTATGACTCTGTTTTTAACAGTCCGCGAAACTAGAAATCCGGATAAGGAATTCTGTTAACCCGGGAGAAAGTGTTAGGCACTCCCGGATTTCGCGATTCTAGCATGGTCGCTCAACTGCTATATTTATCTTATCTGATTTCTTTATATGCTTTTACAAATGTTTTTAATGTCCCGCTTTGTTATTTTAAAAGACTTGAGACGTCACGAAAATGCATTTCAAGACATAACCAGTACGACTGTGACTTTAATGCATTTTAGCCTTGCCGAGATTTGAGATTTGGGTCACATAAAATGTGCACCCGTATTAGGAATGTAATTTTTAATCGTGCCTATATCGTCTACGTCTTATTAACTTTAAGGAAAGACCGTGAAATTTGCTAAACGGTCCTTTCGAGTCTAACATTTTATATTAAAATCCATTTTGGGGTCCCGTGTATCCTTTCATCTTCGAGACGAGGCTCATCCCTTATTTTTAAAGTCCAAACTTAGTCATATACTATGTTTTTCTATTCTTTTTTTCCTTCCTAATTTATATCTTGTTTTGGGTTATTTTATACTTATAGTATCAGAATCCTTTCCATTTATTCGTTATTGGGCCTGGACTTTGGACTACTTTAACAGTCCATTACTAGAACAAATGGGCATCTGTAACCCGATGTATGCTACTGTTATTACTTAAGGTTACAAATACCATATTAACCAGATCTGGGCCTTTATGCACAATCAGGCCCAGACTGTATAAGCAAAAACAAATTATTATCTCAACCACAACACTTGAACAATTATTATTCAGCATTACTACTTAATAATTTTTTCAGACGATACCAAATGATCTTTTGATCACTACTAATTACAAAATTTAACAGCTAACTAAAATTCCAGCACAGTAATTCGTATCAGTGTTGTTATACTATATGGTAGGTTCTGATATTCAGGTAATTATTGTGATACTAGCTTGCAAGATTATTTTATCACTTATTTAACTAAAAGGAAAATAGTATTGACTAAACATGCTTGAGTTGATAACAAACACAAACGCCTAAAAGCAAAGATGTATATAAATCATTTTGAAGATAGGTGATAATACAATTTGAACTACTAGACTACTTATTCCTTTTTAGATTATATCGATCCTGATTTAAAGATTTAACTAACAAAAATAGCTTTTTTAGTTCATACGTTCAATTTTAGAATTATACCTATTCATCTAAGTGTATTAGTTTTTGTATTAGTCTGTTTTAGATTTGAATTAGGTGATAGCTATATCTAATTAATGATTTACATTTAGCTGCTATATTACTTACTCTACTCTAATCTAGATCAACCTCATAGCTGTTAGTTATTACAATCATTTCTAATGAATTACAATGATTCTACGAATTAAAACTACAACTAAAAGAAGAACAGTAATAAATTCATCGAAGATCCATGTAACTTCATTTATTCATCATAATTGCATTACAACTTCAGGAAGTAGAAGTGTACCTGATTCAAACTAAATCAATGAGTCTAGGGCTTTGGAGAAGAAGAATAATCAGCAACTAATAGCAGCAAAACAGCAATAGCAACGAGACAAGTTGATCACACTAAAAGCAGCTAACAGAAAATCCCAAATATGAAATCCAGCAGATTAACCCAAGCAGAATCAAGGAATTCAGCAAAGTCAAGATGAATTGATGAAGAGTCGACCCCACAAAAATTCCCAAAACATCACTTAGAATTAATCAACTTCTATAACCTTTCAAAGATTTGGAACCTTTTGAATGCAGAAACCAGAATTTCTAACCAGGATTTCTAACCTCAGGTTGTAACCCCTTTTTTAACTTCTGAACCTTATCTCTAATTCCCAACCCGTTTTTCAGGCTTACTAACAGCCTATTTATAGAGGTGTTTTGGGGGGAATTGGGGGGAAATTTCAAATAAGTTAATTTCATTTCCTTCCCCTTATTCTTTTCAATTATTTACAGTGTTGTCTATTTAGATTATGTCGAAATGCCTTAGAATCCCTGCTAGAAGGTTCTAGGAAATTTTATAGGGTTCTTTTAGGTGTGTTTTACCTAATTACCCTCACTTGCCAAGGTTTGTTACACAAATGCCTTTTAATTCTGCCCAGTTTGCCCTTTATTTTGTAAGTAATTGCAGAAATACTAGGCACTAAAGTCATTTTTAGCCTTATAGGCTCTATTAAATCTTTAGGAATGCCATTTACTATTCCTTTTATACCCTTTGTATTATATATGTTTTAAGACTTAGCCAATTCAGACCCCAAACCCTTTCTTTATTAGCCAACATTTATCAGAACCCAATCACTTATTACAATATGACCACTAGTTAAAACATGGTCTTTTAGTAGAAGTACAGTCACTCAACAAACAAAGATAGTTTTCAGAAATAGCCATTTAATAAAAATACAGCTAATTAACCAGTATAACCACTCAACAACAGACATAGCCACTTATAATCAGACTTAACTCACAGAAGTAGCCACTTAATAAACAGACCTAACTTTCAGAAATAGCCACAAGACCTTTACACTTATGACCCAAGTTACAAAAGCATCCAAAGATTCAGAATGAACTTACAAATGAATCAAGTTACAAATATAGCTAGTTTTATGTTATTTTGAACATATAGCTTTAATCACGAATTAATTTTCAATTAATCAGAACTCAGAGGAGAAGTTTGATAATGGTTGAATTCCAACTAACCAAAACTCAATCTTGGACAGAGCATGATGAACAAATACATAAATAGACTTATTAACACATGATTCATGCGTGGTTAACACCAAAAATCCTAAGAACACTTTTAGCAGACTTAGGCATGTGTAAGATTCACACAAACAAAGATAGGTTCTTATTATCTAAGCATGCAGAAGAGACAAGTTCATAAAAATATAATAGACATGCCAAGAAAACATTTTTCAGAACAACAAACAAGAATAGAAATAGAGGTGGGAACTTAGCTTTTTCAGGCTTTTTCCCTTTTCTTTTTTTCTTTCTTTCTTTATTTTCTTCTTTCTTCTTTATTTCTTTTCTTCTTTCTTTCTTTTCTTCTTTCTTTCTTTTCATTTTTCAGAACTCTGAAGACATTTGGTCTTCTGAGTGTTGGACATTTCAGACGGGGCTTTGATTTGAGTTTGGTGTATGTGGGGGTGGTCTAGAGGCTTGGAATAGTAGTTTGGGGGTGGGGTGATTTTTGGGTACTCGCCGGAGTAGGGTTCCGGCGAGTCTTTTTGTTATATTCAAGATGTTCTAGGGATATTCGAGACTAACCACCTAGATGGGGTGATGGATCACCTCAAAGTGGTTCAGAGGTGTTAATCCTGGGGTCTAGTTCATAATTAGTGAGGTCGCCGGCTAGGGTTCCGGCGACCGGAGGTTCAAGAATAGGGGAGTTATTAGTTTTGGTGGGATTTCATGGTAGTTTGAGTGGTTGGCGTGTGAAGGATGGAGCGTTGGAGGCTCACCTGAGCCGGAGAAGGTGGCTGAGGCAAGTTTGCCGGCAGGTCTCCATGGGAGACCAGAGGAAGAAGAAGAGAGGTTGAGAGGCGGTGTGACGACCCGGCCCGTCGTCACGGGAATTACCACCCCGTTATGTTGTAATTACATAATTCATGCTTTTATATAAGTGTTAGAGTCTACCGGGGGAGTTAGGAGTGAAATTAAATTGGAAATGAGGCATATAGCCTTTTTGGAGGAAGCTTGAATAAGGAAAGTCAACCCGGAGTTGACTATTTGGTTAGAGGGCTCGGAATCGGATTCCGATGATTCGGTTAGTTCCGGAAGGTGATTTGTGACTTAGGGGAGCGATCGGAATTGAATTTGGAGGCCCGGTGTAGAAATAGGCTTGAATTGGCTAAGGTTGAATTTTGGCGAAATCCGAACGGTAGGTGAGATTTTGATCCGGGAGTCGGAATGGAATTCCGACAGTTGCAGTAGCTCCGTTAGGTGATTTTGGATGTGCCTGCAAAATTTCAGGTCATTCGGACGTCGTTTGGTCGGGTTTTTCATCAAATGTGTAATTCGGAAAGTTTTAAGAAATTTAGGCTTGAATCCGTGTGTAATTGGTGATTTTGATGTTTAGGATGGTGTTTTTATGATTGGAACAAGTTCGTATCGTGTTTTGGGGTATGTTGGTGGTTTTCGTTGGGGTCCCGGGGGCCTCGGGGTGAATCCGGACCATCATCCGGCACTTTGGAACAAGGAATGGTCTGCTGTAAATTGCAGACCACTGGGCACCAGTTAAGCCTTCGCGTTCGCGAGGGCTAGGCCCGCGTTCGCGTAGGCTGAGGGAAAATGGTCATCGCGTTCGCGAGGGCACCGCCGCGTTCGCGTAGGCTGGGGCCAGTTGGCCATCGCGTTCGCCGCGTTCGCGTGGGTGAAGGACGCGGACGCGTAAGAGGAAAAGACGAAGCATCGCGTTCGCGTGGTATGGGACGCGAACGCGTAGAGGAAAAATCCGGGCTAGGAAGATCGGTCTTCGCGAACGCGTGACTTTACGTCGCGTTCGCGATGAAGGAACGGAGCAAGGCATCGCGTTCGCGTGGAGACCATCGCGAACGCGTAGGGTAAAATCGTCTGGCAGTGAATTAAAATCACAGAACAGAGGGCTCTCGGGTTCATTAACCCAAAACGCCATTTTTGAGTTCTAGGGAGAGAAACTCACGGGAATTGCTGGTAATTCATCGGGGATTCGTTGGAGGTAAGTTTTGTGGCTTAATTACATCATTTTTACATGAAATCCTTGGTTAAATCCCTGTAAATGGAAGATTTAAGGTGGGTTTGAGCCCTAGGCCTAAATTTAAGAAAAACACTGATTTGAGTGGGCAAATGGAGTCCGATTTTGGTAAAATTTATATGCCTAGACTCGTATCGAGATGAGGATTCTGAATATGTAAATTTTGTAATTTTTCGACAAGTGTACCAAAAGTCGGGTTTTGACAACTTGTGGGTTTTGATATAAATTGGGTTATTTCGAATGAATTTCGTGAAATTAGCGTATATTGATGCATTCTCTATGACTTTGAGCAGATTTGGCATCCGAGGAGATTGATTTGCGAGGCAAGCGCAAGGCGGATTGAAGCTTCTACCGGTTCGAGGTGAGTGGTAGTAGTAAACAATGCACTGAGGGTTTGAAACCCCGTACTAGCACTTCACAGTGCTATATTGAGATGAGACACGCGTTCTATGACGGGCGTGGTGACATTGTGATAGGGGTTCGGACTTAGTCCTTCCCGGCTAATAGAATACTGTGTTGTATGACTGTTAATGAGATTATAACTGTACAATTGGGCTAATAGCCATGTTTGGGGCCTTGTGCCGATCTGTAGAGCATTAGGGAACCTATAGAGCTAGGTGACCTTTATATCGTGTTGGAAATATACACTCAGCCATAGCTCTAGTTGTATAGCATAATATGAGCCCGTACTAGATGTGTACATTGAGAGAGATTATCTAGGGTGGAATTCCCTGTTCTAGCTGAGTGGGCCTGAAAGGCCAAGTCTATACCGATTGAGATGAGATAGGGTCAAGGACCCACTATGAGATGTTATATTGGGCCTGAAAGGCCAAGTCTATATTAACTGAGACAGGGTCAAGGACCCATTGTGATATATTATATTGGGCCTGAGAGGCCAAGTGCATACTGACTGGGATAGGGTCGAGGACCCATTATGAGGTATTATGTATATAGATACCTATATTGGATCGGACTGCACGCCGCAGTAATGTACATGGAATATACATGTAATATGCATGTGGGACGGACTGCACGCCGCAGTATTATTGCGCTTGGGCTGTAGGAGCCCCTTCGGAGTCTGAGTCTGCACACATTCCAGTGAGCGCTGGTATATTATGGGATCGGGCTGCACGCCGCAGCGGTATATATGTTGGATCGGACTGCACGCCGCAGTGATATATGGTGGACCTGGCTGCACGCCATAGCACCATAGCGCTTGGGCCTAGGGAGCCCCTCCGAAGTCTGTATACACCCCCAGTGAGCGCCGTCGACGTTAAATGGAACGGGCTGCGCGCCGCAGCAGTATATGTATTGGAGCGGGCTGCACGCCGCAACATTATACTTAATCATATCCTACTATTTACTTAGATACTTATACATTATAGATATAAGTATATGCCTTTATATGTCGAGATGGCCGTACACCGTAGGGGTACGAGCGAGGGTTAGTTCAGTGTGGAATCTTGTAGAGATAAATGTAGATTGGAGGTTAAAGTACTACTATAGTGATGACGTACTTGTGAAGGTTGCCTTAGAGCTGCTAAGTGATAGCACAGGAGTTCTTACTTTCAGTTATTATTTATTATTGTTACTCACTGAGTTGAAATATACTCACCCCACTCCCCTGCACTTTTTGGTGCAGATCCACAGGTGCCCGAGAGCAGTTGAGACATTGTAGCTGCTGATTCATACCTACTTTTGCGGAGATTACGAGGTAGCTGCCAGCGTCCGCAGAGCTTGTTTTCTCCTTCTTTATCATCTTGTTGATTTCCTATTTGTCTAGACTTGGTTGTATTAGGATGCTATTCTGTAGAGGCTCAGTCTCGTGACACCACGATATGTTTGGGACCGTATTTTGTATGTCTTGACGTTTCGGTTATCACCTGTTATGACTAACTACTGTTTAAGTTTAATTTATTTAATAATTGGCTGGCTAAAAGGATAATATGGTCGGGCTTGCCTAGCATTGTGTTGGGCGCCATCACGACCAGGGTTTGGGTCGTGACAAGTTGGTATCAGAGCCTAGGTTAACAGGTCTCGCGAGTCATGAGCCGGTTGGTAGAGTCTCGTGGATCGGTGCGGGGACGCCTGTACTTATCCTCGGGAGGCTGCAAACCTTTTAGGAAAAGTTTCAATTCTTGGAATTCTTGTCGTGCGATTACTTTTGACTTGAACCGAACTTTGACATTCTATTCTCTCGCAGATGGCGAGAACTCGATCATCCGGACGTGGGGGACGACCACCACTACCACCTACTAGAGGCCGTGGACGCGGTCGTGGTCGGCGGAGTTGGGGCGGGCGGGCGGCGCCAGCCGACCCACGGCCCCCGATTGCGAGAGGTGCCGAGCGGCACCGGATCGGGCACCGGCTGTGCCCGTTGCTATTCCGGGTCTACGGGAGACCCCGGCTCGGATACTAGCGATGCACGCGGCCTAGCACGAGGCGGTTTCGGTTACTACGCGTAGCAGCTGCATCGGGGATCGGGGGTGGTCATCGGACCCCCGCGATGACGCACTCCGGAGCCAGCGATGCGCGGGCATACGGACACCGGAGGCTCCTCCCGGTTCGGCCTCGTGGTTCCGGTTCAGCCGACGAGATCGGATTCGGGGGACGGGGTCCCGGCTATGACGGACGATGAGCGGCGTCGTCTCGAGAGGTTCACTAGGTTATCTCCTCCAGTGTTCACTGGTGCTCCGGGAGATGACGCCCAAGGTTTTCTGGATAAGTGCCGTCGGATGCTTCGTACGGCGGGGATATTGGAGTCCAGTGGGGTATCTTTCACTACCTTTCAGTTTCAGGGACCAGCCTTTGCTTGGTGGGAGGCTTATGAGCGCCGCAGGCCAGCCGGAGCAGCACCACTATCATGGCCCGAGTTCTCCACTATGTTCTTGGAGAAATGGGTGCCTCGATCTCGGAGAGAGGAGATGCGTAGGCAGTTTGAGGGTCTCCGTCAGGGGGACATGTCAGTGTCAGAGTATGAGATCGGATTTACAGAGTTGTCCAGATATGCACCGTGGTTGGTTCATTCCGAGAGAGAGAGGATTGGGCGCTTTGTGGACGGCCTCATTTACCCCATTCGTATTCCGATGACTCGGGAGAGGGTGTTGAGTCGTACATTTGAGGATGCTCGTGGATATTGCTCGCGACATTGAGACGGATCGTCGCGGGGAGCGGGATGAGAGGGAGGCCAGAGGCCTCGAGGAGCGAGCTAGTTCCGGTGGCACACAGACCAGAGGCCAGAGTCGGCAGGGCCGAGGTCGCTCTTTCGGGTCTTCGCGGTCGAGACGCTCGGATCGTCGCGGATGGTCTCTTAGACGAGATTATCGGGGTTCGCACCGAGCCGGCCCGGCTCTCGGTGCCATGCCGGCTCGAGTTCTTCACGGGCCCCATCCGCTCGGGGTTCGTCTCGGCCTCGGTTCATCGGCTGGCCATTCCGTCGCCGAGAGGTCCTTATCGGTCTCGGTACCCGGCACCGGGGAGTTGCTACGAGTGCGGAGAGTTTGGGCATCACCGTAGGGAGTGTCCCTGTCTTGTTTCCGGATCTTATCAGCAGAGGGGGCAGCCCTCGTCATCTGGTCCTTCTACTTCAGCACCCGCCCCACCGGCTAGGGGTGAGGGTCGGACAGCTAGGGGTCGCTCTCGAGGGGGAGGCCAACCAGGCGGACAGGCTAGTTTCAGGGCCGATCTGAGGCTGTTACTTCTGATGCTGTCATTACAGGTATTATTTCAATCTGCCACGGAGATGCCTCGGTATTGTTTGATCCCGGTTCTACTTATTCTTATGTGTCTACATATTTTGCTCCTCATTTGGGCACGACCCGAGGGAGTCTTGAGCTGCCGGTGCATGTATCTACCCCGGTAGGGGATACTATTGTTGTGGACCACGTATACCGGTCCTGTTTGGTCACTATTGGAGGTCTGGAGACCCGAGTAGACCTGTTGCTTCTCAGCATGATTGATTTTGATGTTATATTGGGCATGGACTGGCTATCTCCATGTCATGCTATTCTGGACTGTCATGCTAAGACAGTCACTTTGGCTATGCCGGGCATTCAGAGGATCGAGTGGCGAGGCACGACTGAGTATGTACCTAGCAAGGTAATATCTTTCCTCAAGGCCCAACGAATGGTTGGGAAGGGATGTCTCTCTTATTTAGCATTTGTGCGGGAGGTCGAGGCCCAGACTCCCAGTATTGATTCTGTTCCCATTGTGCGAGACTTTCCTGATGTGTTTCCCTCAGACCTGCCGGGCATGCCGCCGGACAGGGATATTGATTTTGGTATCGATTTGGTGCCGGGCACTCAGCCTATTTCTATTCCTCCGTATCGTATGGCACCAGCTGAGTTGAAGGAATTGAAGGAGCAGCTCCAGGAACTCCTAGATAAGGGGTTCATTCGGCCGAGTGTGTCGCCGTGGGGTGCACCGGTCCTGTTTGTTAAGAAGAAGGACGGATCTATGAGGATGTGTATTGACTATCGGCAGCTAAACAAAGTAACAGTGAAGAATAAGTATCCTCTTCCTCGTATTGATGATTTATTTGATCAGCTCCAGGGAGCTAGGGTGTTCTCGAAGATTGATCTTCGTTCAGGCTACCATCAGCTGAAGATTAGAGAGTCTGACATTATGAAGACTGCATTCCGGACCAGATATGGTCACTATGAGCTCCTCGTGATGTCTTTTGGGCTAACCAACTCCCCAGCTGCATTTATGCATCTGATGAACAGTGTATTCAGGCCGTATCTTGATTCATTTGTGATCGTATTCATTGATGACATACTTGTCTACTCTCGTAGCCGGGAGGAGCATGCTCGGCACTTGAGTATAGTATTGCAGAGATTGAGAGAGGAGAAGCTGTATGCCAAGTTCTCCAAATGTGAGTTCCGGCTTGAGTCCGTGGCATTCTTAGGGCACGTGGTGTCCTGTGATGGTATTCAGGGTAGATCCGAGAAAGGTCGAGGCAGTGCAGAGTTGGCCCAGACCGACCTCAGTTACTGAGATCCGTAGCTTTCCGGGATTGGCAGGGTATTATCGTCGATTCGTTCGGGGGTTCTCTTCTATTGCTTCACCCTTGACTAGATTGACTCGAAGGGTGTTCCTTTCTTATGGTCCGAGGAGTGCGAGGAGAGCTTTCGAAAGCTCAAGACAGCATTGACCACGGCACCGGTCTTGATTCTACCGACGGCTTCAGATTCTTATACTGTCTATTGTGATGCCTCGGGAGTGGGCATTGGTTGTGTGTTGATGCGGGAGGGTAGGGTCATTGCTTATGCCTCTCGTCGGTTGAAGCCCCACGAGAAGAACTACCCTGTTCATGATTTGGAGCTAGCAGACCATAGTTCATGCCTTGAAGATTTGGAGGCATTACCTGTATGGTGTCTCATGTGAGGTGTTCACGGATCATCGCAGCCTTCAGCGACTTATTCGGACAGAAGGACCTTAATTTGAGACAGCGGAGGTGGTTGGAGTTGCTTAAGGACTATGATATCACTATTTTGTATCATCCCGGGAAGGCCAATGTGGTGGCCGATGCCTTGAGTCGGAAGGCGGTTAGCATGGGCAGCTTAGCTTTCATCCCAGTTGGGGAGAGGCCTTTTGCTTATGATGTTCAGGCCCTAGCCAATCGGCTAGTGAGATTAGATATTTCGGAGCCGAGTCGAGTGTTGGCTTGTATTGTTTCTCGATCTTCCTTATATGATCGCATCAGAGAGCGACAGTATGATGACCCACATTTGCTTGTCCTTAAGGACAGAGTGCAGCATAATGATGTCAGAGATGTGACTATCGACGGTGATGGTGTTTTGAGGATGCAGGGCCGTATATGTGTGCCCAATGTTGATGGTTTGCGGGAGTTGATACTTGAGGAGGCACACAGTTCGCGGTACTCTATTCACCCAGGTGCCGCAAAGATGTACCAAGACTTGAGACAGCACTACTGGTGGAGGAGAATGAAGATGGATATTGTTAGGCATGTAGCTAAGTGCCTCAATTGCCAGCAGGTCAAATATGAGCATCAGAGACCGGGCGGTGTTCTTCAGCGTATGGTTATTCCCGAGTGGAAATGGGAGAGGATCACCATGGATTTTGTTACTGGGCTACCTCGGACAGCGAGGAAGTTTGATTCTGTATGGGTGATTGTTGATCGGCTGACTAAGTCCGCACATTTCATCCCAGTTAGTACTACTTACTCGTCGGAGCGGTTGGCAGTGATCTTTATTCGGGAGATTGTCAGGTTGCATGGGGTCCCAGTGTCTATTATATCTGACAGAGGCACTCAGTTCACTTCTCAATTTTGGAGAGCATTTCAGCAAGAGATGGGTACGAGGGTTGAGTTGAGTACAGCATTTCACCCCCAGACAGACGGGCAGTCTGAGCGTACTATTCAGATCCTGGAGGATATGCTACGGGCGTGTGTGATTGATTTTGGTGGTTCGTGGGATGAATTCTTACCACTTGCTGAGTTTGCCTACAACAACAGCTACCAGTCGAGTATTCAGATGGCCCCGTACGAGGCATTGTATGGCAGACGGTGTAGATCCCCCGTGGGATGGTTTGAGCCTGGTGAGGTTAGATTGATAGGGACCGAGTTAGTCCAGGATGCTCTGGATAGAGCAAAGTTGATCCAGGAGAGGCTTCGTACAGCACAGTCTCGTCAGAAGAGTTATGCGGACCGTAGAGTTCGAGAGTTGTCGTTCATGGTTGGTGACAGAGTATTGTTAAAGATTTCACCTATGAAGGGTGTGATGAGGTTCGGGAGGAAAGGGAAGCTAAGTCCCAGGTATATTGGCCCTTTTGAGATACTCAGGAGAGTTGGAGAGGTGGCATATGAGTTAGCCTTGCCACCCAGTTTATCCAGCGTTCATCCGGTATTCCATGTGTCTATGCTCCGGAAGTACATTGGAGATCCGTCTCATGTATTAGACTTCGGTACCATCCAGCTTGATGGTGATCTGTCCTATGATGTGGAGCCTATTGCTATTTTGGGTCGTCAGGTGAGAAAATTGAGGTCCAAGGAGATTGCATCGGTTAAGGTTCGGTGGAGAGGTCGACCCGTGGAGGAGGCTACTTGGGAGGTTGAGCAGGAGATGCGGAGCAGATACCCTCAGCTATTTGAGACTTCAGGTATGTTACTTGACCCGCTCGAGGACGAGCGTTTGCTTAAGAGGGGAGAATGTGACGACCCGGCCCGTCGTCACGGGAATTACCACCCCGTTATGTTGTAATTACATAATTCATGCTTTTATATAAGTGTTAGAGTCTACCGGGGGAGTTAGGAGTGAAATTAAATTGGAAATGAGGCATATAGCCTTTTTGGAGGAAGCTTGAATAAGGAAAGTCAACCCGGAGTTGACTATTTGGTTAGAGGGCTCGGAATCGGATTCCGATGATTCGGTTAGTTCCGGAAGGTGATTTGTGACTTAGGGGAGCGATCGGAATTGAATTTGGAGGCCCGGTGTAGAAATAGGCTTGAATTGGCTAAGGTTGAATTTTGGCGAAATCCGAACGGTAGGTGAGATTTTGATCCGGGAGTCGGAATGGAATTCCGACAGTTGCGGTAGCTCCGTTAGGTGATTTTGGATGTGCCTGCAAAATTTCAGGTCATTCGGACGTCGTTTGGTCGGGTTTTTCATCAAATGTGTAATTCGGAAAGTTTTAAGAAATTTAGGCTTGAATCCGTGTGTAATTGGTGATTTTGATGTTTAGGATGGTGTTTTTATGATTGGAACAAGTTCGTATCGTGTTTTGGGGTATGTTGGTGGTTTTCGTTGGGGTCCCGGGGCCTCGGGGTGAATCCGGACCATCATCCGACATTTGGAAGCAAGAAATGGCCTGCTGTAAATTGCAGATCACTGGGTGAAATTTTAGCCTTCGCGTTCGCGAGGGCTAGGCCCGCGTTCGCGTAGGCTGAGGGAAAATGGTCATCGCGTTCGCGAGGGCACTGCCGCGTTCGCGTAGGCTGGGGCCAGTTGGCCATCGCGTTCGCCGCGTTCGCGTGGGTGAAGGACGCGGACGCGTAAGAGGAAAAGACGAAGCATCGCGTTCGCGTGGTATGGGACGCGAACGCGTAGAGGAAAAATCCGGGCTAGGAAGATTGGTCTTCGCGAACGCGTGACTTTACGTCGCGTTCGCGATGAAGGAACGGAGCAAGGCATCGCGTTCGCGTGGAGACCATCGCGAACGCGTAGGGTAAAATCGTCTGGCAGTGAATTAAAATCACAAAACAGAGGGCTCTCGGGTTCATTAACCCAAAACGCCATTTTTGAGTTCTAGGGAGAGAAACTCACGGGAATTGCTGGTAATTCATCGGGGATTCGTTGGAGGTAAGTTTTGTGGCTTAATTACATCATTTTTACATGAAATCCTTGGTTAAATCCCTGTAAATGGAAGATTTAAGGTGGGTTTGAGCCCTAGGCCTAAATTTAAGAAAAACACTGATTTGAGTGGGCAAATGGAGTCCGATTTTGGTAAAATTTATATGCCTAGACTCGTATCGAGATGAGGATTCCGAATATGTAAATTTTGTAATTTTTCGACAAGTGTACCAAAAGTCGGGTTTTGACAACTTGTGGGTTTTGATATAAATTGGGTTATTTTGAATGAATTTCGTGAAATTAGCGTATATTGATGCATTCTCTATGACTTTGAGCAGATTTGGCATCCGAGGAGATTGATTTGCGAGGCAAGCGCAAGGCGGATTGAAGCTTCTACCGGTTCGAGGTGAGTGGTAGTAGTAAACAATGCACTGAGGGTTTGAAACCCCGGTACTAGCACTTTACAGTGCTATATTGAGATGAGACACGCGTTCTATGACGGGCGTGGTGACATTGTGATAAGGGGTTCGGACTTAGTCCTTCCCGGCTAATAGAATACTGTGTTGTACAACTGTTAATAATGTTATAACTGTACCATTGGGCTAATAGCCATGTTTGGGGCCTTGTGCCGATCTGTAGAGCATTAGGGAACCTATAGAGCTAGGTGACCTTTATATCGTGTTGGAAATATACACTCAGCCATAGCTCTAGCTGTATAGCATAATATGAGCCCGTACTAGATGTGTACATTGAGAGAGATTATCTAGGGTGGAATTCCCTGTTCTAGCTGAGTGGGCCTGAAAGGCCAAGTCTATACCGATTGAGATGAGATAAGGTCAAGGACCCACTATGAGATGTTATATTGGGCCTGAAAGGCCAAGTCTATATTAACTGAGACAGGGTCAAGGACCCATTGTGATATATTATATTGGGCCTGAGAGGCCAAGTACATACTGACCGGGATAGGGTCGAGGACCCATTATGAGGTATTATGTATATAGATACCTGTATTGGATCGGACTGCACGCCGCAGTAATGTACATGTAATATACATGTAATATACATGTGGGACGGACTGCACGCCGCAGTATTATTGCGCTTGGGCTGTAGGAGCCCCTTCGGAGTCTGAGTCTGCACACATTCCAGTGAGCGCTGGTATATTATGGGATCGGGCTGCACGCCGCAGCAGTATATATGTTGGATCGGACCGCACGCCGCAGTGATATATGGTGGACCTGGCTGCACGCCATAGCACCATAGCGCTTGGGCCTAGGGAGCCCCTCCGAAGTCCGTATACACCCCCAGTGAGCGCCGTCGACGTTAAATGGAGCGGGCTGCGCGCCGCAGCAGTATATGTATTGGAGCGGGCTGCACGCCGCAGCATTATACTTAATCATATCCTACTATTTACTTAGATACTTATACATTATAGATATAAGTATATGCCTTTATATGTCGAGATGGCCGTACACCGTAGGGGTACGAGTGAGGGTTAGTTCAGTGTGGAATCTTGTAGAGATAAACGTAGATTGGAGGTTAAAGTACTACTATAGTGATGACGTACTTGTGAAGGTTGCCTTAGAACTGCTAAGTGATAGCACAGGAGTTCTTACTTTCAGTTATTATTTATTATTGTTACTCACTGAGTTGAAATATACTCACCCCACTCCCCTGCACTTTTTGGTGCAGATCCACAGGTGCCCGAGAGCAGTTGAGACATTGTAGCTGCTGATTCATACCTACTTTTGCGGAGATTACGAGGTAGCTGCCAGCGTCCGCAGAGCTTGTTTTCTCCTTCCTTATCATCTTGTTGATTTCCTATTTGTCTAGACTTGGTTGTATTAGGATGCTATTCTGTAGAGGCTCAGTCTCGTGACACCACGATATGTTTGGGACCGTATTTTGTATGTCGTGACGTTTCGGTTATCACCTGTTATGACTAACTACTGTTTAAGTTTAATTTATTTAATAATTGGCTGGCTAAAAGGATAATATGGTCGGGCTTGCCTAGCATTGTGTTGGGCGCCATCACGACCAGGGTTTGGGTCGTGACAGGCGGCTAGGGTTTCTCTATAGTTTGTAATGTGTGTGTGTAATGAAATATGAACGGGAGACTGGTAATATATACCAACTGTTTCTCGTGGATTACTGGCCCTTGGATTAATCAAGATCAACGGCCAGGATCATTTACCTTTGAAACAGTATCGTTTGGTTAAGTGAGTGATCTCTTTAGGTCCGTTAGATATTAAGCTTGGACAGCTGTGATTATTTCTTCTATACTACATCGTTTGGTTTTAACGAGACATTGTCTCATCCGTTTGATCAGTCACTTTGAATGGCCAGGATTAATTACATACACGACGTCGTTTGGTTTATGAAGTAACTGCCTGATCTGGTCCATTTGATTTAGTTCATCAACGGTTGATATTCGTTTGACTATTGCGGCGTCGTTTGGTCACGAGTCTGGGCAGACCAGGCTTATTTTTGGGCCTTGTGTGCTTGGGCTTGATATATATATACATATATATATATATATATATATATGTATATCCTTGTATGTAGCCCAAATATTTTGTATTTTAGCTTGTATTTTAATTATTTATTGTATTTTCTTTTTGTATTTTATATTTTCCTTTTTGTATTTATTTTCAGCTGTTATATTTCTTTTATTTCCTATTTTTCCTGATTTGTTCCTTAATGTTCCGGTATTTTTGCATTCTTATTTGATTTTTTCTGAATTTTATACTTTTTATGATATTTTCCAACTGATTTCTTTTGTAATTTTAATTTCAATTTTATTTTGAAAACAAAACACAAGTATTTCAACTAAATCACACAAGTACACACCAAAAAATCATTTTTGTATAATTTTTTATATATATTGGAAATTAGTTGCTCGGGGCAAAAATCACATGCTCACATCAGTAATTGAATATAAGAGAGCAGGATACTCCAAAAATAGCTTTCAGAACTCGTTATGGGCATTTTGAATTTGTGGTGATGTCTTTTGCGCTAACAAATTCCCCAGCAGCATTCATGGATCTTATGAATCGAATCTTCAAGCCTTTTCTAGACTCATTTGTGATCGTGTTCATCGGCAATATTCTTATGTATTCCCAAAGTCGGGAGGACCATGTTGGCCATCTCAGGGCAGTTCTGCAGACTCTTTAGCAACATCAACTGTATGCAAAGTTTTCAAAATATGAATTTTGGCTTGAATCTGTTGTATTTTTGGGTCACGTCGTTTCCCGAGAAGGAATTATTGTTGATCCTTAAAAGATTGCAGCAGTAAAGAATTGGCCTAGGCCTACCACTCCAACAGAGATTTGCAGTTTCTTGGGTTTGACTGGGTACTACAGACGATTTGTGGAGGCATTTTCTACTCTTTCCTCTCCCTTGACTAAATTGACCTAGAAAGGAGCTAAGTTGTAGTAGTCCGATGTTTGTGAAAGGAGTTTCCAGGAATTGAAATCAAGATTGAATACAACACCAATATTAACCGTGCTAGAGGGTACTTAGGTATTTGTGGTATATTCTGATGCTTCAAATATTGGGCTTGGTTGTGTGTTACGACAACATGGCAAGGTTATAGCCTACGCTTCTAGGCAAATCAAGAATCATGAAAAGAACTAACCAACTCATGATTTAGAGCTGGTGGTAGTGGTGTTCGTGCAAAAAATTTGGTGTCATTATCTATATGGGGTCCACGTGGATGTATTTACAGACCACAAGAGCCTTCAATATATTTTCAAGCAAAAGGATATGAATCTGAGGCAGAGGAGGTGGCTAGAGTTACTCAAGGACTATCAAATTGATATTCTCTATCACCCGGGAAAGGCTAACACTGTGGTCGATGCTCTTAGCTAGAAATCTATAGGGAGTTTGGCTTGTTTGAGGGCGGTTCAAAGGTCATTGGCCCGAGAGGTTCATCAATTGGCCAGTTTATGAGTTCGTCGTTCGGACTCTAATAATAGAGGGGTGGTTGTGCAAAACAAGAAGCATCGCTTGTAGCAGAGGTGAAGGAAAAGCAATTCAACGACCCATTGTTAGTGCATTTGAAAGAGGGGATTCATGAACACAAGACCACGGCTTTTTCCCTTGTTCGGGATGATGGTGCATTACGTTGCCAAGGCCGCTTATGTGTTCTGGATGTTGATGGTCTTCAGGAAAGAATGTGGCAGACTTTGTGTCTAGATGTCCGAACTGTCAGTAGGTTAAGGCCGAACATCAAAGGCCCGGAGGACTGGCTAAAAGAATAGAAATTCCAATGTGGAAATGGGAGATGATCAATATTGATTTTGTCGTAGGGTTGCTGCACACTCCACACAAGTTTGACTCAATTTGGGTGATTGTCGATCGACTCACAAAATTCGTGCACTTCTTGCCAGTAAAATCTACCAACATACCGCAAAAGTATTCTTAGTTGTATATAAAGGAAATAGTCAGATCGCATGGTACTCCGGTCTCAATTATTTCAGATCGAGTGGCTTAGTTCATGACCAACTTTTGAAAGAAATTTTAGTAGGGTTTGGGCACACAAGTAAACCTTACCACAACTTTTCACCCTCAGATTAACGCAAAAGCAGAGCGGACTAATTAAATGCTCGATAACATGTTGCGTGCTTGCACCCTTGATTTCAAAGGTAGCTGGGATGATCATTTTCCACTCACAGAGTTTTCTTATAACAACAACTTCCACGCTAGTATCCAAATGACACCATTTGAGGCAATGCATAGTAGAAGATGTAGGTCTTATATTGGGTGGTTCGAAGTTGGGGAAGTTGAATTGATACGGCTAGACCTTGTGCACCAGGCCATGGAGAAGGTCAAGATTATTAAGGAAAGATTGAAGACTACTCAGAGTCGCCAAAAGCCTTATCAAGAGGTTCATCGCAAGGATTTTGGATTCAAATATAATGATTGGGTATTCTTGAAGGTTTCCCCCATGAAGGGGTATCATGTGGTTCTGGAAGAAAGGGAAATTGAGCCCAAGATAAGTCGGACCATATAGGATTATCCAGCGGATTGGTCAGGTGGTGTACAAGATTGAATTGCCACCCGAGATATCATTGGTACACCTAGTGTTTCATGTGTCTATATTAAAGAAGGTAGTGGAAGATCCGTCCACTATTGTGGTAGTTGAAACTATTGAGGTCAATAAAGAGATGTCCTGTGACAATGTCCCAGTTACCATTCTTGGCAGGCAGGTCCGGAAGTTGAAGAATAAGGAAATTGCCTCCGTAAATGTGTTTTGGTGAAACTAGCAGCTTGAGGAAGCCACTTGGGAAGCTGAAGAAGAAATGAAAAGGAAAGTCTCCTCATTTGTTTGTATAGCCATGTAATAGGTTTCCACCATTTGGTCCCTGTGAAATCTGTATCCTTGTTTCAATCTATGTGAAAATTGTTTCGCTTCATCTTGTTTATATGATTGCCTAGGTGGCCATGGTTAATATTATAAATGTCATGTTTTGTCTATGGATTATGTATTTGCAGTTAGGACATGTTTTCTGGTGCTCAGTGACAGTTGGATATGCCTAGATACAAATGGAACTCTAGCGAAATTTTCAGAAATTTAAGGAGTTAGCCAAAAGTCGGAGCTATTGAAATATCCCATTATTGTGACAAACTGGGATTTCATGAGAAACTGCTAGTACGGGAACCTGGACCCTCATTCAAGGACGAATGACCCTAAGAGGGGGAGAATGTGAGACTCGTGAAAGATTTTTACTATAAACCTAAAAGATCGTAGTATCAAATTAGGAATATTTGTTAGAAATGTGTAAAACTCTTTGCGGCTCATGAGCTTGCCACAGTTCGTCCCCCTTTGGACTAAGCTATGCATTAAAAAGTCAATTAATTGCGTTCCCCAGAAAAGTGCAATTCTGCGATCGAGAATGCGATCACATATCAACTATGCTAGCCTCTTTTCTACCGAAGAGTGAGTCAATGTGTTGGCCATATTTGACGTCAACTATGCGGTGAATTATGCGATCGCATAAACAAAATGCGGACCGCATAATCGTCGCATAATTTCCTAGGGATTTTGTGAAGGGCAGTTCTGCGATGCATTATGTGACCGCAGAACATGAATGCGGACTGCATTTCTGCCGCAAACCCAATTAGTGTGCCTAGTTTTTGGGAGCATTTTTGATGTCCCTTTTGCGGACCGCATTTTGACTTTGCGATCGCAAATGCGTCAGCAAATCTGACTCAGACTCTTATTTTCTAAATTTTATAATCCAACCCCGTTAAAAACACCACAACATGCTATTTTCTGTTATTTTCACAACATAGAGAGAGAGAGAGAGAGTGAGGAGTTCTAGAGTGAGAATGAGTAACATTCATTACGCTCTCTCTAAAATCCTGCCCAAATTCTTGAAGATTGTTAATTGAGGCTACTAGGTCTTCTTCCTAATTGGTAAGGAACTATACCCTCATAAATAATTTAAAATATTTCTGTTAAAGTAAGTAATTAGCAAGTGGGTACATAGGTATGAGGCTAGAATCTTGCTTGCATAAGTAACAATGGGGTATGAGAAAATTGTGAATTAAAAATATGGTAATTGGGGTAGGGAGTTAAAACAAACCACTCACAAAAGGAACCAAAAACCACAATGTACACCTAGTGCTTGAGAAATGTTCAAATGAACTAGAATCTTAGTCGTATCTCTAATTTTTGGCTAAATTCATGGTTCTCATAAAATAGATCAAAGTTGCTAGGGAATTCTGAAATTTATTGTAAGGAATTAAGGGAGACTCCATTGAGGTATGTATGGCTAACCCTTTTCTTTTTTATGTTGAATTCTTAGTGTTCAAATGGTTGGCTTGAAATTTCAAATTGACTCCACTTGATTGATTGCATTAATCGTTGGGTGACGGACTATCATTCCACATTGTTCTATGTATTTATTTGAAATCATGAAAATTGACAAGGTGATCATATCTTTCAAGTATTCGTTATTTTATTAAGCATGTGCATGCGTTGTATGATAGCCCTTGACAAATGAATGATGGAATAACATGAACAAAATTGACAAAGGGGAGACTTGTGTTGTGTTGATGTATGTAAGTGCCAAGAAACAAATAAATAAAAAGAGGTTTTGTACCCGATATGGGAAAAAGATGGAAGGAAATGAGAACTAAAGTGTAATTAAAAGGGGTTATGTCCCAAGTAAGATTGCTTAGCCGATCGGGTCGATATCGGACACCATGTTGTACACATGATGGAATTTGTACTGTGTTTTGGAACATTATTGTGAATATGGATATGTCTCACTTGGGATTGATAGACGGTCGGGCCGAGATCAAACTCTGTATTAAAAACCCCACGGTGGCATTATATTTTAAAGATATGGTATTTCGAACTAAAAAATATTATCCTAAACGAACGGAAATACTTTACCAAAAATCATGTGAAACATATTTGGTGCTCCTCCTTGAACTTCTGTGATGTAATTGTTGATGATGTAACTGTCTTCCGTTGGTTAACTGTTCATCATATTAAGAATTATGTTTGCCTTACATTCTAGTATTATTCGATAGTACTAATGTCCCTTTTGCTGGGGGCGCTACATCTTTGAATGGATGTAGGTAGTTCAGTTGCTGATAGCGCCGATCGCAGATAGTGGTGCACCCTTGTTCTCTTCACAGCTGTCTCGGTGAACCCCCATTCCACCGAGGGTTTGCAACTCTTCTTTGTGTAAGTTATTACTTTTTGAGGTATAGTGTAATGACCCGGCCGGTCGTTTTAAAAAATTATGCCCCAATCCCTAATGTAACTGTTCCCCTAAGTTCATTTATGCTATTGTGGCTTGCCGGGAGAGTCGGTTCTGAAATTTAGAGTATTTTGGGACACTTAGTCCCTAAATGAGAGCTTTAAAGTTAGAAAATGGTCCGTAGCCGGAATAGTGTTAAGACGACCTCGGAACGGAAATCCGATGATTCCATTAGCTCCGTTAGGTGATTTCGGGGTTGGGAGCGCGTTCGGAAAGTATTTTGGAGGTCCGTAGCTCAATTAGGCTTGTAATGCCGAAGTTTGAAATTTTGGCGAATCCGAACGATAGGTGAGTTTTTTATCCGGGGGTCGGAATGGAATTCCGACAATTTCTGTAGCTTCGTTATCTGATTTTGGATATGTCTGCAAATTTTCAGGTCATTCGGACGTCGTTTGGTCGGGTTTTAGATCGAATGTGCAATTCGGAAAGTTTTAAGAAATTTAAGCTTGAATTCAATGTGAATTATGGGTTTTGATGTTGTTAGACGTGTTTTTATGATTGGAATAAGTTCGTATCATGTTTTGGAGTATGTTGGTGGTTTTCGTTGGGGTACCGGGAGCCTCGGGATGAATTCGGGGGTCCAAACGGACCAATTGGTGCCAAAAGGCACTGCTGTTTCTGCTGCAATAAATGTAGAGAAATTTTGTGCTTCGCGATCGGGAAGCTAAGTATGCGATCCCGTAGGGTGAATTTGGGAAGCTCTGCGATCGCGAGGTTGAGTCTGCGATCGCGTAGGGTAGAGGAGTGAGGACTGGGAGTTGTTCTTCGCGATCGCGACACGAGGGATGCGATCCCGTAGGGTGTTAATCGAAAGCAGTGCGATCGCGGTCGAGGTGATGCGATCGCGTTGAATGGCCAGGTTGAGCACTGCGATTGCGTCCTGGACCACGCAATCGCGTAGAGGAAAATAGGCCGCTCATGATTTTGTGCATCGCGATCGCAAGCCCAGTGCTGCGATCACGTAGAGTAAATTGGCATGGCAGTGACTTAAGTCCAGAAACATTTCAGCCGCGACCCCATAATCGAAAACGCCATTTTTGAGCTCCAAGAGAGGAAATTGAAGGGGAAACGCTGGGTTATCATTGGGAAATCATCGGGGGTAAGTTTCTTGACCTTAATTCATTAGTTTATCATGAAATCCGTGATTATTTCACTGAAAATGGGGGATTAAAGGTGGGTTTGAGCCCTAGGCCTAAATTTTAGAAGATCTTTGATTTGGATGGGCAAACGGAGTCCGATTTCGATAAATTTTGTATGCACGGACTCGTATTGAGATAAGGAACCCGAATATATAACTTTCGTGATTTTTAGATAAGTGTAACGAAAGTCGGGTTTTGGCAACTTGTGGGTTTTGGTGTATTATGAGTTGTTTTGATTGTGTAATGCCCAATTGGCCGATTTTGATGTGATTCTATTGACTTTTATCAGATACTACACCTGTGGAGGCCGACATTCACGGAAAGAGGGTTGTCTCTTAGCGGTTTTGTACCGGAGTCGAGGTAAGTGGCTTGTCTAACCTCGTGTGGGGGAATTTTCACCCCTAAGATATTATGTGATATTTAAAATGCCTTGTACGCGAGGTGACGGGCGTGTACATGCGCTGGTTGTTGAACACATACTTTATTAAAATGTTCGATGAGTGATATTCCTATTTTTAGCTGTTAATTTGCTATTTTTACCCGGTTGTAGTTAGAAGAGGATGTTTAGGTAGTACTTAACTGTTTAGTTGGTTAATTGTCTTATTTGAACTTTTGATAATTATTGGCACTATCTTTCGGTGAAGTTATGGTTAAGCATAATTTATTCTCTCTATGTACTCCTTTATTTGCTGTGCTTGTGGATTGCAGGTTCAATTCTCGGAGATCTAAGGGCTGCGGGTTCGATTCTCGGAGACCCGAAGTTTATTGATATATTATTGGTAGGGACTGCGGGTTCGATTCCCGAGATCCTGAGTTATTTGTAGGGACTGTGGGTTCGATTCCCGAGATCCTGAGTTATTGGTAGGGACTGCGGGTTCGATTCCCGAGACCATGAGTTAATTGTAGGGACTGCGGGTTTGATTCCCGAGATCCTGAGTTATTGGTAGGGACTACGGGTTCGATTCCCGAGATCCTGAGTTATTGGTAGGGACTGCGGGTTCGATTCCCAGAGATCCTGAGTTATTGATTATTTATTGAGACATGGGCTGCGGGTTCGATTCCCGGAGACCCAGAGGTACTGTCAATGGGACGGTGGGTTCGATTCCCACAGGTCCTGGACTTGTTTTATTGAATTGGTTATTTGTTGTTAGCTTAATTGTAGACGGTTGCAGTAATCATTTTATTGTTGTTATTGCGGAAATTATTATCATTTAAACTGTTTATTATTGTTATCATCATTATATTTTTGTTTCTCAATAGGGCCCTGACCTTCCTCGTCACTACTCCATCGAGGTTAGGCTTGGCACTTACTGAGTACCGCCGTGGTGTACTCATGCTACTCTTCTGCACACTTTTGTTGTGTAGATCCAGGTACATCATAGCAGGCTCGTACTAGGTGATTCCGCAGCTTTTTGGGAGACCTCGAGGTATGATCTGCTACGTCCGCGGATCCGGAGGCTTTCCTTCTATTCTGATAGTATTAGTTTACATTTTCCTTCATTTCGTTGTTAGATACTCTCTACACATAGAGCCACAGTTGTATATTCTCTTTTAGTCTGTGTTACCCGTGGAATTCCGGGTCTTGGTGGTGTTTTATACAGTGTATTTGACGGATGTATGTGCCAAGCGGCACAGATTACATTCCTTTTATATTATCTTCTGCTAAATCTTATTAAATGTTCATAAACTTGTATAATCCGCAACGTGTTCGACTTACCTAGTCGTGGGGACTGGGTGCCATCACGACATATTCACGATTGGTGAACTAGGGTCGTGACATATAGCCGGGGCCTTGTCGCCTGCATCATCATTGTCACGCCTCCTTTTTACGCACCCGCGAGAGCGCGAGGGAGTTTTTCCAATTAAGGGACAATCGAAACGGGATCAATTTATTTAATTATTCAGAGTCGCCACTTGAGAAAATAATGGTGTCCCAAGTCACCGGTTTAATCGCGAACCGAGGAAATCTATGACTCTGTATATCAGTCTGCGAAACTAGAAACCTGGATAAGGAATTCTGTTAACCCGGGAGAAGGTGTTAGGCACTTCCGGATTCCGTGGTTTTAGTACGGTCGCTCAACCGCAATTTTTGTTTTTATCTGATTTCTTTACATATTTTAATTAGGCGCTTTTACGTTCCGCTTTTCAATTTTAGAAGAATTGCGACGTCACGAAAACACATTTCGAGTCACACCGCAACCGGTACGCCTGTGACTTTAATGCATTTCAGTTTCGCCGAGAGTAAGATTTGGGTCACATAAATGCGCACCCGTATTTGGGAAAGTGATTTTATTAAAGTCGTGCCTAAAGATTCTACGTCTTTGTTAATTTCGGGGAAAGACCATGAAATTCACTAAACGGTCCTTCCGAGTCTAAGATTTTCATAACAATTTATTTGAGGGCCCTGCAATTGTGTATTTAGTGCGGCGAGGCTCATCTCACTTTTATTGACTAAGGTCAAACCTAAAGCAACTATAATTTCCATTAAATAACGGAAGCAGTCATCGTTAAATTTCAAGAATACATTGTTACGTGATAGAATTATGATTAGATGGATTAAAGTCTTGATAAATTTTATGCTATTGTCTTATATTTTCATGGTTCTTACTATCCTATAACAATTGAGAACAATTGGACGTTCTACTGTGTGGTAACAAAACTTTATGTACTAATTGGCAATATTAACCCAATTATATCTAAGAAGGAAAACCGATAACATGATTATAAAAACATGGATGCAATATTTTATTGATACAGGTATAGTAAAGCAATTCATCTAACAGTTAATCTCAAGCACATTAATACCAAAGAAATATCTAAAAGATACAAACAACTGAGCTTAGCTTTACCATAACATTTTACCAACGAGAAAGATAACATACTAATGAAACAAAACGTTAACCTATTAAGATCTAGCTACCTACAACACAAATGAAGCAACGTAACTGATCAACATCAAAAATTAATATGATCCAATTAACTTTATCATGATATAATTCAGAGAATAAATAGAGCAACTCGAAAGAGTAATAAAGTGAGCTAAATACAGGAAAGGAGAATGAAGTACTGCGAACCTTTATTGACGAGTCTATTATGTGTACAAGTGAGCATGCCGCGACACTCAAACGAGCTAATGATTGGAACTTCAGACGGAACCTCGGATAAAACTGAATGGAGCTCCTTGCACAATGACCTCCGGCGACCTCGACTGCGATTGGAATGAAAATGGAATGGACAAACGCCAACAGCTTATTTCAATCAAGGACATCAATTGCGAGAGAAGAACAAAATAGTTTTGCTTGTCAGGTCGACTAAAACGAACTGTAGCGTCGTGCGAGTAGGGGTCACTGGTTGTCGTTTGGCTACTGCTGTGAGAGCCGACGGCGATGGGGTTGTGAGAGATGATTGGCGGCTGCTGTCATTAGGGATTGGTGGGGTTAGTCGTTGCTGGTTCGGCGGCTATGTGTTTGGAGAAATTTCAGTGAGTTTTTGGTTCCAAAGGGGTGGTGGGCGATGGAAATGAGAGCTGCGGCCGGTTGCTTTGGTTGATGAAGAAGAAAGCTCGCTGCTACCCCTTTTTTTTTCTGTGTGTTTTCACGTGTATATGTGTGTGCACTCAGAAATGGAGAAGCGGCAAAATCAGATGAAGGATTCTGAGTTGCATCTATTTGCAGGAGAAGATCGGAACAGTAGTGGTAGGGGTCGGCTCTCAATTGCTGCGCCGCTGCCCTCTTCTTTGTGTATGTCCAACCTTTAGCTCTAGGTCTATGCGGCTGTGTGTGCGTTCTTGTTGGTTCTCTTGTGTCCAGGTCGGAAGCAAATAGTCAGGTAGTATAGGCTAAAGATAATAGGGAGATGAGCGACGGCTATAAAGGTGAAAGCTAAAAGTGACGGCTCCGTGTCCGTTATTGTTTTTCAGGTGCTCAAGGATGAAGAAGCCGAGTGTTGTGCAGCTGAAGTTTCCTCAGGCTCCTATATTTTTCGTTGGTTTTTATCCATGAAGAAGATGATCAAATTCAGATGGGGTAGGGGTCATCTTTTTGTCTCTGTTGCGGCGCTTTTGTATGCATGTATCTCTATAAAAATGAGAAAGCCGTGCTCCTTTCTTTTTTTCTTTCAACAAATGAGCTCCCTTTTTGGGAGTGACCCCTGGGGCCTCTTAGAGTGTTCTCCCCTTTTTTATTTAAAATCAGTAAGTCCCTCCCCCCTTTTCCGTGTCCTTTCCCCTTTTCATTTTTTAACCGTGACAAAAGTTCTGCCCATCATTTGTCCGTTGGACATTCTGCCCACGTGAGAGACCAAGAGTGATGGGTCTCCACACGTGGGTTTCAAGAGTTATGGGTTCCGTCTCGTGCTCCGTCCGTGTCCCCCACGTGTGGTGGGCTCGGATTATTATGGGCTAGGTCCGAAAATTATAAAACCGGGTAGTTTGAACCCGAGTATTATTCTTTGCCCGGAACCGAGAATGAGAACGTGATGTTATTAATTAATCCTACGTAAGCAAAATAACTATAAGACTAATAATTAAAACAAAGTTATTTTTTTATATTTTTCTTTCAAAATTAAAGTAACTACAAAATGTTAATGCAACTATTTTTATTATTTTCGTTTTTTATAAAAAGATAAAAATATAAAGTACTATTTTTTGTATTTTTCAAGTTTAAAAATGACTACGAAACATTAATAAAACTATATTTTTGTTATTTTTATTTTAAGATAAAAATAAAGTAAAAGAGTCAAATTTAGCTAAAATAGATATATTAAAACTACACTAAATATTTTACGCTAAAAATATAAAAAATCTCGGGTAGGGGCAAAATCACGCATCTACAGCTGCCCCTCTTTGACTGAAAACACAAAGAGTTTTCAGACAAAGAACGACTAGATAAGTGTTTTGACCCGACCCTTATTCGGAGAGACTAAACTAAAAAGAAGAGGATGTGACCGAGCTCTTGTATCTGAGCTGCCTACATATCCTTGGCTATAAAGGAATCAGGCCACGTGTAGTTCAGAAGTGAGTAAGAATTTGGAGTAACCGAAGCGGAGAGCCAGTCGAGGTGTCGTTCCGTCGAGGTTCCGTTCCATCGAAGTTCCGGTCCGTGGTCCTGCTATTACATCAAAAATCAAAACATGAGAAAGACTAACTAAACCTATCAGCTACTAGTTACAAGATTCCTATCTGTAAGTCTTTTGAAGCTTGATCTTGAGTATTGGTTGGTGCTTTATGCGGACTCTAAATTTGAACCTTGATACTTGCTAGTTGTAGGTGCTTCTTTTCGGATCAAGACCAGGTATGCAGTGCTTGTGACCTCGGCCATGTCTTGAGCACACCACATCTTTCATCAACTTCTACACTTGGATTAACTCTTTGCCTTTTTTTTTCATTGTGACTGACTTCTATTGATCATCTCGGACTGTTGACTCGCATTCTGGTCGCAAGCTTCTTTTGTTGTTAACTTGCATTGCACTCCGAAGTGAATTCCCTTACTTGTGATCTTCGAACTATTATCCTTCGAAGTCTGAATCTATCTTTTCTGATCCTTGTTGCCTTCCTTCTGATTCATGCTGGGGATTTCCGTTACACTCTGTCACTTTTCGATTGTTCACTACCCTTATCAAATCTTGGAAACTGAGACGCCGTTCTGCTTTTCTGGCGGGCTCCTGACTTTAACGACAAACTCTAATCATAAATCGCCATTCCATTCTTCAGGCGGGCACCTGACTTCAACAACAAACTTCGAATATAAATTGCCATTCCATTCTTCAAGTGGGCACCTGATTACCAAAACTTGAAATGTATAGATCGAATGATTACCATCTCAGGAGAAAGATTCATCGGACTGAGATTTTGATGTCTTAGGAGAAAGATTCATCAGACTAAGACTTTGACGCTAGGAGATAATTCCTCAGACTAGGTCTAAATTGTTGTGATCTCAGGAGAAAGATTCATCGGACTGAGATTTTGATGTCTTAGGAGAAAGATTCATCAGACTAAGACTTTGACGCTAGGAGATAATTCCTCAGACTAGGTCTAAATTGTTGTGATCTCAGGAGAAAGATTCATCAGACTGAGATTTTGGTATCTTAGGAGGAAAATTCATCAGACTAAGACTTTGACGCTAGGAGATAATTCATCAGACTAGGTCTAAATCATTGTGATCTTAGGAGAAAGATTCATCAGACTAAGATTTTGATATCTTAGGAGAAAAATTCATCAGACTAAGATTTTGACGCTAGGAGATAATTCCTCCGACTAGGTCTAAATTATTGTGATCTCAGGAGAAAGATTCATTAGACTGAGATTTGGATATCTTAGGAGAAAGATTCATCAGACTAAGATTTTGACGCTAAGAGATAATTGCTCAGACTAGGTCTAAATTGATGCCTTACTTGAAATCTTCCAATTGTTGTTTCCTTCTTCTTGTTGCTTTCATCTAAAACCTCTAATCGTTGTTTTTCACTTCCTATTAAACTATCTTTAACTATAACTTCAAAAACTAAATCGCCGCTCCATTCTTCAGGCGGGCTCCCTGACTTCAACTACAACTTCAAAATAAAATCGCCACTCCATTCTTCAGGCGGGCTCCCTGACTTCAACTACAACTTCAAAACTAAATCGCCACTCCATTCTTCAGGCGGGCTCCATGACTTCAACTACAACTTCAAAACTAAATCGCCACTCCATTCTTCAGGCGGGCTCCCTGACTTCAACTACAACTTCAAAATAAATCGCCGCTCTATTCTTCAGGCTAAATTGCCACTCCATTCTTCAGGCGGGCTCCCTGACTTCAACTACAACTTCAAAATAAATTGCCACTCCATTCTTCGGGCGGGCTCCCTGACTTCAACTACAACTTCAAAATAAATCGCCACTCCATTCTTCGGGCGGGCTCCCTGACTTCAACTACAACTTCAAAATAAATCGCCACTCCATTCTTCAGGCGGGCTCCCTGACTTCAACTACAACTTCAAAATAAATCGCCACTCCATTCTTCAGGCAGGCTCCCTGACTTCAACTACGACTTACTAATTTCATCCCATCATTATCGCATTCCTTTGTTTCTTGTACCATTCTCTTCTTCCTGCATCGTCTCTTGGGCCATCCTTTCTTCTGAATTACCTTGTTTCGGAATTGCTTTCCTCCTGGGTCATGTTATTTTCTGTTGACTGCTGGGGACATCTTTGAATTGATTACTTACCTGCTGGGGATAATGCTACTGGGGAAATCTTCTTTATTTCCTCCTTTTCTACTTCCTTCAAAACCTATCTCCCGAAATCGCTGGGGATTGAAATGTCATCAGCTGGGGATTACCCTGTCCGGGGATCCCTTTTCCTTCTACCTCTTTCCAAACCTCCTTCGGGGCTCGCGCTTCGCACCCTTGAAAAACTTGTAGGATATAATGCTGCCGGGGAAATCTCGAAATCAGTGTTTCATTTTTCCGAGAACTGCTGGGGGTGATACCGGCCTCTTGCCTTTCTGAATGCAAGCTTCCTCGTTTTGTCCTGTCTGCTGGGGGTATAATTTCCTCTATCACAGCTTGTTGTTTTCTTTCTTTCAAAGCTGCTGGGGATAACCGGGTTCAAAGATCATTTCCTCGCGTTATCTGGCTTCTTTCCCCAACCAGGTATTTGGTTTCGAGAAACTTTTCGCAACGTGCGAAAATTTTCTGCACCAGTTTGAGAATCTTCTTCGTGGCATGCTTTTCTGCCAACAACCCCTCTTCTTCCTGTTTCAAATCAAAGAAAAATTGGTTAGTTTTTAAAATGTGGTGGCTGGTTGTGGTGCTCCTGCTGGGGACAGTTCTCCTCCTCTTTCCCTGCTCTGCGTTTCATTATCAGAACTTGCTTGGGGATGTTATTATTTGATTATATTCATGCTGGGGATAGCTTTCTCCTTTCTTGCTTCCTCGCCTTCCTAGACGACTCTTTATTCGCGAACCTTTCCACGTGGTTTTCCACTGACCACCCGAATTCCTATGATAATGACCCTTCGTGAAGACCTTGCATGTTTTACTGGCGAACCATTTTCTTTGTTCACCCTTGTCACTGAAAATGCCTCTTCTGCTGGGGATATCCTCCCTTCTTCTGTGGCGTTCTCCGACCTTTGAATCTCACTGGCCTTGGCCTTGAGGTCATTAACCTTTACTTTTTATGGAGGTATCTTTTATGATGCTGGTCTACCCCTTTGTCAATTTCCTCTTGTTGGGGAACATCCTTCTGGACATTGGCATTGCGCTTGTTCCCTCCTGACTTATACCACTTGGGTGTACCAATTAGAATCCCGTCTTGCGTAATTGGAAAGCTGATGGAAAATTTTGCAGTCATTTCTGGCAAACAGACTCTATTGGGGAATTTTCGATAAAAAGAAGAAAGATAAAATGAAACAGAATAAAAGACAAAAAGGAAGATGACTCTCCAAAAAGAAAAATTATCAAACGTGGATACCAACTCTAATGGACATGACATGCACATATAGTCTATCTTCCATCGTTAAACTGCCTTTTGTAATCTTCGCCCGGGGGCTTTCCCATCTGATTTCCAATCTCCGTTCAACTTGTAGTGCCCGGGGGGTTTTCACTACCGAGCCTCTCTCATTTCGGTTTTTCTCTCAGCTTTCATCGCCTTATGGTGCCTGTGAAGGTTTTCACCGCTAAGACTCTCTCATTTGTGTTACTTTTTCATTGGGGATTGGTGGTGTTACTGCTAAGACTCTCCTATTTTCTGCTGGAGATCAGAGTCTTTCTGCCGGGAATCAGAGTGTTATGTCCTTATGAAACTTCTCTCATTTGTCTAACTCGGCCTCTTTTGAAGATTGGTCAAAAGGTCTTTCTTGGAAAGAAAGGGTATTAAAGGATCAAAAATAAAACAAATTGGGTTCAAAATTACAACCTTCAGAATCATATCTTTCCTTGCATAAACACAACTTTTGTTGCCCCAGTTTCTTGCTTGGGGATTTTTTTTTATTTACACTATGACCGAGCTGTGAAGCGCCTACGTATCCTCTTTGAGGAATCAGGTCAAACGTAGTTCCCAATTCCTATTTTTCAAGTTTTCTTTTTTCACACATTTTTCCTTTTCTTTTCTTTATCTCTTTTTGTTGTTTTCTTTTTCTTTACCTTTTTCTTTATCCCTTTCTTCTCTTGCCTTTCAAACTTTTATTTCTAGTCTTTGCAACTAATTCCGAAGGAGGGGTATGAAAGAATTTAAAATAAGGCTCAAAGGGTTGACGATGGATAAAGTATTTGGATAGCAGAACAAAATGCCTTCGTCATTCCAATCTTCAAAACATGCAAAGTGTAAACAACATAATTAACATTCATCATATCTTTAAAGCACTGTTGGGCAACACTCTCATTTTCATTATTATGAACGACCCCATGTCAATTTTGGCAGCTTGCCTTTAACGGTTTTCTTTTACTTGCCCCAATCTCTCATGACTCGGGTTTCGAATAATCTCAAACCGTTCTTACTTCATTTAAATATCTCGATCACCTCCCAATGGTTTTGTGATTAACTTTTAAGATCAGGCCAAAACTATGCGCGCACGTCATGTCACTAGAGCTAGCAGAAAAAGAACTATAGGAAGGAGAGGACTAAATAACAGAAAATATCTAGAAATAATATAAAATAGGTCATTGCATTAACCGATAAAACAATGACTCGAACAACCAAAAAACAAAACTGGGGTACAATACTTAGAACGAACCTATACCCCTTTAGATGAGACACTATGATCAAAAGAAAAATACAAGGATAAAAGGTTTGAGCCACAAAACAACATTCGGATTACCATTCTGAAATAACTCGGACAAATAGAAATGACAACAAAATAAGCCACCACAAATGACTCTCCAATTGATAAGCCCGACATTTAGCCACGAATTTGATTATCAGAACCACTATGGCCTTCTCTCATTTCAGTCGGCAAATTCCCGAGTGGATTCTCATATTCCGTGTCACCAGGCATCGCCGCCAGAAAGTGTGTATCATCAAGTGCAGGTAATGGATTCAGCGCGATATTCCGGGTGTCACTGTTATGAATCACAATCAATCTTTCTTGGATCATCCTTTCTATTTCCCTTTTCAAATCCCGACAACTTTCCATGTTGTGCCCCTGGGCATGGGAATGGTATTCACACCTTTTAGATGGGTCAAAGCTCCTTGCACGTGGGTCCACATGATTTGGAGGGATGGGTGCAATCATGTCCTCTTGCTTTAACTTCTCAAATAAGCTTTCATAGGATACTCCTATTGGTGTGAAATTATCCTTCAACTTCGGTTCCCTTCTATGCCCTTGGTTTGGAAGTGGGTTATGAGGTATTTGGAAATTTTGCAGAGGCTGATAGAGATTTTGTGATGCTCGTGCTCGCTTTCTTGGATGATTTGATGGCTGAATAACATACTGGGGTGGATCAACTGGGTATGGTGGGTTCGGAGGTGGATAGTAATGCTCAGGGGAATTATGGAAAACTTGTCGAGACATCGCATACCGTCGAGGTGTTCTTCTGGAACCTTTTCTTGACCCCGATATCATCATGACTTCTTCATCCCTCTCATTCGTGTCACTAGATTCAAATTGGACAGCCTGAGCTGCAGCCTTGAGAGCCGCTTGACTTATAATTCCGCCTGTCTTAAGACCGTTCTCTACCATTTCTCCCATTTTGATTACATCCAAGAAGAATTGACCAACCGCAGACATCATGTTCTAAAAATAATCCGGCTCTTGAGCCTGAAGGAAGACAGTGATTAACTCATGGTCATCCATGGGTGGCTCAGCACGAGCCGCTTGCTCTCTCCATTTAAGGGCATATTCCCTGAAACTTTCACTTGATTTCTTCTTCGGATTTGAAAGGAAAATGCGGTCTGGGGCAATGTCAATGTTGTATTGGAATTGTTTGACAAAAGCCTGTGCCATGTCATTCCAGACGTGCCAGCGAGATGCATCTTGATCCCAAAACCATTCAGAGGCTACTCCTGTAAGGCTTTCCCCAAAGTAAGCTATTAACAATTCTTCATTTCTTCCCAGACTCCATAGTTGATTGAAATACCTTTTCAAGTGGGCTATTGGGTGTCCATGTCCATCGTACTTTTCAAATTTGGGAATCTTGAAACCAGGTGGCAAGTGGACATCGGGAAACAAGCATAGATCTTTGAAAGCCACACTCTTTTGACCTGCCAACCCGTGCGTGTTTTTCAACCGCTGTTCTAAGCTTTTCAATCTTTGGGTTATTTCCTCCTGTACCATCTTTCGGGGATCTTCCGTTGTCCGCTTGTCACAAACCAACCACCTTCTACTTACTTTACAATTCAAGACAAAACATGTTAGAATGGACTCAGCCAGTCCTTATCAAATGTTTTTTTTTTTAACTTTTTTTTTTTCATATATATACATATACAGTTGTGGTCGAATCTTATGGAGATTGCCTACGTATCATGACCCCGCATGAATCGGACCGAGCGTAGTTCTTGCAAATTAATGCAAGAAATAAAGAGATATTTATTTGATTTTTTTTTCTTTTTGAAGCAAAATTATAAAAACCGACTCCAACTACAAACTGTGATAAAAAACTTTCACACCTTGTGCCAGAGATTTCTACAAGAATAAGAATATTTTTAGCGCCAATTATGACTATTTCTACAAAATTAGCCACATAATGGCTTATTTGGCAAAATGACTATTTTTGCAAAATTTATTTATGAAAGATAAACTTGAAATTTTTTTTTTATCTTGTGGCTCATGGGGCATCGTTCGTGTAACGACCCGACCGGTCGTTTTAGAAAATTACGCCCCAATCCCTAATTTAACTGTTCCCCTAAGTTCATTTCTACTATGGTGGGTTGACGGGAGAGTCGGTTCTGAAAAATTTGAGCATTTTGGGACACTTAGTCCCTAAATAAGAGCTTTTAAGCTAGAAAATGGCCCGTAGCCGGAACAGTGTTAATACGATCTCGGAACGGAAATCCGATGGTTCCATTAGCTCCGTTAGGTGATTTCGGGATTAGGAGCGCGTTCGGAATGTATTTTGGAGGTCCGTAGCTCAATTAGGCTTGAAATGCCGAAGGTTGAAATTTTGGTGAATCCGAACGATAGGTGAGATTTTGATCCGGTGGTCGGAATGGAATTCCGACAATTTCTGTAGCTTCGTTATGTGATTTTGGATATGTCCGCAAATTTTCAGGTCATTTGGACGTCGTTTGGCCGGGTTTTGGATTGAATGTTAGTTTTGTAAGTTTTGAAGAAACTTAGGCTTGAATCGATATGATTTATGGGTTTTGATGTTGTTAGACGTGTTTTTATGATTGGAATAAGTTCGTATCGTGTTTTGGAGTATGTTGGTGGTTTTCGTTGGGGTCCCGGGAGCCTCGGGATGAATTCGGACCATCAAGCGGGCAATTGGAACTTTGAAATTTTTGCAGAAAATGCAGCAGCAGTGCAGCAGACGTTAAGCCTACGCGTTCGCGTGGCAATGGCCGCGTTCGCGTAGGCATGGTAGGGCAAAGCATCGCGTTCGCGTCCCTTGAGTCGCGATCGCGTAGAAGGGAAAGAGGAAGCACCGCGTTCGCGTCCCAGGTGTCGCGTACGCGTAGAAGAAAAAATGGTCGACTGGAAGGTTGTTCTTCGCGAACGCGTGGGTGTCGTCGCGTTCGCGATGAGGAAGGGAAATTGTTCTTCGCGGACGCGTGGGGATCGTCGCGTTCGCGATAGGTAATATTCGCAGGTCATCGCGAACGCGTGGGTTACTTCGCGTTCGCGTAGAAGAAGTTGGAATGTTCATCGCGAACGCGTGAACAGTAACGCGAACGCGATGAGCAATGGGGTCTGGCAGTGAGCTTAAGTTCAGAACATAACACCCGCGACCCCCATACACAAAGACACCATTTTTGAGCTCCAAGAGAGGATTTTGAAGGGGAAACGTTGGGATATCATCGGGAAATCATCGGGGGTAAGTTTCTTGACCTTAATTCGTTGGTTTATCATGAAATCCGTGATTATTTCACTGAAATTGGAAGATTAAAGGTGGGTTTGAGCCCTAGGCCTAAATGTTAGAAAATCTCTGATTTGAGTGGGCAAATAGAGTCCGATTTTGGTAAATTTTATATGCCTAGACTCGTATGGAGATAAGGAACCCGAAAATATAATTTTCGTGATTTTTCGATAAGCGTACCGAAAGTCGGGTTTTGGCAACTTGTGGGTTTTGGTGTATTTTGAGTTATTTTGATTGGGTAATGCCCAATTGGCTTATTTTGATGTGATTCTATTGATTTTTATCAGATTCTACACTTGTGGAGGCCGATATTCGTGGCAAGAGGGTTATTGCTTAGCGGTTTTGTACCGGAATTGAGGTAAGTGGCTTGTCTAACCTCGTGTTGGGGACTTTCACCCCTAGGATATTATTGTGATACTTTAAATGCCTTGTACGCGAGGTGACGGGCGTGTACATGCGCTGGTTGTTGAACACATACTTTACTCAAAATGTTCAATGAGTGATATTCCTGTTCTTAGTTGTTAAATTCGATACTCCTACCCGATAGTAGTTAGAAAAGCATGACTAGATAGAATCTAATTGTCTAGTTGCTTAATTGACTTACTTGAGTTTTCTTGGTAATCGCTGGCGCTGTTCATCGGCGAAGTTATCATTAAGCATATTCGATTCCCGAGATCCTGATATTATTGAAATGTGGACTACGGGTTCGATTCCCGAGATCCTGATATTATTGAAATGTGGACTACGGGTTCGATTCCCGAGATCCTGATATTATTGAAATGTGGACTACGGGTTCGATTCCCGAGATCCTGATATTATTGAAATATGGACTACGGGTTCGATTCCCGAGATCCTGATATTATTGAAATGTGGACTACGGGTTCGATTCCCGAGATCCTGATATTATTGAAATGTGGACTACGGGTTCGATTCCCGAGATCCTGAGATTATTGAAATGTGGACTACGGGTTCGATTCCCGAGATCCTGAGATTATTGAAATGTGGACTACGGGTTCGATTCCCGAGATCCTGAGATTATTGAAATGTGGACTACGGGTTCGATTCCCGAGATCTTGACTTATTGGTAGGGACTGCGGGTTCGATTCCCGGAGATCCTGAGTTATTGAGATATTATTGAGACATGGGCTGCGGGTTCGATTCCCGGAGACCCAGAGGTACTGAGAATGGGACTGTGGGTTCAATTCCCACGGATCCTGGATTTGTTTATTTGAGTTGGTTAATTGTTGTTAGCTTAATTGTAGACAGTTGCAGTAATCATCATAATGTTGTTATTTCGGAAATTTTTATCATTTAAACTGTTTATTTTGTTATCATCATTATATTATTGCTTTTTCTCAGTAGGGCCCTGACCTACCTCGTCACTACTCCATCGAGGTTAGGCTTGGCACTTACTGAGTACCGCCGTGGTGTACTCATACTACTCTTCTGCACACTTTTGTTGTGCAGATCCAGGTGCATCAGAGCAGGCTCGTACTAGGTGATTCCGCAGCTTTCTGGGAGACTTCGAGGTATGATCTGCAACGTCCGCGGATCCGGAGGCTTCCCTTCTATTCTAGTATTACTAGTTTACATTTTCTTCATTTCGTTGTTAGATACTCTTTACACATAGAGCCACAGTTGTATTTCTCTTTTAGTCTGTGTTACCGTGGGGTTCCGGATCTTGGTAGTGTTTTATTTATTGTGTGACGGATGTATGTGCCAAGCGGCACGGATTACATACCTTTTATGTTATTTTCCGCTGTTTCTTATTTAAGTATTTTATAACTTGTATATTCCGCAACGTGTTAGGCTTACCTAGTCGTGGGGACTGGGTGCCATCACGACATGTTCACAATTGGTGAACTAGGGTCGTGACAAGTTGGTATCAGAGCTCTAGGTTCATAGGAGTCACGGGACACAGACCGGTTATTTAGAGTCTCGCCGATCGATACGGAGACGTCCGTATTTATCTACGAGGGGCTATGTAACTGTTTAGGAAACTCTTCATTTCTTTTGGATTCCTTGTCGTGCGATATTTTTGGCATCAAAAATCTAAATTATTGATTTCTATTCTCTCACAGATGGTGAGGACACGATCTACTCGCGATGATCAGGTACCCGCGCCCCCTGTTGCTGCCGTCAGAGGCCGGGGCCGAGGTAGAGGACGAGGACGCGCCCGAGGTGCAGCCACGGCACCATCGCGCGCTGCCGCTGAGGTGCCACCGGTAGACCAGGTTGGAGCGCGGGCACCGGGTACACCGACTACAGCTGCTATTCCGGGTCTACGGGAGACCCTGGCTCGGTTCATGAGCATGTATACCACTTTAGCCCGGGGGAGGATTGCTTCCTCTTGTTGCGGCTACATCTCGGGCGGGGGAGGGGCCCGGACTCCCGCGGCCGTTACACCGAGCGGCGTGTGCCGGTGGGACAAGGTTCCGGATGTTTTGGTTATGCCTCCTGCTGCCCGAGCACAGTCCGGAGGTGACCGAGCTGCCTACGAGGACGAGCGGCATAGATTGGAAAAGTTCAAGAAATATGACCCTCCGGTGTTTAATGGTTTGGCTTCGAGATGATGCATTGGGTTTTACGGAGAGTGTCATCGTATTCTTCGCACTATGGGGATTGTGGAGACCGGCGGGGTTTCCTTCACCGCTTTTCGGTTTCGTGGGGCCGCTTATGATTGGTGGCGCACGTATGAGTTGGACAGAACAGATGAGTCTGCTTCATTGACCTGGACGTAGTTTTCTGATCTGTTTTTGAGGGAGTTTGTTCCACCGAGCCTTAGGGATTCTTGGCGCTCGGAGTTTGAGCGGTTGCGACGGGGCTCCATGTCAGTATCGGAGTATGCTATCGGTTTCACCCGCCTAGCCAGGCATGCACCGGCTTTGGTAGCAACGGTTCGGGAGCGAGTGCGGAGATTTATTGAGGGCCTTGTTCCGCCTATCCGATCCAGCATGGCCAGAGAGCTTGAGACAGATATATCTTATCAGCAGGCAGTTAGCATTGCCAAGAGGATCGAGAGTATGCTCCCTAGAGAGCGGAGGGAGAGAGAAGCCAAGAGGTCTCGTGAGTCGGGCCATTTCTCTGGTGCCCGCACTTCATCAGCCGGTCGTTTTGGCAGGGGTTATTCCGGTCGACCAGTTCACTCGGCATTGCCCGCAGCCGGTAGTACTCCAGGTCTTCCAGCACCTCAGGAGCCTTATTATGCTCCCCCGGTTTCCAGTGCACCTCCTGCGCGGGGTCCTTCCAGCGGTCAGACTAGTGGGGGTGAGGCCGGTCAGTCACAGCCACCGCGTCCTCCCAAAGCTTGTTTTGAGTGCGGGGATACTCGCCACCTGGTTAGGGAGTGCCCCAGGCGCAGGAGAGGAGCCCCTCATCAGTCATCACAGCATTCGCGTGGTTCTCAGGGCCAGCAGGCTATCATTCCAGCCCCAGCTACCACTCCACCTGCCCCGTCATCCAGGGGTGGGGGTCAGGGTTCCAGAGGCCGCCCTCGAGAGGGGGGACATGCCAGATTCTATGCTATTCCTGATCGCGCTGCGGCTGTTGCATCGATTCTGTTATCACAGGTATTATTCTGGTTAGTCACATGGAGGCATCGGTTCTATTCGACCCTGGTTCCACTTTTTCATATGTGTCTTCTTACTTTGCTTCTCATCTGGGTGTGCCTCGGGATTCTTTGAGTGCCCCCATTTATGTTTCCACTCGGTGGGTGATTCTTTGGCTGTGGACCGCGTATATCGGTCGTGTTTGATTACCATTTGTGATTTTGAGACCATAGCGGATCTATTGCTGCTTGGGATGGTCGATTTTGATATTATTCTGGGCATGGACTGGTTGTCGCCCCATTATGCTATTCTTGATTGTCACGCCAAGACCGTGACGCTAGCTATGCCGGGCATTCCACGTATTGAGTGGAGTGGTACTCTAGATCACACCCCTAGCCGTGTTATTTCTTTTCTCAGAGCTCAGCGTATGGTTGAGAAGGGGTGTGCTGCTTATCTAGCCTATGTGCGGGACGTCAGTCTTGACACTCCCTCTATTGATTCTGTTCATGTGGTACGTGACTTTGCTGATGTATTTTCAGCTGATCTTCCGGGCATGCCGCCTGACAGAGACATTGACTTTGCTATTGACTTGTTGCCGGGCACTCGGCCCATTTCTATTCCACCGTACCGTATGGCTCCTCCTGAATTAAAGGAGTTGAAGGATCAGTTACAGGAGTTATTGGGCAAGGGTTTTATTCGACCCAGGTGTTTCGCCTTGGGGTGCTCCTGTATTGTTTGTGAAGCAAAAGGACGGTTCTATGCGTATGTGTATTGACTATCGTCAGCTGAATAAGGTTACAGTGAAGAACCGGTATCCTTTACCCCGTATTGATGATTTATTTGACCAGTTACAGGGCGCACATGTGTTTTCTAAGATTGATTTGCGCTCTGGGTATCACCAGCTGAAGATTCGGGAGCCAGATATCCCGAAGACTGCCTTCGGGACCCGGTATGGTCACTATGAGTTCCTCGTGATGTCTTTTGGGCTGACTAATGCCCCAGCAGCCTTTATGCATTTGATGCACAGTGTGTTCAGGCCTTATCTGGACTCGTTCGTGATTGTCTTCATTGATGATATTCTAGTATATTCTCGGAGCCGGGAAGAGCACGAGCGGCATTTGAGGATAGTGCTTCAGATCCTGAGGGAGAAGCAGCTTTATGCCAAATTCTCTAAATGTGAATTCTGGTTGAGTTCAGTGGCATTTTTGGGCCACGTGGTATCGAGTGATGGTATTCGAGTAGATCCGAGGAAGGTGGAGGCCGTACAGAGTTGGCCCAGACCCTCCTCCGCTACTGAGATTCGCGGTTTCCTTGGTTTGGCGGGCTATTACCGTCGTTTCGTAGAGGGGTTCTCTTCGATTGCAGCACCTATGACTAGATTGACCCAAAAGGGTGCCCCTTTTCGGTGGACAGACGAGTGTGAGGCGAGCTTTCAGAAGCTCAAGACAGCTTTGACTTCGGCCCCTATATTGATGTTGCCTACAGGTTCGGGGTCCTATACTGTATATTGTGATGCCTCACGAGTTGGACTCGGTGCGGTATTGATGCAGGACGGTAGGGTGATTGCCTACGCGTCGAGACAGCTGAAGGTGCATGAGAAGAATTACCCTGTTCATGATTTGGAGCTAGCTGCCATTGTTCACGCCTTGAAAATTTGGCGTCATTATTTATATGGGGTTCCTTCGGAGATCTACACTGATCACCGGAGCTTGCAGCACTTGCTTAAGCAGAAGGACCTGAATATGCGTCAGAGGAGATGGTTGGAACTACTGAAGGACTATGATATTACTATTCTCTATCATCTAGGCAAGGCTAATGTGGTTGCTGATGCCTTGAGTCGTCGGGCAGAGAGTTTGGGGAGTTTGGCATATCTACCAGCTTCAGAGAGGCCTATGGTGATGGATGTTCAGGCTTTGGCCAGGCAGTTTGTTAGACTGGATCTTTCGGAGCCCAGCCGGGTTCTAGCTTGTGTGGTTTCTCGGTCTTCTCTATTTGACCGCATCAGGGAGCGTCAGTTCGACGACCCTCATTTGCTTGTCCTTCGGGATAGAGTTCGGCGTGGTGATGCTCGAGATGTTACCATCGGGGATGATGGAGTTATGAGGATGCGGGGGCGTATTTGTGTGCCCAATGTAGATGATCTTCGAGAGCTGGTTCAAGTAGAGGCCCATAGCTCGCGGTATTCCATCCATTCGGGTGCCGCAAAGATGTATCAGGACTTGAGGCAGCATTACTGGTGGAGGCGGATGAAGAGGGATATAGTTGATTATGTTTCTAGATGCCTCAACTGCCAGCAGGTGAAGTATGAGCATCAGCACCCGGGTGGATTGATGCAGCGGATTGAGATTCCAGAGTGGAAATGGGAGCGCATCACCATGGACTTTGTATCCGGGCTTCCACGGACTGTTAGGAAGTTTGATTCCATTTGGGTTATTGTGGATCGGCTGACCAAGTCCGCCCATTTTATACCGGTGAGTACTACTTATTCATCGGAGCGACTGGCGGAGATCTATATCAAGGAGATAGTTCGGCTGCATGGTATTCCAGTTTCCATCATTTCAGATAGAGGCACCCAGTTCACTTCACGGTTCTGGAGAGCTGTACAGCAGGAGTTAGGTACTCGGGTGGAGCTGAGCACAGCATTTCACCCCCAGACTGATGGGCAGTCCGAGCGCACTATTCAGATTTTGGAGGATATGCTCCGTGCGTGCATGATTGAGTTTGGAGGTTCATGGGATCACTTCTTGCCACTGGCGGAGTTTGCTTATAACAACAACTACCAGTCTAGTATTCAGATGGCACCGTATGAGGCCCTATATGGTAGGAGGTGCATGTCTCCCGTGGGTTGGTTTGAGCCGTGCGAGGCCAGGTTGCTAGGTACTGATATGGTTCAGGAGGCTATGGACAAGGTCAAGGTGATTCAGGACAGACTTCGTGCGGCCCAGTCTAGACAGAAGAGTTATGCGGACAAGAAGGTTCGCGATGTGGCTTTTATGGTTGGTGAGCGGGTTCTGCTTCGAGTCTCGCCCATGAAGGGCGTTATGAGGTTTGGAAAGAAAGGGAAGCTGAGTCCTAGATTTATTGGCCCTTTTGAGATTTTGAGGCGTGTTGGGGAGGTTGCTTATGAGTTGGCCTTACCTCCCGGCCTAGCCGGAGTTCACCCCGTATTTCATGTCTCCATGCTCCGGAGATACCATGGTGACCCGTCGCACATGTTGGATTTCACATCTGTTCAGCCAGACAAAGATCTGTCTTATGTTGACGAGCCAGTAGCCATTCTAGACAGGCAAGTCAGAAAGCTAAGGTCAAAGAACATCGCTTCGGTAAATGTTCAGTGGCGGGGCCAGCCGGTCGAGGAGGCCACTTGGGAGACCGAGTAGGATATGCGCGGCCAGTACCCTTATCTTTTCACTACTCCAGGTATGTTTTCTATGCTCGTTCGAGGACGAACGAATCTTTAAGTGTGGGAAGATCTAACGACCCGACCGGTCGTTTTAGAAAATTACGCCCCAATCCCCAATTTAACTGTTCCCCTAAGTTCATTTCTGCTATCGTGGTTTGCCGGGAGAGTCGGTTCTGAAAAATTTGAGCATTTTGGGACACTTAGTCCCTAAATAAGAGCTTTTAAGCTAGAAAATGGCCCGTAGCCGGAACAGTATTAAGACGATCTCGGAACGGAAATCCGATGGTTCCATTAGCTCCGTTAGGTGATTTCGGGATTGGGAGCGCGTTCGGAATGTATTTTGGAGGTCCGTAGCTCAATTAGGCTTGAAATGCCGAAGGTTGAAATTTTGGTGAATCCGAACGATAGGTGAGATTTTGATCCGGGGGTCGGAATGGAATTCCGACAATTTCTGTAGCTTCATTATGTGATTTTGGATATGTCCGCAAATTTTCAGGTCATTTGGACGTCGTTTGGCCGGGTTTTGGATTGAATGTTAGTTTTGTAAGTTTTGAAGAAACTTAGGCTTGAATCGATATGGTTTATGGGTTTTGATGTTGTTAGACGTGTTTTTATGATTGGAATAAGTTCGTATCGTGTTTTGGAGTATGTTGGTGGTTTTCGTTGGGGTCCCGGGAGCCTCGGGATGAATTCGGACCATCAAGCGGGCAATTGGAACTTTGAAATTTCTGAAGAAAATGCAGCAGCAGTGCAGCAGACGTTAAGCCTACGCGTTCGCGTGGCAATGGCCGCGTTCGCGTAGGCATGGTAGGGCAAAGCATCGCGTTCGCGTCCCTTGAGTCGCGATCGCGTAGAAGGGAAAAGAGGAAGCACCGCGTTCGCGTCCCAGGTGTCGCGTACGCGTAGAAGAAAAAAATGGTCGACTGGAAGGTTGTTCTTCGCGAACGCGTGCGTGTCGTCGCGTTCGCGATGAGGAAGGGAAATTGTTCTTCGCGGACGCGTGGGGATCGTCGCGTTCGCGATAGGTAATATTCGCAGGTCATCGCGAACGCGTGGGTTACTTCGCGTTCGCGTAGAAGAAGTTGGACTGTTCATCGCGAACGCGTGAACAGTAACGCGAACGCGATGAGCAATGGGGTCTGGCAGTGAGCTTAAGTTCAGAACATAACACCCGCGACCCCCATACACAAAGACGCCATTTTTGAGCTCCAAGAGAGGATTTTGAAGGGGAAACGTTGGGATATCATCGGGAAATCATCGGGGGTAAGTTTCTTGACCTTAATTCGTTGGTTTATCATGAAATCCGTGATTATTTCACTGAAATTGGAAGATTAAAGGTGGGTTTGAGCCCTAGGCCTAAATGTTAGAAAATCTCCGATTTGAGTGGGCAAATAGAGTCCGATTTTGGTAAATTTTATATGCCTAGACTCGTATGGAGATAAGGAACCCGAAAATATGATTTTCGTGATTTTTCGATAAGCGTACCGAAAGTCGGGTTTTGGCAACTTGTGGGTTTTGGTGTATTTTGAGTTATTTTGATTGGGTAATGCCCAATTGGCCTATTTTGATGTGATTCTATTGATTTTTATCGGATTCTACACTTGTGGAGGCCGACATTCGTGGCAAGAGGGTTATTGCTTAGCGGTTTTGTACCGGAATTGAGGTAAGTGGCTTGTCTAACCTCGTGTGGGGGACTTTCACCCCTAGGATATTATTGTGATACTTTAAATGCCTTGTACGCGAGGTGACGGGCGTGTACATGCGCTGGTTGTTGAACACATACTTTACTCAAAATTTTCAATGAGTGATATTCCTGTTCTTAGTTGTTAAATTCGATACTCCTACCCGGTAGTAGTTAGAAAAGCATGACTAGATAGAATCTAATTGTCTAGTTGCTTAATTGACTTACTTGAGTTTTCTTGGTAATCGCTGGCGCTGTTCATCGGCGAAGTTATCATTAGGCATATTATACTTCTCTCTGTGTAATTCCTTTACTTGCTGTGGTTATGGACTACGGGTTTGATTCCCGAGATCCTGATATTATTGAAATGTGGACTACGGGTTCGATTCCCGAGATCCTGATATTATTGAAATGTGGACTACGGGTTCGATTCCCGAGATCCTGAAATTATTGAAATATGGACTACGGTTTCGATTCCCGAGATCCTGATATTATTGAAATGTGGACTACGGGTTCGATTCCCGAGATCCCGATATTATTGAAATGTGGACTACGGGTTCGATTCCCGAGATCCTGATATTATTGAAATGTGGACTACGGGTTCGATTCCCGAGATCCTGAGATTATTGAAATGTGGACTACGGGTTCGATTCCCGAGACCCTGAGATTATTGAAATATGGACTACGGGTTCGATTCCCGAGATCTTGACTTATTGGTAGGGACTGCGGGTTCGATTCCCGGAGATCCTGAGTTATTGAGATATTATTGAGACATGGGCTGCGGGTTCGATTCCCGGAGACCCAGAGGTACTGAGAATGGGACTGTGGGTTCAATTCCCACGGATCCTGGATTTGTTTATTTGAGTTGGTTAATTGTTGTTAGCTTAATTGTAGACAGTTGCAGTAATCATCATAATGTTGTTATTTCGGAAATTTTTATCATTTAAACTGTTTATTTTGTTATCATCATTATATTATTGCTTTTTCTCAGTAGGGCCCTGACCTACCTCGTCACTACTCCATCGAGGTTAGGCTTGGCACTTACTGAGTACCGCCGTGGTGTACTCATACTACTCTTCTGCACACTTTTGTTGTGCGGATCCAGGTACATCAGGACAGGCTCGTGCTAGGTAATTCCGCAGCTTTCTGGGAGACTTCGAGGTATGATCTGCTACGTCCGCGGATCCGGAGGCTTCCCTTCTATTCTAGCAGTATTAGTTGACATTTTTCTTCATTTCGTTGTTAGATACTCTTTACACATAGAGCCACGGTTGTATTTCTCTTTTAGTCTGTTTTACCGTGGGGTTCCGGATCTTGGTAGTGTTTTATTTATTGTGTGACGGATGTATGTGCCAAGCGGCACGGATTACATACCTTTTATGTTATTTTCCGCTGTTTCTTATTTAAGTATTTTATAACTTGTATATTCCGCAACGTGTTAGGCTTACCTAGTCGTGGGTACTGGGTGCCATCACGACATGTTCACAATTGGTGAACTAGGGTCGTGACAGTTCGGCATCACCATAAACCAACACAAGACTATTTTCATAAATTGGCCATGTAATGGCTTATTTAGACAAATTGGCTCTTTTTGCAAAATTTTATTTAAGAAGATGCAAATTCAAACTTTTTATCCCAGGGGCTCATGGGGCATCGTTCGGCACCGACACAGGCCAACACAAGATTGAGGAAGTTAAAAATGCAAAAATATGGCTATTTCAGCAAAATTCCGGCCATGTAATGGCTTATTTGATAAAGTGGATATTTTTTTTGAAAAGTTGATTGATGACTCAAAACTTGATTTTGCGGATACGGCCTTTCGACATTTCCGCGAGGGAATATTTCAAGGCTATGCCCGCAAATTATTTAAAATAACTCAAAGTGGCTATTCTTGCAAAAACGGCCTTCTGGCGTCCTTTTGAGGGACATTCGGCTTGTTTTAAACAAGAATAGCATCACCCGACTTATTTATAACAAAATCAAAAATTTGACATTTTTTTGGTTATTTTTGCAAAAGGGGTGTGAACCCGTACTTGATTTGGCGGCTATGGCCTTGCAACATTTCCACAAGGAATATTTCAAGGTTGTGCCCGTAAATTATTAAAAATGTTTCAAAGTGGCTATTTTTGCAAAAACAGCCTTCCGGCATCCTTTCAGAACATTCAGCTATTTGCAAAAACGGCATCACTTTGATTTTATTGACAAAATTAAACACACATTTTTTTTATTTTAAAAGGGGTGGTTGGACCCGATAAGGGTTGCCTACGTATCCCACCTAACGGTGAGAATCAAACATGCGTAGTTCGGTCAGATTAGTTGACCAATTATTTCAACAAAATTGTTCCACCTATTTTTCAAATTTTCTTTTCAAACCTTCGACAGCGTTTCGTCGACATTTCGATATTTTCTATTCTAAAATTTCCTCTCTTTTTGTTTTTCAAGAATTTAGCCCGTAATAATCTAGAACAAATAAATGCAACATATAACATGCTCGGTCTTTTGATTATCGGGTCACCTGTCCTAGACGGACCCAACCCTTGTGTTGAGTCCCCTAAGTCAGATATGATGCAAATAAACGTCCTAAATCTAGGCTCAATATCCTTATGTTTTCAATGGTACTAGACCGTGTACCCGAGCAGACAACTCGAATTGAGGAGGGGGCTACGTACCGGGGACCCGCGAGATCGTCCGGCTTTGTAACTTATCCTGCCTCTTTTCTTATTTTTGGTATTGACACTAACAGAAAAGGGAGTCTCAACCAGTAAGCACATCCCCGGGGTAAGAAGAGAAGGATTTTCGGCACAGTTTTATATATACAGTTCACGCAATATCAAAGCGGTAAACATATAGCAGTTTGTATATACAGTGCAACTAGTATCAAAGCGGTAAACATGTAGCACATTAATTAAACATAAAATCAGATATAGACAAAAACAACAATTTAACTGAGCTCGAATTCTTAAACCCTGAACCGAAGTTCTGGGTGGGATCCCCAGCAGAGTCGCCAGAGCTGTCACGCCTCCTTTTTACGCACCCGCGAGAGCGCGAGGGAGTTTTTCCAATTAAGGGACAATCGGAACGGGATCAATTTATTTAATAATTCAGAGTCGCCACTTGAGAAAATAATGGTATCCTAAGTCACCGGTTTAATCCCGAACCGAGGAAATCTATGACTCTGTATATCAGTCTGCGAAACTAGAAACCTGGATAAAGAATTCTGTTAACCCGGGAGAAGGTGTTAGGCACTCCCGGATTCCGTGGTTTTAGCACGGTTGCTCAACCGCAATTTTTGTTTTTATCTGATTTCTTTACATATTTTAATTAGGTGCTTTTACGTTCCGCTTTTCAATTTTAGAAGAATTGCGACGTCACGAAAACACATTTCGAGTCACACCGCAACCGGTACGCCTGTGACTTTAATGCATTTCAGTTTCATCGAGAGTAAGTTTGGGTCACATAAATGCGCACCCGTATTTGGGAAAGTGATTTTATTAAAGTCGTGCCTAAAGATTCTACGTCTTTGTTAATTTCGGGGAAAGACCGTGAAATTCACTAAACGGTCCTTCCGAGTCTAAGATTTTCATAACAATTTATTTGAGGGCCCTGCAATTGTGTATTTAGTGCGGCGAGGCTCATCTCACTTTTATTGACTAAGGTCTAACCTAAAGCAACTATAATTTCCATTAAATAACGGAAGCAGTCATCGTTAAATTTCAAGAATACATTGTTACGTGATAGAATTATGATTAGATGGATTAAAGTCTTGATAAATTTTATGCTATTGTCTTATATTTTCATGGTTCTTACTATCCTATAACAATTGAGAACAATTGGACGTTCTATTGTGTGGTAACAAAACTTTATGTACTAATTGGCAATATTATCCCAATTATATCTAAGAAGGAAAACCGATAACATGATTATAAAAACATGGATGCAATATTTTATTGATACAGGTATAGTAAAGCAATTCATCTAACAGTTAATCTCAAGCACATTAATACCAAAGAAATATCTAACAGATACAAACAACTGAGCTTAGCTTTACCATAACATTTTACCAACGAGAAAGATAACATACTAATGAAACAAAACGTTAACCTATTAAGATCTAGCTACCTACAACACAAATGAAGCAACGTAACTCATCAACATCAACAATTAATATGATCCAATTAACTTTATCATGATATAATTCAGAGAATAAATAGAGCAAATCGAAAGAGTAATAAAGTGAGCTAAATACAGTAAAAAAGAATGAAGGACTGCGAACCTTTATTGACGAGTCTGTTATGTGTACAAGTGAGCATGCCACGACACTCAAACGAGCTAATGATTGGAACTTCAAACGGAACCTCGGATAAAACTGAATGGAGCTCCTTGCACAATGACCTCCGGCGACCTCGACTGCGATTGGAATGAAAATGGAATGGGCAAAACGCCAACAGCTGATTTCAATCAAGGACATCAATTGCGAGAGAAGAACAAAACAGTTTTGCTTGTCAGGTCGACTAAAACGAACTGTAGCGTCGTGGAGTAGGGGTCACTGGTTGTCGTTTGGCTACTGCTGTGAGAGCCGACGGCGATGGGGTTGTGAGAGATGATTGGCGGCTGCTGTCATTAGGGATTGGTGGGGTTAGTCGTTGCTGGTTCGGCGACTATGTGTTTGGAGAAATTTCAGTGAGTTTTTGGTTCCAAAGGGGTGGTGGGCGATGGAAATGAGAGCTGCGGCCGGTTGCTTTGGTTGATGAAGAAGAAAGCTCGCTGCTACCCCTTTTTTTCTGTGTGTTTTCACGTGTATGTGTGTGTGCACTCAGAAATGGAGAAGCGGCAAAATCAGATGAAGGATTCTGATTTGCATCTATTTGCAGGAGAAGATCGGAACAGTAGTAGTAGGGGTCGGCTCTCAATTGCTGCGCCGCTGCCCTCTTCTTTGTGTATGTCCAACCTTTAGCTCTAGGTCTATGCGGCTGTGTGTGCGTTCTTGTTGGTTCTCTTGTGTCCAGGTCGGAAGCAAATAGTCAGGTAGTGTAGGCTAAAGATGATAGGGAGATGAGCGACGGCTATAAAGGTGTAAGCTGAAAGTGACGGCTCCGTGTCCGTTATTGTTTTTTCAGGTGCTCAAGGATGAAGAAGCCGAGTGTTGTGCAGCTGAAGCTTCCTCAGGCTCCTATATTTTTCGTTGGTTTTTATCCATGAAGAAGATGATCAAATTCAGATGGGGTAGGGGTCATCTTTTTGTCTCTGTTGTGGCGCTTTTGTATGCATGTATCTCTATTTGTTATCTTTCAAAAAATGAGAAAGCCGTGCTCCTTTCTTTTTTTCTTTCAACAAATGAGCTCCCTTTTTGGGAGTGACCCCTGGGGCCTCTTAGAGTGTTCTCCCCTTTTTTATTTAAAATCAGTAAGTCCCTCCCCCCTTTTCCGTGTCCTTTCCCCTTTTCATTTTTTAACCGTGACAAAAGTTCTGCCCATCATTTGTCCGTTGGACATTCTGCCCACGTGAGGAGACCAAGAGTGATGGGTCTCCACGTGGGTTTCATGAGTGATGTTATTTTTTATTTTAAGATAAAAATAAAGTAAAAGAGTCAAATTTAGCTAAAATAGATATATTAAAACTAAACTAAATATTTTACGCTAAAAATATAAAAAATCTCGGGTAGGGGCAAAATCACGCATCTACAATCATTTTGTTCTCTTGTATACATAGAGGCTCTGTAGACGTTTCTGTGTGTCATGTATGGGTGCCGGGGTGGTCTTGGTATGACGTTGTATTTTGAAATTTTTTCGTTTTAAAATGTCAATTGTATGTACTGTTGGGATCTAAACCATGGCATGTACTAAACTATAACTGTATGAAAATCTTAGAAGTTTAAATTATGCCTTAATATTGTGTTATAAAATAAGATGTCTATGATCAAATGTACAAGCCATTTTTTCCTTCAATTATACTAAACAGAATCGGGTTCTGTAATTTTATAGAATTAATAGGAAGTGTTCAGGTAAAGCTTGCTCGATCAGATTTCCTCGATCACGCGCCGGTCGCGCTCCTTGAGGACGGGGCGTGACAAATATTGCCTCAACATTTTATGCGACACAAAAGAGAAAAGGTAAATAGGTACAATGTATATGTGTCACGACCCCAAATCCGGTCGTGATGGCGCCCAGCACATTGCTAAGCCAGCCTGACCAATCAATATCAACAACGGAGCTAGAAGCTCTCTTTAACCAAATTAAGCATTTCAAAATATGAAACAATAGTAATATTTATTCCAACAAGCGGGTAGACCAAGTCCCAAAATATGCTAACTCCCATAGACAGAAGGGTCAAGAGTCATGAGCCTCTACTGAACATGAGTGTATAAAGGTTTACAAGATACCAAGTGCGGAAAGAAATGTCAATACAAAATCAAAAGACAGTAGGAAGGAATATCGGGTCCTGCGGACTCTGCAGCTACCTCGTATATCCCACAGATGTCGCCTCGCACAGCTACTGGATCACTGCTGAGAGGTACCTGGATCTGCACACAAGGTGCGGGGAGTAAAATGAGTACTGCCAGACTCAGTGGTAATAAACAAGGGTAAGACAGCGCAGATAAGAAATCCGCAATAAAGCACTATGTAAAACTATAATCAGCTACCCTGTCATAGAATCAATATTCACTGTACATGTACCAACAAATACCAATAAATAGCATAACAGCTAGCGGATGTAGCTAAATGCAATGCAATGCATGATATGACCGCTACGGCGTGTAGCCCGACTCCAATTTTGGGTACCCGTGCTCACTGTGGGGGTTCGGACTCCGGAGGGGCTCCTACAGCCCAAGCACATCTCATAGAGATATTCCTGCGGCGTGCAGTCCGATCCAACATATATCTCGCTGCGGCGTGCAGCCCGATCCACTACTAGTCAGCTAATATGCAGATACAGCCTCGCAGGCTCAAAAGTAGTTTTTGAAAACTCTTTTATCATTTTTCGGTTGGAAAACAGTAATATCAAGTTCCAGAGATTGGAATTTGCATAATAACAGAAATAACTGCGGACTAGTAGTAAACTAGCATGTCTATATGATAAGACAATGATAACGATCCTCGCAGGATCCAATAATTAGCTCACGGCCCACAAGTATACTCAACTGCCCAAGAAGGGGGTTCAACGGCTCGAGAATAGCCAATCATACAGTATCAACAGGTCGGACTAATATATAGTCTCCAGTTCATGATCGACCCCGCACTCTCAAGAGTGTGCGTGTCTCGCCGCTATACAGCGTCACAAAGTGGTATACCGGGGTTTCGAACCCGCTGGTCATCACCCACATCTATTACTCACCTCAATATGGCGTGACGACTACTCCGCAATGCCCTTGCCACGAGAATCAAGCTCCGCACGCGTAGAATCTTATCAAATACAGTAGAAATACAACAAATTAGGCCAATGGGACGACACCCAATCAATACAACTCGATTTACATCAAAATTCCCAAAGTTTTCAAAACCCGACTTTCGGTACGCTTGTCGAAAAATTACAAAAGTTACATATTCGGAATCCTCATCTCGATACGAGTCTAGGCATATAAAATTTACCAACATCGGACTCCATTTGCCCACTCAAATCGGTGTTTTTCTTTAATTTAGGCCTAGGGCTCAAACCCACCTTTAATCTTCCATTTACAGAAATTTAACCCATGATTTCATGTTAAAATGATGTAATTAAGCCACAAAACTTACCTCCAACGAAACTCCGATGATTTCCCAACAATCTCCCGTCAATTTCTTCTCTTGGAACTCAAAAATGGAGGTATTGGGTATTAAACCCGCGACTGGTCTGTTCGGAACTTAAACTCTCTGCCAGACCTATTTGCTCTATGCGATCGCGACTCCACGCACGCGATCGCAATGCTCAAACATTTCGCCCTCATGCGATCGCGACTCTCCTCACGCGATCGCGATGTACAAACATCCGGCTTCACGCGATCGCGTCCCTCTTCCTGCGATCGCGTAGCACATTTTTCCCTGGACCCCATTTCTCTTCTACGCGATCGCGTAAATGCTCATGCGATCGCGATGACCACCCGGTTAACTCTACGCGATCGCGTCCGTGCCCCTACGATCGCGTTTCTTCTGCTCTTGACCTTACGCGATCGCGTCCCTATCTCTGCGATCGCGAAGGGTAAAATTCTGCTGCACTAATTGCAGCAGAAACAGCAGTGCATTTGGCACAAAATGGTCCGTTTGGACCCCCGAATTCATCCCGAGGCCCCGGGACCCCAACGAAAACCACCAACATACCCCAAAACACGATACGAACTTGTTCCAATCATAAAAACACCATCCTAAACATCAAAATCACCAATTACACACGGATTCAAGCCTAAATTTCTTAAAACTTTCCGAATTACACATTCGATCAAAAACCCGACCAAACGACGTCCGAATGACCTGAAATTTTGCAGGCACATCCAAAATCACCTAACTAAGCTACTGCAACTTGTCGGAATTCCATTCCGACCCCCGGATCAAAATCTCACCTACCGTTCGGATTTCGCCAAAATTCAACCTTAGCCAATTCAAGCCTATTTCTACACCGGGCCTCCAAATTCAATTCCGATCGTTCCCCTAAGTCACAAATCACCTCCCGGAACTAACCGAATCATCGAATCCGATTCCGAGCCCTCTAACCAAATAGTCAACTCCGGGTTGACTTTCCTTATTCAAGTTTCCTTCACAAAGGCTATATGCCTCATTTTCAATCCAAATTCACTCCTAACTCACCCGATAGACTCTAACACTGATATAAAATCATAAAACATGTATTTACAACATAACGGGGTGGTAATTCCCGTGACGACGGGCCGGGTCGTCACATTCTCCCCCTCTTAAGCAAACGCTCGTCCTCGAGCGGGTCGAGAAACATACCTGAAGTCTCAAACAAGTGAGGATATCTGCTCCGCATCTCCCGCTCGATCTCCTAAGTGGCCTCCTCCACGGGTCGACCTCTCCACTGAACCTTAACTGATGCAATCTCCTTAGACCTCAATTTTCTCACCCGACGACCCAAAATAGCAATAGGCTCCACATCATAGGATAAATCACCATCAAGCTGAATGGTACTGAAGTCTAATATATGAGACGGATCTCCAATGTACTTCCGAAGCATAGACACATGGAATACTGGATGAACGCTGGATAAGTTGGGCGGCAAGGCTAACTCATATGCCACCTCTCCAACCCTCCTAAGTATCTCAAAAGGACCAATGTACCTAGGACTCAACTTTCCTTTCTTCCCAAACCTCATGACACCCTTCATAGGTGAAACCTTCAACAATACTCGGTCACCAACCATGAAAGACAACTCTCGAACTCTACGGTCCGCATAACTCTTCTGACGAGACTGTGCTGTACGAAGCCTCTCCTGGATCAACTTTGCTCTATCCAGAGCATCCTGGACTAACTCAGTCCCTATCAATTTAACCTCACCAGGCTCAAACCATCCCACGGGGGATCTACACGGCCTGCTATACAATGCCTCATACGGGGCCATCTGAATACTCGACTGATAACTGTTGTTGTAGGCAAACTCAGCAAGTGGTAGGAACTCGTCCCACGAACCACCAAAATCAATCACACAAGCTCGCAACATATCCTCCAAGATCTGAATAGTGCGCTCAGACTGTCCGTCTGTCTGGGGGTGAAATGCTGTACTCAACCCAACCCGCGTACCCATCTCTCGCTGAAATGCTCTCCAAAACTGAGAAGTGAACTGAGTACCCCTGTCGGATATGATAGACACTGGAACTCCATGCAACCGAACAATCTCTCGAATAAAGATCACTGCCAACCGCTCCGATGAGTAGGTAGTACTAACTGGAATGAAGTGAGCTGACTTGGTCGGTCTATCCACAATCACCCATACAGAATCAAACTTCCTCGCCGTCCGAGGGAGTCCAGTAACAAAATCCATAGTGACTCTCTCCCATTTCCACTCGGGAATAACAATGCGCTGAAATACACCACCGGGCCTCTGGTGCTCGTACTTAACCTGCTGACAGGTTGAGGCACCGTGCTACATGTCTGACAATGTCCATTTTCATCTTTCTCCACCAATAGTGCTGTTTCAAATCTTGATACATCTTAGCGGCTCCTGGATGGATAGAATACCGCGAGCTATGGGCCTCTTCCAGAATCAACTCACGAAGGCCATCAATATTGGGCACACATATCCGGCCCTGCATCCTCAATACGCCGTCACTATCAATGGTGACATCTCTAGCATTATCATGCTGAACTCTGTCCCTCAGGACAGCCAAATGTGGATCATCATACTGGCGCTCACGAATACGATCATACAGAGATGACCGAGATACAACACAAGCCAATACCCTGCTGGGCTCCGAAATATCTAACCTCACTACTCGATTGGCTAGCACCTGAACATCATAAGCAAATGGCCTCTCCTCAGCTGGAATATATGCCAAGCTCCCCATGCTGACCGCCTTCCGGCTCAAAGCATCGGCCACCACGTTGGCCTTACCCGGATGATATAATATAGTAATGTCATAATCCTTCAACAACTCAAGCCATCTCCGTTGTCTCAAATTAAGGTCTTTCTGTTTGAACAAGTGCTTGGAGACTACGATGGTCGGTATACACCTCACAAGACACGCCGTACAAATAGTGCCTCCAAATCTTCAAGGCATGAACAATGGCGGCTAGCTCCAAATCATGACCATGATAGTTCTTCTCATGTGGCTTCAACTGCCGAGAAGCATAAGCAATCACCTTACCTTCCTGCATCAACACACAACCTATCCCCACTCTCGAGGCATCACAATAAACAGTATATGAACCTGAAGCTGATGGCAATACTAACACTGGAGCTGTGGTCAAAGCTGTCTTGAGCTTCCGAAAGCTATCCTCGCACTCATCCGACCACACGAATGGTGCACCCTTCTGGGTCAATTTAGTCAATGAAGAAGCAATGGATGAAAATCCCTGAACAAACCGGCGATAATACCCCGCCAAGCCAAGAAAACTCCTGATCTCTGTAGGTGAGGACGGTCTAGGCCAACTCTGCACCGCCTCTATCTTTTTCTGATCAACTTGAATACCATCACGAGACACCACATGTCCCAGAAATGCTACGGACTCGAGCCAAAACTCGCACTTGGAGAATTTAGCATATAGCTTCTCCTCCCTCAATCTCTGCAACACAATACTCAAATGCTGAGCATGCTCCTCCCGACTACGGGAGTAGACTAGAATGTCATCAATGAACACAATCACAAATGAATCCAAATAAGGCCCGAACACACTGTTCATCAGATGCATAAATGCTGTTGGGGCGTTGGTCAGCCCAAACGACATCACAAGAAACTCATAATGACCATATCGGGTCCTGAATGCGGTCTTCATAATATCCGAGTCCCTGATCTTCAGCTGATGATAGCCTGAACGAAGATCGATCTTAGAAAACACCCTCGCACCCTGTAACCGATCAAACAAATCATCTATGCGCGGTAGAGGGTACTTGTTCTTCACTGTCACTTTGTTCAATTATCTATAATCAATACACATTCGCATGGAACCATCTTTCTTTTCAACAAATAATACCGGTGCACCCCACGGAGACACACTAGGGCGGATGAAAACCTTATCCAGAAGCTCTTGAAGCTGCTCTTTCAGTTCTTTCAACTCAGCTGGTGCCATCCGATAAGGAGGAACGGATATAGGCTGAGTGCACGGCACCAAGTCAATGCCAAAATCAATATCCCTGTTCGGCGGCATGCCCGGCAGGTCTGAGGGGAATACATCTGGGAAGTCCCTCACAACAGGTACAGAATCAATGCTAGGAGATTCAGCTCCCACATCTCTCACAAAAGCTAAGTACGATAAACACCCTTTTTCAACCATCTTCTGAGCTTTTAGGAACGAAATAACACGGCTAGGGACGAAATCGGTCGAACCCCGCCACTCAATCCGAGAAATACCAGGAATGGCCAACGTAACTGTCTTAGCATGACAGTCCAATATAGCATGGTACGGAGACAACCAGTCCATACCCAATATAACATCAAAGTCCACCATCCCCAACAATAACAAATCTGCTTGGGTCTCCAGACCCCCAATAGATATAACACAGGATCTATAGACATGATCCACAACGATCGTATCACCCACGGGGGTGGATACATGAACAGGCAAATCAAGACTACCACGAGTCGCACCCAAGTGATGTGCAAAATAAGAGGACACGTAAGAATATGTGGACCCTGGATCAAATAGAACAGAGGCACTGCATCGGAGGCAACTGCATCACGCCTGTCAGGAAGTGCATAGAACCGTGCCTGGCCTCCACCAGATCTCTCCTCGCCCCTGGGGCGACCACGAGAAGACTGACCTCCACCTCTACTAGACTGAGATGGTGTTGAAGAGGAGGGCTGATCCCTCTGCTGAGTCCTGCCCCTACGTAGTCGAGGGCACTGTCTCCTCATGTGGCCAAACTCACCACACTCATAACATGCACATGGTGCTGGAGAAGTAGGTGTTGCACTCTGGGCTGGGAGGGCACCAAGCGATGACTGACCCTGCTGAAACCCCTGTCGACCACGACCATAAGAACCTCCGCTCTGCTCTGGGCGGCCTGAATGAGAAGGTCTAGATGAGCGACCTCTGCTCTGCTCGGAATGCCCTCTAGATGGAGCACCACTGAAACTACCAGAACCACGAGGCCTCTTGGCCTCCCGCTCCTCTCTCTCTCGGCGACGATCCGCCTCAATGGAGCGTGCCATATCGGCTACCTGCTCAAATGATGATGATAGAACTCGCTCGCTGGTCATAAGAATACGGATAGAGTAGTTGAGGCCATCAATGAACCTCCTGATCCTCTCCCTATCAGTGGGGATCATCCATGTGGCATGCCTAGCCAACTGAGTGAATCTAAGCTCATACTGGGTCACGGACATGTCGCCCTGAATCAACCACTCGAACTGGCGACGTAGCTCCTCGCGACGAGACTGAGGTACATATTTCTCTAGAAAGAGAGTAGAGAACTGTTGCCATGTGAGAGGTGCTGCTCTTGCAGGCCTACGCCTCTCAAACTCCTCCCACCAATCAAATGCGGGACCGGTGAACTGAAATGTAGTAAATGAAACTCCGCTCGGACTCGAGAATACCAGCCGTACGCAGCATCTTCCGACAACTTATCCAAGAAACCACGGGCATCCTCGCCCTCGACGCCACCGAAATGGGGTGGTTGAAGTCTACCAAATCTCTCGAGACGACGCCGCTCGTCATCGGGCATAACTCGAACCATATGCTCTGGAGCCTGGAGCTGGTGCGGCTGGAGGAATAACCGGTGCAACCACCGAGCGGGGACCGCCTGCGGCGTCCGAAGTCCCCGAACAACCGGGTCGGGTATGCGAGCTGCGAGGGTTTGCCGACCACCCCCGACCGAGATGTTGCTACGGTAGCGGTAGCCGAAACTACCGAGCCAAACCGGAACACACCGATAATATTTGAGCAAGAGTCTCCCGAAGACCGGGAATAGCAATAGATATAGTCCGGCCACGAGCCGGGGCTACGGGGCATCGACCACTGGGGGGCGCTCCGAGCCGGTACAACGGGCGGGTCGGTGGCACTCGCCTCGGCTGCCCTACCTCTACCTCTAGCACGACCGCGCCCACGACCTCTAACAGGTGGCAATGGAGGCCGTCCACCTCGTCCTGATGCTCGCGTTCTCGCCATCTACGAGAGAATAGAATATAGAAGTTCAGTTCTCGGAACAACAAGATCGCACGACCGAGTTCAAGAAAAGTGAAGTGTTTCCTAAAGGTTCGCAGCCTCCCGAGGATAAGTACAGGCGTCCCTGTACCGATCCACAAGACTCTACTAACCGGCTCAAGACTCATGAGGCCTAGTAAACCTAGGCTCTGATACCAACTTGTCACGACCCCAAATCCGGTCGTGATGGCGCCCAACACATTGCTAAGCCAGCCTGACCAATCAATATCAACAACGGAGCTAGAAGCTCTCTTTAACCCATTTAAGCATTTCAAAATATGAAACAATAGTAATATTTATTCCAACAACGGGGAGACCAAGTCCCAAAATATGCTAACTCCCATAGACCGAAGGGTCAAGAGTCATGAGCCTCTACTGAACATGAGTGTATAAAGGTTTACAAGATACCAAGTGCAGAAAGAAATGTCAATACAAAATCAAAAGACAGTTGGAAGGAATATCGGGTCCTGCGGACTCTGCAGCTACCTCGTATATCCCACAGATGTCGCCTCGCACAGCTACTGGATCACTGCTGAGAGGTACCTGGATCTGCACACAAGGTGCAGGGAGTAAAATGAGTACTGCCAGACTCAGTGGTAATAAACAAGGGTAAGACAACGCAGATAAGAAATCCGCAATAAAGCACTATGTAAAACTATAATCGGCTACCCTGTCATAGAATCAATATTCACTGTACCTGTACCAACAAATACCAATAAATAGCATAACAGCTAGCAGATGTAGCTAAATGCAATGCAATGCATGATATGACCGCTACGGCGCGTAGCCGACTCCAATTTTGGGTACCCGTGCTCACTGTGGGGGTTCAGACCCCGGAGGGGCTCCTACAGCCCAAGCACATCTCATAGAGATATTCCTGCGGCGTGCAGTCCGATCCAACATATATCTCGCTGCGGCGCGCAGCCCGATCCACTACTAGTCGGCTAATATGCAGATACAGCCTCGCAGGCTCAAAAGTAGTTTTTGAAAACTCTTTTATCATTTTTCAGTTGGAAAACAGTAATATCAAGTTCCAGAGATTGGAATTAGCATAATAACAGAAATAACTGCGGACTAGTAGTAAACTAGCATGTCTATATGATAAGACAATTATAACGATCCTCGCGGGATCCAATAACTGGCTCACGGCCCACAAGTATACTCAACCGCCGAAGAAGGGGGTTCAACGGCTCGAGAATAGCCAATAATACAGTATCAACAGGTCGGACTAATATATAGTCTCCAGTTCATGATCGACCCCGCACTCTCAAGAGTGTGCGTGTCTCGCCGCTATACGGCGTCACAAAGTGGTATACCGGGGTTTCGAACCCGCTGGTCATCACCCACATCTATTACTCACCTCAATACGGCGCGACGACTACTCCGCAATGCCCTTGCCACGAGAATCAAGCTCCGCACGCGTAGAATCCGATCAAATACAGTAGAAAAACAACAAATTAGGCCAATGGGACGACACCCAATCAATACAACTCGATTTACATCAAAATTCCCAAAGTTGTCAAAACCCGACTTTCGGTACGCTTGTCGAAAAATTACAAAAGTTACATATTCGGAATCCTCATCTCGATACGAGTCTAGGCATATAAAATTTACCAAAATCGGACTCCATTTGCCCACTCAAATCGGTGTTTTTCTTTAATTTAGGCCTAGGGCTCAAACCCACCTTTAATCTTCCATTTACAGAAATTTAACCCATGATTTCATGTTAAAATGATGTAATTAAGCCACAAAACTTACCTCCAACGAAACCCCGATGATTTCCCAGCAATCTCCCGTCAATTTCTTCTCTTGGAACTCAAAAATGGAGGTTTTGGGTATTAAACCCGCGACTGGTCTGTTCTGAACTTAAACTCTCTGCCAGACCTATTTGCTCTACGCGATCGCGACTCTACGCACGCGATCGCGATGCTCAAACATTTCGCCCTCACGCGATCGCGACTCTCCTCACGCGATCGCGATGTACAAACATCCGGCTTCACGCGATCGCGTCCCTCTTCCTGCGCGATCGCGTAGCACATTTTTCCCTGGACCCCATTTCTCTTCTACGCGATCGCGTAAATGCTCATGCGATCGCGATGACCACCCGGTTAACTCTACGTGATCGCGTCCGTGCCCCTGCGATCACGTTTCTTCTGCTCTTGACCTTACGCGATCGCGTCCCTATCTCTGCGATCGCGAAGGGTAAAATTCTGCTGCACTAATTGCAGCAGAAACAGCAGTGCATTTGGCACAAAATGGTCCGTTTGGACCCCGAATTCATCCCGAGGCCCCCGGGACCCCAACGAAAACCACCAACATACCCCAAAACACGATACGAACTTGTTCCAATCATAAAAACACCATCCTAAACATCAAAATCACCAATTACACGCGGATTCAAGCCTAAATTTCTTAAAACTTTCCGAATTACACATTCGATCAAAAACCCGACCAAACGACGTCCGAATGACCTGAAAATTTGCAGGCACATCCAAAATCACCTAACGAAGCTACTGCAACTGTCGGAATTCCATTCCGACCCCCGGATCATAATCTCACCTACCGTTCGGATTTCGCCAAAATTCAACCTTAGCTAATTCAAGCCTATTTCTACACCGGGCCTCCAAATTCAATTCCGATCGTTCCCCTAAGTCACAAATCACCTCCCGGAACTAACCGAATCATCGGAATCCGATTCCGAGCCCTCTAACCAAATAGTCAACTCCGGGTTGACTTTCCTTATTCAAGTTTCCTTCACAAAGGCTATATGCCTCATTTTCAATCCAAATTCACTCCTAACTCACCCGATAGACTCTAACACTAATATAAAATCATAAAACATGTATTTACAACATAACGGGGTGGTAATTCCTGTGACGACGGGCCGGGTCGTCACAATATGCTTATTGGGATTTCTTATGGATACTATTTTTCTTTGACGTAAGTAAATTTTAAGTAGATGGATTGAAAATAATGAAAAAGTAAACAGAAAACTGAAATGTCATGTTTTGACGTTTGCCTCTTGATATGTTAAGGTTCTTCCTTTTTATATATTAACGAAAGTGTATATAATATTGTAAACCTGAACTTGAATTGGATGATCACAAAGAATTAGCAATTGACGTTTCTAGTGTGTAGAGCTTTATTTTTTAAAGATACCACGAGTTGTATTCTTCACTTTTTATAGCTTGTGTTTCAGTCATGTTAGTATTCAATAATTTCTAGGAGTCTTTTAGTAAGAAATATAGAGAATACATAGAGACACTTAAACTATTAAAGAAAGTTCACTTGAACACCTTAATTAAGATTTTTTTCGCCCAAATACTTTTACAATACTTTTATTATGCTTTGCACTATAATAAATATCCTACGGTTATCCAAGGATATAGTGATGCAAATTGGATAACCGGCTCAACAGAAACAAAGTCCACAAGTGGATAGATTTTTATTGTTGGTGGAGGAGCAGTATCTTGGAAGTCTTCCAAACAAACGTACATTGCTCACTCTACAACGGAATCAGAGTTTATAACTTTGGATAAAGCCGGTGAAGAAGCTGAATGGCTTCGAAATTTCTTAGAAGACATTCCGTTCTGGCCAAAACCTTTGGCTCCTATTTGCATACATTGCGATAGTGAGGCTGCAATAGGACAGGTAGGGAGCGTTATGTATAACGGAAAGTCTCGTCATATACGATGAAGACATAACACCGTTAGAAAACTACTTTCAAGTGGAATTATCACGATTGATTATGTAATTTCAAAGGATACTATAGCGGATCCGCTTACGAAAGACATAACTAGAGAGGGAGTTGAGAAATCATCTAAGAGAATGGGACTATGGCCGAGGACAAGTCAATATGGCGGTAACTCAACCTAATATTTTGGATGTTCTGAGATTTGGGTTCAAGGAGCTCAAACAAAGTTGTGATTGACCAGTTCAACATTGTCAACATAAAATCTTTGATCCATTCTCGTGATGAAGAAAATATTCAGTAACAAAAATAGAACTTTACACGTTCTTTAATGATAACCTAAGTTTGATGTGGTATGTATCAAACAGTGTCAATCTAGAGGATTATACGTTTAGGAATCACCTATGTAAGTGTAAAGTGGAAGTCGCTTCATTGAAAATTCTATAAGGCCAATTCTCTACATACTTAAAACCAAGCGGTGTTCATGGCTGAAACGAACACAAAAATGAGAACTAAATGATGGTTAAGGGTTGGTTGTCTCACATATGGTTGTCTAAGTATACACTAAATTTTTACGGTTCAAAGATATCAAATATACCGATTGACTGAGTATATCCGACATATGTTCACTATGGAGAGTTCAAAGTGAAACCTACTTATCCATATGGAATTAATCCTTACTTGCAAATCACACAGCTTTCATCTATGATCTTTCTTGATACAGCCATTCCCATTCACGTGGGGGATTGTTGGACTTTTAAGTTGTTTGGGTTTTAAAGAATAAAAATGTGAATTAGAAATGGAGGGAAAGAAAATGGAGGAAAAAATGAAAATTTGAAGAAGTGAGATTTTGTCTTGCACTTTGTCCTTCATTGGTGAGGGACAACTATATTTGTGTGCTTATATATAGAATCGCTTCTTAAAGTATTTAAAAGGGGTTAAAGAGAATGAACCCTTTTGACGTCGTCATCGCTCGCTCGGCTAGGTCTCATCTTTGGATTTGCATTTGTAATTGGAATTGGATTTGGATTTGTCAAATGATCGATCGATAAGATTATTTTTTGGATAATTTTTATTTAATTAATTATTTAATAATTAATTAAATGCCAGATCACTGCTGAAGGTTCAGAGAACCACTTTGGTCGCGGTCCTGGCGTAACCGCGGCAGGACCGCGGCATGACTCTTCTACAGGTTAAGAGAGCCACTTTGGCCGCGGTCCTAGCATGACCGCGGTGGGATCGCGGTGGGCGGCGAAAATTCTGAACAGCCACCTTTTCCAGAATAGACATTACACCTCTTCCAATAATTGCCTATAAATTCTAAGGCATTGCTTCATTTTTAATACACCAAAAATACTACAAAACTTGTTTCTTTGTGAATATACTGCATTTTAATTTGCAGTCTCTCTCTCTCAAATTTGTAAGTGTGATTTTGCTTTGTTCTTTAAGTTCGTTGGTATCCTGCAGTTTGTATTGCCACTATTGTAGGAAGTTTTATCCCGTTTTATCCTGGGACGATTTAATCCATTATCTTGGCAACATGTGAGGGGGTTAAAATTCTTTAAGGACGCACAAGCAAATTGTGAACTCAGAATATTTCTTAAACTCTACTATTTTTCAAGTTTCTCTTATTTTTCTAACAGTCTTTTTGATTTAGTGTTTTAGCACAGTAGCGCTCACAAGCTTAAGGAATTTTTTACTAACGTTTCTGTGTTGAAACATATATTAAACTGTTATTCATATTTTGTATATTGTTTATGAGACTAAATCCTTCATATTTTCTACTCCAATAATTGTTCTGTTCGGTTTAAAGTATATAAAAACTTTACAGGAATAATAAACGTATGGGTTTGAAGTATATAAAAATTTCATAATGGTTACGTGTTGTGTGTTTTGTTTGGTATTCAGTTTCAAGAGATCAAAAACTTCACCGATTTAATAAAGTTCCCGTTATGTTTTCAACTCTGTAGAAAAGATGACGAATGAAACCAAACTAATGGAAATGTTGTGGGAACAGGTGCTAGTGTTACGAGTGCTGGTGCCTCATCAAGCCATTCTACTCCGGCTCATGCTATGGCACCAGCAGAAAAACCTGAAATATTTTCTAGTATTGACTTGAAACATTGTCAAAGGAAGATGCTCTTCTGTCTTACTACGTTGAGTTTGCAATGTTTCATCAAGGATGGTCCTCCAGTCTTGGCAGAAAGTACTCCGGATGATGAACGATTTGTTGTAACTGAAGCATGAAAATATTCTGATTTCTTGTGCAAAAACTACATTTTGAGTTGTTTGGAAGATGGCTTGTACAATGTCTATGGCATTATGGAAACTTCAAAATCATTATGGAATGCGCTTGAGAAGAAGTACAAGACTGAGGATGCCGGACGTAAGAGGTTCATGGCTAATAGATTTTTGGATTTCATGATGATTGACACTAGGCTGGACATAACTCAAGTCCAAGAATTACAAGTCATTGTGCATGACCTCCTTGTTGAAGATATGACTAGAATTAATAAGTTTATTAATAAGATTTATCTTATTATTAATGATGAATCTATTATTGAAGGTATGATAATAAATGATGCCTTTCAAGTCGCCGCTTTCATTGAGAAATTACCTCTGGACCAAAGAAATACCCAAGAAGAAGAGAAAGAAGGCTTCTGGACCAAAGAAATACCCAAGCAAGAAGAAGTTCATGGGTAACTGCCACAGCTGTGGAAAATCTGGGCATAAGGTCGTGGATTGTCGTGCACCAAAGAATGATAAGAAGAAGAAGAATCAAGCTAACATGCTTCGAAAAAGCTGAAGGAATGGAGGACTAAGTGTGCCATGTTGTCTGAATGCAACTCGGTAGGAAATCCTAAAGAATGGCGGATAGATTCTGCATCCACCCGCCATGTTTGTGCTAACAAGTAGTTATTTTCTTATTATGCCCCCGCGGAACCAGACAAGACAATTTTTATGGGAAATTTGTCCTTAGCGAAAATTGAAGGAGTTGGCAAGATTGCGCTGAAGATGACGTCGGAAAAAATAATGACTCTAAACCAAGTTCTCCATGTTCCAGAAATTCGCAAGAATCTTGTGTCTGCATCACTTCTTGTCAAGAATTGATTCAAATGTAGTTTTGTTTTTAATAGTGTTGCACTAAGTAAGAATGATATGTATGTAGGAAAAGGTTACATGAATGAGGGCCTTTTTAAGCTAATGTAATCGCAGTTCCTATAAATAAAGTGAATTCTTCTTCTTACTTATTTGAGTCAAACACTTTATGGCATTCGCGTTTAGGACACTTCAACTTCAAAACATTGCGAAAGATGATAAATTTAGAAGTATTTCCAAAATTTGATTGCATTAATTCCAAATGTCAAATATGTGTGGAATCAAAGTATGCTAAGCATCCTTATAAGTCCGTTGAAAGTAATTCAAGTCCTTTAGACTTAATTTCACAGAGATATTTGTGACGTGAAGTCAACACCATCTCACGGTGGGAAAAGGTATTTTATTAATTTTATTGACAATAGCACGAGATATTGCTATGTTTATTTACTTAATAGTAAAGATAAGGGAATTGATGCTTTCAAGCAATACAAGAGTGAAGTTGAAACACAACTAAACAAAAAGATCAAAATGATAAGAAGTAAGAGGGTGGCGAATATGATTCTCCTTTTGAAGAAATATGTTTGGAAAATTGCGTTATTCACAAAACAATTGCCCCTTACTCTCCACAATTAAACGAAATTGCAGAGAGAAAGAATCGAACGTTGAAGAAGATGATGAATGCATTACTGATAAGTTCTGGCTTACCAGTGAACTGGTAGGGGGAAGCTATACTTACAGCTAACCATATAATTAATTGTATACCTCATAGTAAAACAAAGTCCATTCCTTATGAAAAGTGAAAAAGACGGAAGCCCAGCTTGAAATATTTCAAAGTGTGGGGGTGTGCAGCTAAAGTACAAATTCCTAAACCTAAAAGGGTTAAGATAGGTCCAAAAGAGGTTGATTGTGTATTTATTGGATATGTAACAATTAGCAAGGCATATCATTTTCTGGTCCATAAGTCAGAAAATTCAGAGATTTACGTTAATATGATAATATAATCAAATAATTTTGAATTCTTTGAAACTATTTATTCATATAAAATGGAAAGTGAAGTGACCTATCAAAAGGCAAAAAAAACTCGGGAGGAAATAACAGATGGTATGCCTAATGAGGAAAATCCGAGAAGAAGTAAACGTCGACGGACATCTACTTCATTCGATCCAGATTTTGCTGACTTTTCTGTTTGAAAATAAATATCGTACCTTCAAGGAAGAAATGTCTTCCTCAGAAGCACAATATTAGAAAGAAGCTGTCAATAGTGAAGTAAAATCCATATTAAGAAACCATACATGGGAATTGGTTGACCTTCCTCCAGGTAACAAATCATTGGGTTTTAAATGGACTTTCAAGAAGAAAATGAAAGACGATGGTACTATTGAAAAATACAAGAAAAGACTTGTTGTCAAAGGATTTAGACAGCGAGAAGGTCTTGACTATTTTTGACACATACTCGCCGGCAACAAGAATTACATCCATTCGGATGCTAATAGTGGTAGCTGTCTTGTATGATATTCAAATCCATCAAATGGATGTAAAAACAGCCTTCTTAAATGGTGATTTAAAGAAAGAAATTTTCATGGACCTACGTGAAGGGTTTGTGATTTCGAGAAAAGAAAAGAAGGTGTGTTGACTTGTTAAGTCCCTTTATGGACTAAAACAAGCACCCAAGCAATGGCATGCGAAATTTGACCAAATAATGTTGTCAAATGGCTTTAATATTAATGAATATGATAAATGTGTTTAGATTAAGAACGTTCTAAATCATATAGTCATTGTTTCCTTATATGTTGATGATATGCTAATAATGAGCAAAGACATTGCCGACATTCAAACTACTAAGTGTATGCTTGCTAGTAAGTTTGACATGAAAGACTTAAGAATTGCCGATGTAATTGTAGGAATTAAAATCCAGAGGACTCCTCAAGGTCTAGCTTTGTCTCAATCACATTACGTGAAAATGGTACTTGAAAAATTCAAACACTTGGAATTTATAAGTGCAAGAACTCCAATTGAATTAAATTATCATCTTACAAAGAATAAAGGTGAAAGTACGTCTCAACTGGAGTATGCTCGTGTGTTGGGAAGCTTAATGTACATCATGAATTGTACAAGACTTGATATTGCTTGTGCAATAAGTAAACTTAGTCGATCACAAGTAATCCCAACAAATATCAATGGGTGGCAATGAAACGAGTTCTGGGATATTTCAAATATACCCAAGACTACGCTTTGCACTACAATAAATATCATGCAATTATTGAAGGATATAGTGATGCAAATTGGATAACCGGCTCAACAGAAATAAAGTCCACAAGTGGATATGTTTTTACTATTGGTGGAGGAGAAGCATCTTGGAATTCTTCCAAACAAACGTGCATTGCTCGCTCTACAATGGAATCAGAGTTTATAGCGTTGGATAAAGCCGGTAAAGAAGCTGAATGGCTTCAAAATTTCTGAGAAGACATTCCATTCTTGCCAAAACCTTTGGCTCCTATTTGCATACATTGCAATAGTGAGGCTGCAATATGACGGGTAGGGAGCGTTGTGTTTAACGGAAAGTCACGCCATTTACGACGAAGACATAACACCATTAGTCAACTACTTTCTTGTGGAATTATCACGATTGATTATGTACGATCAAAGGATAATGTAGCGGATCCGCTTACAAAAGGCTTAACTAGAAAGAGGGTTGAGAAATCATCTAAGGGAATGAGACTATGGCCGAGGACAAGTCAACATGGCGGTAACTCAACTAGAATTTTGGATGTTCCAAGATCCAGGTTCAAGGAGCTCAAATAAAGTTGTGATTGACCGGTTCAACATTGTCAACATAAAATCTTTGGTCCCTTCTCGTGATGAAGACAATGTTAAGTAACAAGGATAGAACTCTACATGTTCTTTAGTGATTACCTGGGTTTGATGTGGTATGTATCAAACAGTGTCAATCTAGAGGATTACACGTTTAGGAATCACCTATGTAAGTGTGAAGTGGAATTCACTTCAATGAAAATTCTGTAAGGCCAATTCTCTACACACTTATGAAACCAAGCGGTGTTCATGGCTAAAACGAACACAACAATGAGAACTAAAAATGGTTAAGGATTGGTTGTTTTACATATGGTTGTCTAGGTATACACTGAAGTTCGGCGATTCAAAGATATCAAATCTACCGATTGACCGATTATATCCGACATATGTTCACTACGGAAAGTTCAAAGAGAAACCTACTTATCCATATGCAATTAATCCTTACCTGCAAATCACACAGCTTTCATCTATGATCTTTCTTGATATATCCATTCCCTTTCTTGTGGGGGATTGTTGGACTTTTAAGCCATTTGGGCTTTAAAGAATAAAAGTGTGAATTGAAAGTGGAGGGAAATAAAATGGAGGGAAAAATGAAAATTTGAAGAAGTGAGCTTTTATCTTGCACTTTGTCCCTCATTGGTGACGGACAACTACATTTTTGTGCTTATATATAGAATCACTTTTTAAAGCTCCTAAAAGGAGTTGAAGAGAATGAACCCTCGCGCCGTTGTTGTCGCTCGCTCGGCTCGGTTTTAGCTTTGGCTTTGGATTTGGATTTGGATTTGTCAAATGATCGATCGATAATATTATTTTTTGGACAAAATTTATTTAATTAACTATTTAATAATTTATTAAATTCCAAGTCACTCCCGAAGGTTTAGAGAGCCACTTTGGCCGCGGTCCTAGCGTAACCACGATAGGATTGTGGCAGGCCCATTCTACAGGTTCAGAGAGCCACTTTGGCCGTGGTCCTAGCGTGATCGCGGTGGACGGCAAAAATTCTGAACAGACACCTTTTTCAGAATGGACATCGCACCTCTTCCATGAATGAACTAAACAAAAACGTTCGTTCATGAACGGTCATATCCATACAAAAACGTACAGACGTATAATTCTATGAAAAGTCAAAACCTTCAAAGTGATATTATTTCATAAAAGAACTAAATAATATAAAATTTTCAATAAAGAAAATGATCTTTCGGGAAAGGCACGTGACAACCTTCCAGTCTAGTAGTTTCTATCAACTAGTCTTCATTAAGACTAAACAACTGATGAATTTAACAATTACTATATAAATGGGGTTCAAAAATTATATCATTTAGACATTACGTCTAACATTGGCTTTTGTCATGCATATGCTAAAAGCCCCCATATTTTAAATATTTCATCAATATATCATCTACATATAATCAAATAATGAATATATGACTTGAAGTATTCTTAATGTAAACATATTTGTTTACACTCATTAACTTTTTAAACAATTTGACAATATTATTTGGTCAAATCTCGCATGTCATTATTTGGATGACTACACAAGTCGACACACCTTCTTTAATTTTTCGGGAACCATGAACCTTTCAAGTTATTCCATATAAATTTATTCCTCCAAATTTCCAATTAAGAAGGTTGTCTTTAAGTTCATTTGATGTATTTTAAGGCCATACACGGCGGCTAACGCTATTAAAACCTGAGTAGATGTAATCCCCGTGACCGGTGAGTATGTATCAAAATAATCAAGACCCTTTCATTGTCTAAATCATTTGACAACTAATCTTACCTTATATTTTTGAATAGTACCATCAACTTTCATTTCCTTTATCAAAATCCACATAGAAGTCAAAGGTTTATTTTCTAGAGGAAGATCAACAAATTCCCTAGTATGATTACTTAATATGGATTCTATCTCACTATTGACTGCCTCTTCTAATAATGTGCTTCAGAGGAAGATAATATTTCTTTAAACGTTTAAGGCTCATTTTTTAAAAAGAATGTTAGAAAATCCAGTCCAAAGATTGTAGTTCTCCTTTGACGTTTACTACGCCTTGGATTCACCTTAATATGTGTATTTTCCTTTGCTTCTTCCCGTGTTCGCTTAGATTTTCACTAGACGACTCACATTCCTTTTTCTACGCATAAATATTCTCAAAGAATTCAGCATTTTCCGATTCGATTATCGTATTAATATGAATGTCGAGATTTTCTGATTTATTAATCAGAAAACGATATGCCTTACTATTTGTTGCAAACTTTCATCCGCTTTAAAGTATATAAATACTTTACCAAAAAAATAAACGTACGAGTTTGAAGTATATAAAAACTTCACCATTGTTACGTGTTATATGTTTGGTTTGGTATTCAATTTGAAGAGATCAAAACTTTTATGATTTAACAAAGTTCTGTTGTGTTCAAACTCTTCAGAAACGATGACGAACGAAAACAAAACTAATGGAAATATTGTGGGAACCCAATGTTACGAGTGATGATGCCTCGTCAAGCTGTTCTACTCCTGCTCATGCTATGGCACCAGCAGAAAAACCCAGAAAATTTTTCGGTATTGACTTCAAACGTTGGCAAACGAAGATGCACTTCTATCTTACTACGTTGAGTTTACAACGTTTCATCAAGGAGGATCCCCTGGTCTTGGTAGAAAGTACTCCAGATGATGAACGACATGTTGTAACTGAAGCATGGAAACATTCTGATTTCTTGTGAAAAAAGCTATATTTTGAGTTGTTTGGAAGATGTCTTGTACAATGTCTATAGCGTGATGGAAAATTTAAAAGAGTTATGGAATGCACTTGAGAAGAAGTACAAGACTGAGGATGCCAGACTTAAGAAGTTTGTGGCTGCTAGATTTTTAGATTTCAAGATGATTGACACTAGGTCGGTCATAACTCAAGTCCAAGAATTACAAGTCATTGTGCATGACCTCCTTATTGAAGGTATGACCCGAATTAATAAGTTTATTAATAAGATTTATCTTATTAGTAATTATGAATCTATTATTGAAGTTATGGTCATAAATGAGGCCTTTGAAGTGACGCTTTCAGTGAGAAATTACCTCCACTGTGGAAAAAATTTAAGAACTATCTAAAACACAAGCGAATAGAGATGACACTCGAAGACTTGATTGTGCGTTTGAGGATAGAAGAAGACAACAAAAATGCTGAAAAGAAGTCACGTGAGAACTCGACAATAATGGGGGCTAACATTGTTGATGAGGCGCCACAAACCAAGAAAAGAAAGAATACTTCTGGACCAAAGAACTACCCAAGCAAGAAGAAGTTCAAGGGTAATTGCCACAAATGTGAAAAAGCTTAGCATAAGGCCATGGATTATCGTCCACCAAAGAATGATAAGAAAAAGAAGAAGAATCAAGCTAACATGGTTGAAAAAGCTGAAGAAATGGAGGATTTGCGCGGTGGGCTGCGAAAATTCTAAACATGCACCTTTTCTAGAACATACATCACACCTCTTCCAACAATTGCTTATAAATTCTAAGGCATAACTTCATTTTTAATACACCAAAAATACTACAGAACTTTCTTCTTACTGAATATAGTGCATTCTAATTAGCAGTCTCTCTCTCTCTAGAATTCGTTAGTGTGATTTTGCTCCGTTCTTAAGTTCATTGGTATCGTGCAGTTTGTATTGCCACTGTTGCAGGAAGATTTATTCTGTTTTATCATGGGAGGAATTAATCTATTACCTTGGCAACGTGTGAGGGGGTTAAAATTTCTTAAGGATGCAAAAGCATATTGTGGACTCGGAATATTTCTTAAACTCAATTATTTTTCTAGTTTCTCTTATTTTTCTAATAGTTTTTCTGATTTTGTGTTTTAACACAGTAGCGACACAGAAGCAAATTATGGACTCGGAATATTTCTTAAACTCTACTGTTTTTACAGCTTCTCTTATTTTTCCAACTGTATTTCTGATTTTGCATTTTAACACAGTAGCGCTCATAATAAATGCCAACTATTTCAAAGATATTGGATCAAGAAGAAAAATAAGCAACTTAATTAAATTGATTTGGGAGATTCTGGGTCACCTGACAGACTGGGGGATAATTTTTAAATTTGGTGATGGTAGGTCGAATAGTATAACTGTAGGTATAAATTTGGGCGAACAATATAAGGGAGGTTAAATATAGACATTATTCGAAGAGTGGTAAATTTTGACCTTTTCCTTGATTTAACATCCGGGAAGCTTCAACATGAAATGTAAATAAATCCAAAAGAGTTGTCAAAAAATATCTTCTTGTAGTTTTGTTGCTCTGTTGGTCATACCCTCCTTTGTAGAATCTGGAACCGAAGTATTGTTTTTATTAAAATTAGTAACAGAACTACGTTAAAAAAAAAAAGAAACGTAAGTATATACAACGCCACAATAAGTGACATTGTATATAACAGACGTTATGTTACACGCCACTTATTGTGGCGTTGAACATGTGTCCATAAATATTTATATTCAACGCCACTTATTGTGGCGTTGTACCTACAACTATTAATTTTTTAAGTTGGTCATTTGTTTTATTTGATTCGTATGCAACAAAAACTCTAAATATTTAAACACGAACAAAAACATAATATTTAACTTAAATTTAAATTACTAGAACACAAACACTAACATAAATTAATAGAACACAAACACAAACATAAATTAATAAGAAAGACAAACATACAAATGAACTAAACATAATAAGAAAGACAAACATACAAATGAACTAAACATATAGTAGGAAATATTTAGTCCCTACTTCCATTTATTCTACGTTCTAACCACTTAAATCGTTCAAGCAATTGTTGTTTTTCGTCTTCTAACTCTTTTACTCTCGCCTTAAGCTCCGCAATTTCCTGTTTATTTTTTTGGTTTTCTCCCGTAGCTGATGCCAATTTCCATTCTGCTCTCGGTTTTTTATTCTTTTCTTCCCTTACCTCGTCCCTGAGTTCTGTCCTTCTTATATTGCTATTGTAGCTGCTTTCTGCTTGGGCTAACCACATATTATGCAGATTAAGCATTCGTTCTCTGTAGTTTGCTTGGAGACATTGTTCCTCGGCCCATTCATTGAACTCACACATTGGTTCATTCGGATTTTTGTAGCAATCCATCTGGTTCATGCACATCCAGTACTTACGTCCAACATCATCACCTTCCCAACATGTTTGTTGCACACATTATTTTCCACAGTAACACACTGGTGTACCATATTGAGCCATTTAGTTTTACTTCGGAAAAATCAAAGTTTTGAAGAAATATTCTGGTTTAGTAATGTTTTTGAGCGTATGTGATAACGAAAAGAGCTCTATATTTATAGATGAGTGAATTAACATACAACGTCACTTCTTATGGCGTTGTATACACAACGCCACTGTTAATGGCATTGTATGGTATACGGACAGCTTTTACAGTCACTTTATGTCACGTAAACTTTATGCAGTGATATGTTTATGTCATTGATCGGTCTACTTTATGTCATTGATATGTCTACTTTATGTCATTGATATGTCTACTTTATATCACTGTTTTCAGTCACTTTATGCAGCTTTTTCAGTCACTTTATGACTACTTTAATACTTTATGTCATTGATAGGCCCCCGCAAGAAAATTCTGGAAAACAAGCTCCACTAGTCATTTTGAATAGACCATAACTTTCACCACGGATATCCAAATTACAATTTATTTAGCTTTCTGCAAAGTAGACATGAAGGTCTACAACTTTCGTGTTTTGAAGTTTTCCTTGATTCCTTATAGATCAAAAGGTATAGGCCTTCGAATTAACGTATACAACATTAATGAAACATAATTTTATTTCATAAATAAACCAAAATACACATTAGAAATAAACCAAAATACACATTACATATTATTACAACTTATACATTGTTAGGTAAACTAGAAAAACACCCACCCCGAGCTTGATTACTGTTGCCATACAAAGGACATTTTCTACGGTCGTGTCCAGGTTGCGAACATATACCACATTTCCGCGTATAAACTGTATCACTAACATCCATTTGGTTTCGTATACGCGATCTCTTCTTCACCTAAAACTTACGCAAAAACGACTTGTTACACACCATTTTAAATGGTGCAGGAGGCCAATAATGCTCAGCTCCCAGTGGTTGCAACTGACTATTATATGTGTTTACGTACTTAGAAACGCTATATTGTTGATCAACATAGTTTCTTGCACCTAAACCAACATGTTGAAAGCACTTGATTGAATGTGAGCAAGGCATGTGGTAGATGGACCATTTTCCACAAGAGCATAACCTTGCAGCTTCATTCATAGTATGCACATTATTACCTCGATTTTGATGGATAGGAGTGCGAACTTCAAACACATTCCTGTCATTATCATACTGCAAATATGAATGCCACTGTGCTCATCGTCTGTATTTCTCAAATCTCGCCATTGGCACAGGCATAAATTCAACACCACGTTCCATCAATGAAGTTGCTGCCGCAGATCTCTGAACAAATCTCTCTGCCATCTGCTTGAATAACATCCGCACCATGGCTGTAACAGGCAATCCTCTAGCCGACTTCAATAACCCGTTGAAAGACTCTGACACATTTGTAGTCAGAGTTCCCCAACGTCTACCACCATCCGTATGCAAAGTCCATTTTTCAGGGTCATGTCGCATTAACCAACGATAAGCTGCCTCGTCCAGTTGCCTGATATATTCCATGTGCCTCCGGAATTTATGTTGTTGATGATCTGTTGCTGCCATCCACATCAAATCATGCAAAGATTTACTGGGAAATGCCTTCTGGAAATTGGCTTTCAAATGCCTAACACAATAACGATGATAGGCATTCGGTTCTTGCCATGCGGGCAAGTTCTCAACAGAACTTAAGATGTCATCATGCCGATCAGAGATTAGACAAATACCAGAATGTTATTTCACAACGTGCTCTTTCAAATGGTTCCAAAAGAGCGTCCACGTCTCTTGGCTATCATTGGCACAAATAGGAAACGCCAGAGGAAATATCTGTCCATTAGCATCTACTGCCACAACTATTAATAGTTTGATATCGTACTTTCCATAGACATGAGTGTCGTCTATGGATATTATAGGACGACAATGCAAAAAACCATCAATTGCTGGCTTAAACGTCCAGAACACATAATTGAATATATATTCTAACATACCTACACTTCGCTCAAGCTTCCACTGAATAACCGTCCCGGGGTTGAAATGCTGCAATGCAGCCATGTATCTAGGCAGATCTGCAAATGACTTATCCGAGTTACCATACACTATTTCAAACGCTTGTTTGCGTCCAAGAAATGCCTTTCTTTTAGTTATGGTATGGCCATATTCCTGCTGGACAGATGTAATACAGTCTTTGATTTTATACCTTATGGACTGTACAACGTGTGGAATAAGAACAAGAGAAATCAAGTCAATATCTAAATTAAAGTGATTCCCGTTGAATGTGTCCATTTCGCATGTGTGGGTGGGAATGTATTTACCCACTTTCCACATCCTTGTCTTCTTTTTTGTCGCACGCAGCATCCAATTACATGGCAAAAACCACATGCAACAAATAACCTTGTATACCATTGGACTTGACTCCGCTACCAACATCTCATGACAGTCTTTTACGTTGTGCATTTTACAAGCCCTGGTTAGGCGCACTTTATGAGGAAAAAGCATCCCCTTTGCAAGCACCGTTGGTCTAGTTTCATCCCATATTGCACTCCGGATTTCATCAAAATCCCGTGTGAGAGCTTCCACATCCGGCATGGTTGATAAATTGTCAATGTAAGGAATCTCTCTTGAATTAAACGCCACTTCAGACTCATACACTTTTTGACTTGGGGGGTCTCTGTTCAAACCAGGTTCTTCCTCATCATCCTCAGCATCACCATCCTCACAATCAAAGGGTGTCTCATCACCGGATTCATCCGCATTATTGTCGTAGTCACTGTTCTCTTCATCACTTTGTGCATCTGCCAGGTCCCGATGTAATACATCATTTTCGGGCAATTGTGTGAGTTCAACTTGCTCATCTTCACTGCACAATCAAAAGAAATATGATGAAATCCCATGTTTTATATATGATTTTCCTAATTCACATAAATTACTTAACTTACAAGTCATAATGTGATGAAATTCCAAGCTGGACATGACTACCGGATGGGCCACTTGTTAAATTTATATATGGCCGGTACCCCCTATTAAATATACGAGTGTTACTATTAAATCAATTTAATAAATATATACTTAATTATCACAAATAATAAATAAAATTTACCGGTCGTCTTGTGAGTTATGGAAAGCAGACGGTGATAAGTTTAAATCCAAAGATGTTCCATAATAACCGCCCGATGATTGGGGGTTATCTATACTACGCAGTGTGAGCACGTGATTTTTACACCGTCTTCCACCTTCACGTACATCTCCGGCATTGTGATTAGAAGAAAATCACGACATTCGTCCGGAGTCCTCAAAAAATCACGCAAAGTTTCATCATCGTCGATGTTAAACACCGAGTAAAAAACAACCCCTTGCGGAGTGACGGAATACGGATATCTTCCGGTAACTTTAAGTATGACGGAACGTTTCCTCATACTCATTTTTTTGCATAACAACGATATCAATGTATCGTATTCCATTGTCAATGGCAATTTAACATGACATTGGGCGGGCAAACTGTAGCTGACAGAGTTATTCTCTATCATAATCTCACCACCTCAATATAAAGAAGTTCTTATCCTTCGCTCTTCAGACATAATGAAGAAATACTGTAGAATTTAGGAATAATAGAGCAAGAAGAGTAATAGAGCAAGAAGAGCAATAGTGCAAGAAGAGTGTTATAAATTGTTTGAATGTATATGATCCTAACGTAACACCTCTTTATATAGAAAATGAAGAGTCGGGGCTTGTAATACAACGCCAAAAGAGTTGGCGTTGTGCTATTCAATTATTGAAAAGTGTACATCGTCAGGTAAAGAAGCGTTGTATAGGTACTGACAGATACAACGCCACTTTAAGTGGCGTTGTACACTATCGGAGCCGTTACCGTTAATGTACAACGCCACCTAATGTCGTTTTTTTTTTTTAAACACCTAAACATGTTACTAATATTAATAAAAACAATACATTGGTTCCGCACCCCTCCTTTGTAACCTGAAAAGTGAGCATATATGAAATGAAGAAAGAAGAGAGAAGACATGACGTTTGGAGGTTGGGAATTATTCAACTTCTGTAGCTTCAGAAATCGTTGTCATGACATTAATGTGATGAATGATAAAGGCCTGTCACACTCACAAATTAATTTGGTTGTCTTGAGCTTGACGCCTTTTCATTTCAATTCCCCCTCAAATATTAGGCTGACTTCAATTCCTATTTGCAACTCCTTTTATAAGCCTTCCCTTAATTCTTCAAGATCTATTTCCATCCCTGGGTTTCGTAAGCATGTCCTTTCTGGAATTTTTTTAAAAGAAGGAGCAGAAATAGTCGAAATAGAAAAAAATGGACGTCCAATAACTACCATCACACCTATTATAAGTGCGAGTTGAGTCATAAGTTTCTTTGACTTGATACAGTGTTTTAGAAAGAAAAGAAAATTTTAAACATAGAAAACATTTGCATGGTTATAAAATTAAGATTATTTTTGGCTTCTTCTATATCAAGTAATGTGCCTTACTTTTCTTTATAATATGCTTCAAAAAAGATTGTCTCTTTCTATTTTTTAGTACTCCTTTCATTCCATAACCTGTTTGACTGAATACGGAATTTAAGAAAAAAATGAACATTTTTAAAATTTGTGTTCCTGAACAAGTCCAAACGGGTCCTAGAGTATTTATTTGGTTATAAAAGTTTAAGGGTAAAATTGTAAATTTAAGCTAAATTTTTATCAAATTTAGAAAGAGCTCATTCTTTTTGGAACGAACTAAAAAAGAAATAGATTCACGTAAACTGGAACAGAGAAAATAACTCTTATAACTCTAACTTTTCACCTAACATATTTAAGAAAATAAGATTCAAGGGCATTTTTATACATTAGACACTTTAAGACAACAAGATTTATAAGTCTTAAAACTTTCATTCTAAGCAGATAAATTGAAACTGAGGAAGTAATATTACTTTTCTACAGATTAAGGATGAGAAAGGTAGGTGGAGCAACTGGCAAGGGGTAGAATGGAAAGCAAAGTAATACTAATATTATTCTCCAACATATTACGAGATTTTGCTGATTGAAGACTCTCTAGGCTTCACAAAATGAAAGAACAATGAATGTTGGATTTAGAGTGTGACAATTGAGGTTAAAAGGTGAATTGGGCATATCTGATATGTGTAAGTAATTCAAGTGCCCTTTTAACTAATTCAGGATAAAACTATGGGTTTCCTTTCAATTCTTTTGTCATGTTTTGAAGAAACTGACCAAAACAACTCCCTTTATTTTTCAGGAAACGTCATCATGCTTTTGACACCCAATTCTTGTCGAGAACAAGCAAACTATCACATTTTGAGAAAAAGCATCTAATTACCCACTCTATATCATTGACTAATTTGTTCCCAGATCTCCAACTTCCTTTTCACCAACTCTATTAATTTGCATACATATATATTAAAGTACGAGATATATATATTTGGCATGACTCAACTCTAAAAGTAATTAGCTTATGAGACGAGAATTGTTAAATTTCATACGTTCACTCCCTTCATTGTCGATGTGGGACTCCACAATATATACAAGAGAGAGACATGCATACACTATACATATCGACCCATGCAATACTATAGTTCACGCATTAAGTATTCTTCCTTTAGAATATGTTCACAAGGATAAAACATCCATGGAATTGATGGACCGGCACAAGCAGTAAATATCACGACCCAAAACCCGACTCGTTATGATGGCGCTTATCGTAAAACTAGGTCAAACTCAACTTAACAATCAACCCGGTAATAATAAGTTTGAAAATATTTACGGAAGCTTTTAAAAGTAAAAGAACTATTTGAAACATAAGAAATTCCAAGAATAAATACAATCTGGCCCAAAACCAGAGTGTCACGAAGTGCATGAGTGTCTAAGAAAAAATACATAGTCTTATATATTGTCTAAGGGAACAACTAAAATACAACTGGTAAGTAAGGTGGAGAGCTAAGGCTTACAAACACCGTGCAGGTACCTCAATAATATTCTAAGTCAGAAGCCTCGATCAAACATCCGCCACAGGATCCAATGCGCTTGAATCTGCACACAAGGCGTAGGGGGTAACGTGAGTATACCAACTTAACAAGTCCAACCTTTGGACTGATAGGTAGTGACGAACTCAACCTCCCCAAGGGTAACATAAATAATGTATAGAAACATAGGCATGCTTTCAGTTAAATAAATAGCTCGAACAATAAAATTGCGCAAGTAAGGTAAAGGAGTGTAACTCCACTACATCTACATGTCAATGCACATGCTGTATGAAATGCACCATGCTGAGTGCCTCATACGCCCACAACCTTAAATGCTCAGCTACTCAGTACTGTATATGGCTCATACGACCAAGAGAATATCCATCCTGGAATATATACATCGCTGATAGCAATCACTCAGTACTGAGAAAGGTCATTTCAGCCTACGGAGAAGATTCTTCTCCAGATAATATCTGTAACAAACTCATAACCATTCAGTATTGTATATGGCTCACAAGGCCCAGGGAAGATCCATCCCGATATCTCTCTCTCTCTCTCTCTCTCTATATATCTATATATATATATATATATATATATATATATATATATATATATATATATATATATATATATATATATATATATATATATATATATATATATATACACGCACACACATTACTGACAACAGTCATCTAGTACCGAAGAAGACCATTCAAGCCTTTGGAGAAGATCTATCTCCAAATATAAATACATCGGACAAGATCCATGTCTAGGAAAGATTCATCCCTCAATATCATCAATTGTGCCACTAGGGGTGTAAAGCCTCTGGAGGGGCTTCTCTCTTTAGCCCAAGCGCTATAACAAAGACAACGAAGGAATGTTCAATATCTCGCTGTGCGTACGGCCCGATCTCATACTGTCACTCAATATCGAGCTCTCTGCCTCACTCAGTTATCACTCTCCGGTCTCACACACACGGGATCAAAATATCATGATACTAGCCCGAACAATGATATGATATGTTAAATAACAATAATCGAGATTGAGAAATGATATAATATGCATGAACAAGACTAAGTATAGAATCTCAATGAAGCAAACAATATGACAGCAAGAAACGACCTCTCGGGTCTCAATAGTATTAGCGTGAAGCCTTACATGATTATTAGCATGATTTGCAACTCATTAATTTAATCACATAATTACAACATAGATATTATCAAGAAAGAGTCACTACGCGATGCCATGGAATGATCCAGGCCGCAATTCCCATGGTGTATGCCCACAAGCCCGTTACTAGGCATTTGCGTCACCTAAATAGTAATCATAGAACACATAGTTCAGGGTTTCTAACCCTCATAACCATGTTTGGAAGCATTACTTACCTCAAACTCTTGCTCGCGACGCCCTTCCCCCTTGATTCGGCCTCCAACTACCCCGAATCAAACAAAAACCAGTTTATAACCATCAATATACTCTAGAGGAGTGAAACGCATACAAAAATTATCAATTTCACTCGAAAATTAAAAAATTGACCAAACCCAACCCTTAGGTCCATGTCCGGGATTCCGATAAAAATTATAAATTAGAATCCTTACACTCTCACGAGTTCATACATACTAAATACTCAAAATCCGACCACAAAAGGCCCCCCAAATCCCTAAATCAAAGCCTAAATTTTCAATCCCTAAATCCCCAATTTTAACCACTAAATTCCACAAATTTCAAGCCTAAATAGTAAAATATCACCATAGAAATAAGTATTGGTTCCAAAATCTTACCTCCACGAAAACCCCTTGAAATTGCTTTTCAATTTGCTCCCACAAGCTCCAACCCATATGAGAAAATGATGAAATAACACAAAAATTCGCGAAGGCCTTTATTTATATGCTATGCCTCAGCGATGCCGCACTTGCGGACCAGCACCTGCGGTCCCAGGTGCGCACCTGCAGAATTTACTTATCGTCCCAAAATCCCACCTGCGCTCAATCACCCGCACCTGCGCCATCACAGGTGCGCCCAACTCTCCGCATCTACGGCTCCGGTCCTTTACAGCCTTGGCTGTATCTGCGACCCCTTTTACACTTTTGCGGTCCAGCACCTACGATCCCCAATCCGCAGGTGCGGTTATGACATGAACTCAGTAGCTGAAACTGCTCAAAGTCAACTCTAATTTTCTGACAACCTTTCGAAATCATCCCGAGGCCCTTAAGACCTCAAACAAAAGTACAAACAATTCACATACCACTATTCAAACTTGTACAAAACATATGAACACTCAAAACAACGCCGAAATACCAAGTCGCCCTCGGATTCAAGCCTAAGGATTCTAAAACTTCCAAATTCTGCTTTTGATCAAAAAGTCTATCAAACCTCATCCGAATGACCTGAAATTTTGCACACACGTCACAAAATGACACAGCGGACCTACTACAACTTCCATAATTTTATTCCGACCCCAATATCAAATTTCCACTTCCAACTGGAAAGCGCCAAAATTATAATTTCACCAATTCAAGCATAAATCTACCACATACCTCCAAATTGCATTCTGAACATGCTCCTACGTCTCAAATCACCTAACGAAGCTATCTGAATCATAAAAAACCAAATTCCGAGATCGTTTACTCACAACTCAACTTTCGGTTGACTTTTTCCAACTAAATGGCCCACTTAAGAGACTAAGTGTCTCATTCCTCCATAATAAAACCACTCGGAACTTGAACCAACCAACCCGATACCATATAATACAACTGAACAAGATATAAAGAAGCAGAAATAAAAATAATAGGGCTGAAATTCATCATAAAACGACCGGCCAGGTCGTTACTGTAAAACAAGTGATTTAGTTTGTGGCAAAACGTAGAACTTTAATAGGACTTGACATGCTGTGAATTTCTCTTGAAAGAAAGAATGTATTTTGAGAAGTTGCTTTAGATTTGGCATGGTATTGATAACAATAGTTAGGAAGATACAGACATAATATGTGTGTGTGAAAAAATTAGGATAATTTGACAAAGGACTTCAATTATATTGCATGTGGGCAGCTGCTTGTCGTACCTGAACAGATGCTATTGTTATTCCTCAATTTAAACTCTAACAACTTTAAGGAAATAGCAAAGTACAATACCATTATTATTGTTTGGTCCTCATGTGCGCTACATGAATTTTTGTAAAAGGCACGAAACACATAAATGGTATCAATTTGTTCATACTTTTTGAAAACTAGCTTGTAATACTTGCCAGCTGCTAGCTCACTCTGTCAGTAAGGAATAACACCCTAGAGGAAAAGCTTCCTGGTTCCTTGTTTTATTTATACTCTCTTTATATCTCACAACCTCGGTCAAAAACTTAATTCAGCCATATGAAAAACATTAGCATCTCAATTTTCAAGTACAATAAACATCTTGTCACGTATTTGTTTCTCAAGTTGCCAGTAAATATTAGTGCATGTTATTAAAATCCATGCTTATCATCCTTTGGGCACGTTTGGTGTGAAAGACAAGTTATGCTGGGTTTATATTAGTTATACTGAAATTAGCTATCTTGGTATTATTTCTTATTTATTTTTTGTTATATTATATTAATTATGAGATTGTTAATTTTACTGTTTTATCCTGAGATTATTTTTAACTAAAATATAGAATTTCGATTAAAACTAGAAAATAAGAGAGAAATCGGGTTACTGATAATCAAGAGACCAAAGAATGTAATAGGCTTTCAATAATTAGAATGAACAATAAAGAAAAAGTGTATTTCAGTATGATTTCAATAGTTGATCGTGTATACAAATGGTCTAACTTCCTCCTTTTATAGCCTACCAAAGGTAAAAGAATGAAACTTAGGCTTTAATGACATAATTATGAGTAATAAATGACATTGAATATATCTTCAAACAATCATTCCTATTAAATGCAAATTCTTCAATGTATCAGGTATTTAATGTTTGAATTTGGACTTCTACCCGTCTTCAGATCCATGTTTTAAATACTTTTTGATCTGTTGCCCTTGAATGTCTTGAATTGATACGGAACTCGTATCTACTTGCTTTTCCCTTTTTCCGTGTCTCCTATCATTGACTTCGTATCTTTTTTGAATATTCAAGAGTCCACAGTCTTAAATGCCTTATTTAGATATGTGATACGTATCTAAACTATTTCTCGCGTCCTCTTTGAACTCCTCTTTTCGATTAAATATTATCTTGTTGACCTTTTGACCAATCCACGTGTCATGCCATATCACTCTTGGTGAAAATTCAATTTTTCCCCAATACAGATAGTTCCCCCCACTTCCCATTTATTTATCATTTGGAAAGTGGATTCTCATTAGAAGGGGAATTTTTGTCACAATAAATTCTATGTCAGTGTTGACGTTTCAATTGTCCCTTCCATTTAATGTACCACATACGTGTCACTTCTTCACTAGCTCTGCGGTTCTGCAGCCTTTTTCTTCACTATTCACGAAGTGATGGTTACCTTTATTATAGGCATTTCATCATTATTCATCTTAGGTCGCCAGTTGCTTTCCATATACTCTTTCGATTCCTTCTTCCTTGGTTATCTTCTTCATCAAGTGACTTCTCACTTTCTCCTTCTGTTTTTCTTCTGTAAAAATTTGTTCAACGATGACATCTTCACATCCTATCCCAAAAAGAGTTCCCATACTTGATAGTTTTCCCAATGCTCCCGCAAGACATAGAAAAGGTAGAGGAGGTGCCCCTCGTGGTGTAGGGTCGACGCGTGGTGGTACATCTAGTTCTACCATCCCTTCTATTTCTGGCATCTCCTCTGGAGGGGCTTTGTCCAACAAATCCTCTTCTAAAGGAAAAGAACCTTCTGAACCTTTTCAAGAACCAACAGTAGACGAAATCATACCGTCAGATCTATCTTTTGAGCATGACAAAGAATCTCTTTGTGTGCAAATGCTTAAATTGGAAAAAGTTGATAAATACCCTTCTTTAATTACTGAATCGCTGATCCCAATCGTTCGAAAAGATTGTCGATGGAAAGATAGTACTCCTATATTTATACTCAACCCTAACCAGAGAATATCTTTTTATAGAGCCGGTTTTTCTTGCGTTTACACTTATCCTTTAACTCTAGGATTTATCCCCGCCATTGATCCAGTCATTCTTGAATTTTGCTGTTTCTTCAAAATATATTTAGCTCAAGTTGGTCCCTTGGTATGGAGAGTTGTGGCGTGCTTAAGGTTTATGTCGGTCAGAGCAGATGTGGATTTTACTTTTCCTCATCTGATTTACCTTTACCATCCCAAACTCTTTCGTAATGGAGTTTTCACATTGTCTGCAAGAGGTAAGAGGGTTTTGATAATTTCTGAGGATATTAATGTGACGACCCGGCACGTCGTCAAAAGAATTACCACCCCGTTATGTTGTAAATACATGTTTTATGATTTTATATCAGTATTAGAGTCTATCGGGTGAGTTAGGAGTGAATTGGATTGAAAATGGGGCATATAGCCTTTTTGAAGGAAACTTGAATAAGGAAAGTCAACTCGGAGTTGACTATTTGGTTAGAGGGCTCGGAATCGGATTCTGATGATTCGGTTAGTTCCGGGAGGTGATTTGTGACTTAGGGGAGCGATCGGAATTGAATTTGGAGGCCGGTGTAGAAATAGGCTTGAATTGGCTAAGGTTGAATTTTGGCGAAATCCGAACGGTAGGTGAGATTTTGATCCGGGGTCGGAATGGAATTCCGACAGTTGCAGTAGCATCGTTATGTGATTTTGGATATGTCCGCAAATTTTTAGATCATTCGGACGTTGTTTAGTTGGGTTTTTGATTGATTGTGTAATTCGGAATGTTTTAAGGAATTTAGGCTTGAATTCGATGCGAATTATGGGTTTTGATGTTGTTAGACGTGTTTTGAGGATTGGAGCAAGTTCGAATAAGGTATTAAGATGTGTTGGTGTGTTTGGATGAGGTCCCGGGGGCCTCGGGGTGTTTTCGGATGGTTAAACGGAAGAAAATCATGGAAATTGCAGGTTTGGGGGTTCTGGTTCTGTTGTTTACGCTCCTGCGGAGATGGGGGCGCAGGAGCGAGTCCGCAGAAGCGGATATTGGAGCGTAGAAGCGCTTGTGATCGCGAAAGCGGAGCTGGGCCCGCAGGGGCGGCACCGTTGGAGCGGAAGGTGAGCCGCAGAAGCGGCCAAGGGCCATGAGGTGAAGGATCGCAGAAGCGGAAGGGTAGCCACTTAGGCGAGTCCGCAGAGGCAGACGCCTAGTCGCAGAAGCGGGAAAACCCGCAGGAGCGAGAGAATTTCCGCAGAAGCGGACGCGCAGAGGCGGTCCGTATATCGCAGGAGAGGAAATGGCCAAATAGGCCTGGGTTCGCAGAAGCGACCAATAGGTCGTAGAAGCGGTTCCGCAGGGGCAGAAAATGGCCCGCAGAAGCGAAAATCGCAGTGAGTTAAGTGTATCAGAAGTTACAAATTTCAGAAACATTTCACACATTTGGGTCTCGGCTTAAGGAGGCGATTTTGGCGATTTTGAAGAGAAACTCAAGGGAAATCATCAGGGTAATCAACTATGGACTTAAACTATGATTTGTATTGATAATATTATGCAATTATATCATGAAAATGGAGGAATTTGGGGTAATTTATGGAGGATTTAGCCCTAGGCTTGAACTTTAGAAAATCAAGGTTTTGAATGGGCAAATGGAGTCCGAATTTGGTAAATCTTATATGCTTGGACTCGTATCGAGATGAGGGTTCCGAATATGTGACTTTCATGATTTTTCGAGAAGCGTACCGAAAGTCGGGTTTTGACAACTTTGGGAATTTTGATGTAAATTGAGTTGTATTGATTGGGTGTCGTCCCATTGGCCTAATTTGTTGTATTTCTACTGTATTTGATCAGATTCTACGTGTGCGAAGCTTGATTCTCGTGGCAAGGGCATCACGGAGTAGTCGTCGCGCTGTATTGAGGTGAGTAATAGATGTGGGTGATGACCAGCGGGTTCGAAACCCCGGTATACCACTTTGTGACGCTGTATAGCGGCGAGACACGTACTCTCTTGTGAGTGCGGGGTCGATTCTGATTGGGGACTATGGCTTAGTCCGACTTGTTGATACTGCGTTATGATATTAGGCTATTCTTGAGCCTTCGAACCTCCTCCTCGGATGGTTGCATACTATATATTGTGATATTGGCCACTCTTGAGCCGAGGAACCCCCTTCTTGGGCGGTTGAGTATACATGTGGGCCGTGAGCCAGTTATTGGATCCCGCGAGGATCGTTATCATTGTCTATTCATATTGACATGTTAGTTACTACCAGTCCGTAGCTATTTCTGTTATCATGCTATTTCCAATCTCTGGAACTTGATATTACTGTTTTCCAACTGAAAATGATAAAAGAGTTTTCAAAAACTACTTTTGAGCCTGCGAGGCTGTATTTGCATATTAGCTGACTAGTAGTGGATCGGGCTGCGCGCCGCAGCAGTACATATGTCGGATCGGACTGCACGCCGCAGTGATATTGTGCTTGGGCTGTAGGAGCCCCTCCGGAGTCTGAACCCCCACAGTGAGCACGGGTACCCAAATTGGATCGAGCTACGCGTCGTAGCGGTCATATCATGCATTGCATTGCATTTAGCTACATCTGCTAGCTGTTATACTATTTTGCTGGTACTTGTTGGTACAGGTACAGTTGATATTGATTCTGTGACAGGGTATTTGATTACAGCTTTACATAGTGCTTTATTGCGGATTTCTTATCTGCGCTGTCTTACCCCTGTTTATTACCACTGAGTCTGGCAGTACTCATTTTACTCCCTGCACCTTGTGTGCAGATCCAGGTACCTCTCAGCAGTGATCCAGTAGCTGTGCGAGGCGACATCTGTAGGATATTCGAGGTAGCTGCAAAATCCGCAGGACCCGATATTCTTTCCTACTGTCTTTTGATTTTGTATTGACATTTCTTTCCACACTTGGTATTCTTGTAAACCTTTATACACTTATGTTCAGTAGAGGCTCATGACTCTTGACCCTTCGATCTATGGGAGTTGATGTATTATGGGACTTGGTTCCCCGTTTTCGTTATATGTATCGTTGTTGCTTCGTGAATTAATATGCTTAAATGGGCTAAAGAGAGCTTCTAGCTCCGTTGTTGATATTGATTGGTCAGGCTGGCTTAGCAATGTGCTGGGCGCCATCACGACCGGATTTGGGGTCGTGACAAGTTGGTATCAGAGCCTAGGTTTACTAGGCCTCATGAGTCTTGAGCAGGTTGGTAGAGTCTTGTGGATCGGTACGGGGACGCTTGTACTTATCCTCGGGAGGCTGCGAACCTTTAGGAAACACTTCACTTTTCTTGAACTGTGTCGTGCGATCTTGTTGTTCTGAGAACTGAACTTCTATATTCTATTCTCTCGCAGATGGCGAGAACGCGAGCATCGGGACGAGGTGGACGACCTCCGTTGCCACCTGCTAGAGGCCGTGGGCGTGGTCGTGCTAGAGGTAGAGGTAGGGCGGCCGAGGCGGTGCCGGCCGGCCGCCCTGTTGTACCGGTTCGGAGAGCGACCCCCGGTGGTTAATGCTCCGGCGGCCCCGAGTTCGGGGGCCGGACCGTGTCTGTTGCTGTTCCCGGTCTTCGGGAGACTGCTTGCTCGGATATTATCGGTGTGTACCGGTTTGGCTCGAGGTAGTCTCGGCTATCGCTATTGCGGCGACATCTCGGACGGGGGTGGTCGGCGGACCCTGCCGGCTCGCACACCGACCCGGTTGTTCGGGGACTTCGGACGCCAGAGGCGGTCCCCGCTCAGGTGGTTGCACCGGTTATTCCTCCAGCTGCACCGGCTCCGGCTCCCGAGCATATGGTTCGAGTTATGCCCGACGACGAGCGGCGTCGTCTTGGGAGGTTTGGTAGACTTCGGCCACCCCGTTTCGGTGGCGTTGAGGCGAGGATGCCCGGGGTTTCTTGGACAAGTGTCGAGAGGATGTTGCGGACGGCCGGTATTCTTGAGTCCGGCGGAGTCTCATTTACTACATTTCGGTTCCACCGGTCCCGCATTTGATTGGTGGGAAGAGTTTGAGAAGTGTAGGCCTGTAGGAGCAAGCACCTCTCACATGGCGGCGGTTCTCTACTCTCTTTCTAGAGAAATATATACCTCGGTCTCGTCGCGAGGAGCTACGTCGCCGGTTCGAGTGGTTGGTTCGGGGCGACATGTCTGTGACCCAATATGAGCTTAGATTCACACGGTTGGCTAGGCATGCCACATGGATGATCCCTAATGATAGGGAGAGGATCAGGGAGGTTCATTGATGGCCTCAACTATTCTATCCGCATTTTTATGACCAGAGAGAGAGTTTTGTCATCATCATTTGAGGAGGTTGTTGATATGGCACGCTCCATTGAGGCGGATCGTCGTCGAGAGAGGGAGGAGCGGGAGGCCGAGAGGCCTCGTGGTTCGGGCAGTTTCGGTGGTGCGCCATCTAGAGGGCATTTCCAGCAGGGGCAGAGGTCGCTCATCTAGACCTTCTCGTTCAGGCCGCCCGGAGCGGAGCGGAGGTTCTGATGGTCGTGGTCGACGGGGGTTTCAGCGGGGTCGGTCATCGCTTGGTGCCCTCCCGGCCCAGAGTGCGGCACTACTTCTTCAGCCCGGGGTTCGTCCGCGGCGAGGGGTTCCCTTCAGTCCCCTTCTCCAGCACCGAGTGCATGTTATGAGTGTGGTGAGTTTGGCCACATGAGGAGACAATGCCCTCGACTCCGTAGGGACAGGACTCAGCGGAGGGATCAGCCCTCATCTTCAGCACCATCTCGGTCTAGTAGAGGTGGAGGTCGGTCTTCTCGTGGTCGCCCGGAGGCGAGGAGAGATCCGGTGGAGGCCGAGGCGCGATTCTATGCACTCCCCGACAGGCGTGATACGGTTGCCTCCGATGCGGTGATTACGGGTATCATTTCCGTCGTCACAGAGATGCCTCGTTCTATTTGATCCAGGGTCCACATATTCTTAAGTGTCCTCTTATTTTGCACACCATTTGAGTGCGACTCGTGGTAGTCTTGAATTACCTGTTCATGTATCCACTCCCGTGGGTGATACGATTGTTGTGGATCACGTCTATAGATCCTGTGTTATATCTATTGGGGGTCTGGAGACCCAGGCAGATTTATTATTGTTGGGGATGGTGGATTTTGATGTTATATTGGGTATGGACTGGTTGTCTCCATACCATGCTATATTGGACTGTCATGCTAAGACGGTTACGTTGGCCATTCCTGGTATTTCTCCGATTTAGTGGCGGGGTTCGACCGATTTCGTCCCTAGCCGTGTCATTTCGTTCTTAAAAGCTCAGAAGATGGTTGAAAAAGGGTGTTTGTCATACTTGGCTTTTGTGAGAGATGTGGGAGCTGAGTCTCCTAGCATTGATTCTGTACCTGTGGTGAGGGACTTTCCAGATGTATTCCCCTCAGACCTGCCGGGCATGCCGCCGGACAGGGATATTGATTTTGGCATTGACTTGGTGCCGGGCACTCAGCCCATATCCATTCCTCCTTATCGAATGGCACCGGCCGAGTTGAAAGAACTAAAAGAGCAGCTTCAAGAGCTTCTGGATAAGGGTTTCATCCGTCCTAGTGTGTCCCCGTGGGGTGCACCGGTGTTGTTTGTTAAAAAGAAAGATGGTTCCATGCGGATGTGTATTGATTATAGACAATTGAACAAAGTGACAGTGAAGAACAAGTACCCTCTACCGCGCATAGATGATTTGTTTGATCGGTTACAGGGTGCGAGGGTGTTTTCTAAGATCGATCTTCGTTCAGGCTATCATCAGCTGAAGATCAGGGACTCGGATATTATGAAGACTGCATTCGGGACCCGATATGGTCATTATGAGTTTCTTGTGATGTCGTTTGGGCTGACCAACGCCCCAGCAGCATTTATGCATCTGATGAACAATGTGTTCAGGCCTTATTTGGATTCATTTGTGATTGTGTTCATTGATGACATTCTAGTCTACTCCCGTAGTCGGGAGGAGCATGCCCAGCATTTGAGTATTGTGTTGCAGAGATTGAGGGAGGAGAAGCTATATGCTAAATTCTCCAAGTGCGAGTTTTGGCTCGAGTCCGTGGCATTTCTGGGACATGTGGTGTCTCGTGATGGTATTCAGGTTGATCAGAAAAAGATAGAGGCGGTGCGGAGTTGGCCTAGACCGTCCTCAGCTACAGAGATCAGGAGTTTTCTTGGCTTGGCGGGGTATTATCGCCGGTTTGTTCAGGGATTTTCATCCATTGCTTCTTCATTGACTAAATTGACCCAGAAAGGTGCACCATTCGTGTGGTCGGATGAGTGCGAGGAGAGCTTTCAGAAGCTCAAGACAGCTTTGACCACGGCTCCAGTGTTAGTATTGCCATCAGCTTCAGGTTCATATACCGTTTATTGTGATGCCTCGAGAGTGGGGATAGGTTGTGTGTTGATGCAGGGAAGGTAAGGTAATTGCTTATGCTTCTCGGCAGTTGAAGCCACATGAGAAAAACTATCCTGTTCATTATTTAGAGCTAGCCGCCATTGTTCATGCCTTGAAGATTTGGAGGCACTATTTGTACGGCATGTCTTGTGAGGTGTATACCAACCATCGTAGTCTCCAGCACTTGTTCAAACAGAAAGACCTTAATTTGAGGCAGCGGAGATGGCTTGAGTTGCTTAAGGATTATGACATCACTATATTATATCATTCGGGGAAGGCCAATGTGGTGGCCGATGCTTTGAGCCGGAAGGCGGTCAGTATGGGGAGCTTGGCATATATTCCAGCTGAGGAGAGGCCATTTGCTTATGATGTTCAAGTGCTAGCCAATCGGCTAGTGAGGTTAGATATTTCGGAGCCCAGCAGGGTATTGGCTTGTGTTGTATCTCGGTCATCTCTATATGATCGTATTTCGTGAGCGCCAGTATGATGACCCACATTTGGCTGTCCTTAGGGATAGAGTCGAGCATGATGATGCTAGAGATGTCACCATTGATAGTGACGATGTATTGAGGATGCAGGGCCGGATATGTGTGCCTAATGTTGATGGCCTTCGTGAGTTGATTCTGGAGGAGGCCCATAGCTCGCGGTATTCTATCCATCCAGGAGCCGCTAAGATGTATCAAGATTTGAAAAAGCACTATTGGTGGAGAAAGATGAAAATGGACATTGTCAGACATGTAGCACGGTGCCTCAACTGTCAGCAGGTTAAGTACGAGCATCAGAGGCCCGGTGGTGTATTTCGGCGCATTGATATTCCTGAGTGGAAATGGGAGAGGATCACTATGGACTTTGTTACTGGGCTCCCTCGGACGGCGAGGAAGTTTGATTCTGTGAGGGTGATTGTGGATAGACTGACCAAGTCAGCTCACTTCATTCCAGTTTGTACTACCTACTCATCGGAGCGGTTGGCAGCGATCTTTATTCGAGAGATTGTTCGGTTGCATGGAGTTCCGGTGTCTATCATATCCGACAGGGGTACTCAGTTCACTTCTCAGTTTTGGAGAGCATTTCAGCGAGAGATGGGTACGCGTGTTGAGTTGAGTACAGCATTTCACCCCCAGACAGACGGGCAGTCCGAGCGCACTATTCAGATTCTAGAGGATATGTTGCGAGCTTGTGTGATTGACTTTGGTGGTTCGTGGGATGAGTTCCTACCACTTGCCGAGTTTGCCTACAACAACAGTTATCAGTCGAGTATTCAGATGGCCCCGTATGAGGCATTGTATGGCAGACGGTGTAGATCCCCCGTGGGATGGTTTGAGCCTGGTGAGGTTAGATTGATAGGGACTGAGTTAGTCCGGGATGCTCTGGATAGAGCAAAGTTGATCCAGGAGAGGCTTCGTACGGCACAGTCTCGTCAGAAGAGTTATGCGGACCGTAGAGTTCGAGAGTTGTCTTTCATGGTTGGTGACCGAGTATTGTTGAAGGTTTCACCTATGAAGGGTGTCATGAGGTTTGGGAAGAAAGGAAAGTTGAGTCCTAGGTACATTGGTCCTTTTGAGATACTCGGGAGGGTTGGAGAGGTGGCATATGAGTTGGCCTTGCCGCCCAGCTTATCCAGCGTTCATCCGGTATTCCATGTATCTATGCTCCGGAAGTACATTGGAGATCCGTCTCATGTATTAGACTTCAGTACCATTCAACTTGATGGTGATCTATCCTATGATGTGGAGCCTATTGCTATTTTGGGTCGCCAGGTGAGAAAATTGAGGTCTAAGGAGATTGCATCAGTTAAGGTTCGGTGGAGAGGTCGACCCGTGGAGGAGGCCACTTGGGAGATCGAGCGGGAGATGCGGAGCAGATATCCTCACTTGTTTGAGACTTCAGGTATGATTCTTGACCCGCTCGAGGACGAGCGTTTGCTTAAGAGGGGGAGAATGTGACGACCCGGCCCGTCGTCACAAGAATTACCACCCCATTATGTTGTAAATACATGTTTTATGATTTTATATCAGTGTTAGAGTCTATCGGGTGAGTTAGGAGTGAATTGGATTGAAAATGGGGCATATAGCCTTTTTGAAGGAAACTTGAATAAGGAAAGTCAACTCGGAGTTGACTATTTGGTTAGAGGGCTCGGAATCGGATTCTGATGATTCGATTAGTTCCGAGAGGTGATTTGTGACTTAGGGGAGCGATCGGAATTGAATTTGGAGGCCCGGTGTAGAAATAGGCTTGAATTGGCTAAGGTTGAATTTTGGCGAAATTCGAACGGTAGGTGAGATTTTGATTCGGGGGTCGGAATGGAATTCCGACAGTTGCAGTAGCTTCGTTATGTGATTTTGGATATGTCCGCAAATTTTTAGATCATTCGGACATTGTTTAGTCGGGTTTTTGATTGATTGTGTAATTCGGAATGTTTTAAGGAATTTAGGCTTGAATTCGATGCGAATTATGAGTTTTGATGTTGTTAGACGTGTTTTGAGGATTGGAGCAAGTTCGAATAAGGTATTAAGATGTGTTGGTGTGTTTGGATGAGGTCCGGGGGCCTCGGGGTGTTTTCGGATGGTTAAACGGAAGAAAATCATGGAAATTGCAGGTTGAAGAGTCTGGTTCTGTCATTTTCGCTCCTGCGGAATTTTGGTCGCAGGAGCGAGTCCGCAGAAGCGGATATTGGAGCGCAGAAGCGCTTGTGATCGCGGAAGCGGAGCCCGCAGGGGCGGCACCGCTGGAGCGGAAGGTGAGCCGCAGAAGCGGCCCAGGGCCATGAGGTGAAGGACCGCAGAAGCGGAAGGGTAGCCGCTTAGGCGAGTCCGCAGAGGCGGACGCCTAGTCGCAGAAGCGGGAAAACCCGCAGGAGCGAGAGAATTTCCGCAGAAGCGGACGCGCAGAGGCGGTCCGTATATCGCAGGAGCGGAAATGGCCAAATAGGCCTGGGTTCGCAGAAGCGACCAATATGTCGCAGAAGCGTTTCCGCAGGGGCGGAAAATGGCCCGCAGAAGCGAAAATCACAGTGAGTTAAGTGTATCAGAAGTTAGAAATTTCAGAAACATTTCACACATTTGGGTCTCGGCTTAAGGAGGCGATTTTGGCGATTTTGAAGAGAAACTCAAGGGAGATCATCAGGTAATCAACTATGGACTTAAACTATGATTTGTATTGATAATATTATGCAATTATATCATGAAAATGAAGGAATTTGGGGTAATTTATGAAGGATTTAGCCCTAGGCTTGAACTTTAGAAAATCAAGGTTTTGAATGGGCAAATGGAGTCCGAATTTGGTAAATCTTATATGCTTAGACTCGTATCGAGATGAGGGTTCCAAATATGTGACTTTCGTGATTTTTCGAGAAGCGTACCAAAAGTCGGGTTTTGACAACTTTGGGAATTTTGATGTAAATTGAGTTGTATTGATTGGGTGTCGTCCCATTGGCCTAATTTGTTGTATTTCTACTATATTTCATCAGATTCTACGTGTGCAGAGCTTGATTCTCGTGGCAAAGGCATTGCGGAGTAGTCGTCACGGTGTATTGAGGTGAGTAATAGATGTGGGTGATGACCAGCGGGTTCGAAACCCCGGTATACCACTTTGTGACGCTGTATAGCGGCGAGACACGTACTCTCTTGGTGAGTGCGGGGTCGATTGTGATTGGGGACTATGGCTTAGTCCGACTTGTTGATATTGCGTTATGATATTAGGCTATTCTTGAGCCGTCGAACCTCCTCCTCGGATGGTTGCATACTATATATTGTGATATTGGCCACTCTTGATCTGAGGAACCTCCTTCTTGGGCGGTTGAGTATACATGTGGGCCGTGAGCCAGTTATTGGATCCCGCGAGGATCGTTATCATTGTCTTATCATATTGACATGTTAGTTACTACCAGTCCGTAGCTATTTCTGTTATCATGCTATTTCCAATCTCTGGAACTTGATATTTCTGTTTTCAACTGAAAAATGATAAAAGATGTTTTCAAAACTACTTTTGAGCCTGCGAGGCTGTGATTGCATATTAGCTGACTAGTAGTGGATCGGGCTGCGCGCCGCAGCAGTACATATGTCGGATCGGATTGCACGCCGCAGTGATATTGTGCTTGGGCTGTAGGAGCCCCTCCGGAGTCTGAACCCCCACAGGTGAGCACGGGTACCCAAATTGGATCGGGCTATGCGTCGTAGCGGTCATATCATGCATTGCATTGCATTTAGCTACATATGATAGTTGTTACACTGTTTTGCTGGTACTTGTTGGTACATGTATAGTTGATATTGATTCTGAGACAGGGTATTTGATTACAGCTTTACATAGTGTTTTATTGCGAATTTCTTATCTGCGCTGCCTTACCCCTGTTTATTACCACTGAGTCTGGCAGTACTCATTTTACTCCCTGCACCTTGTGTACAGATCCAGGTACCTCTCAGCAGTGATCTAGTAGTTGTGCGAGGCGACATTTATGGATATTCGAGGTAGCTGCAAAATCCGCAGGACCCGATATTCTTTCCTACTGTCTTTTGATTTTGTATTGACATTTCTTTCCACACTTGGTATTCTTGTAAACCTTTATACACTTATGTTCAGGTAGAGGCTCATGACTCTTGACTCTTCGGTCTATGGGAGTTGATGTATTATGGGACTTGGTTCCCCGTTTTCGTTATATGTATCGCTGTTGCTTCGTGAATCAATATGCTTAAATGGGCTAAAGAGAGCTTCTAGCTCCGTTGTTGATATTGATTGGTCAGGCTGGCTTAGCAATGTGCTGGGCGCCATCACGACCAGATTTGGGGTCGTGACAATTAACGACCATGGTTGGTACACATGATTTGTAAGTGTTCCCACAATTGATTTGGTGGGTGGATCAAACATGCCTTTTCCTAAAAAATGGAACATGACACGTAAGTATTTCACTTCTTACCATGTCTATTTTTGCTATTTTGATCCCCATTTTTTAAAAACATTTTGTTCTGCTTTTTGATAGCTACCATAGGAGATGTGGAACTCGTCCCTGGCTTTCGTGCTTGGGTAGATGTTATCTTGAAGGTCGTGCCTATGGAGGCGCGTACTTGAAAATCAATTTCAACCAAACATGGCTGGAGAGTTAAAACTCATGGTATACATTTAGTATTACTTTTGCGTATAGTAAACTATCTTTTTTATATCCAATCTTATATCTTTCTTATTATCAGGATTTTCCAATCGAGGGATGTCAGCTGAAGTAGCTACTGCCCTTAGAGCTTCTTCCAGTACTCCCTTAGCTCTGGATAGGACACAAGAGGTACTAACAAAGAGGAAATCAATTGAAGAAGATTCTGATGTTGATGAAGATGAAGATACCTCTTTGACAGCTCGTCCTAGGACTAGAAGGCGTGTGGTAGTTTCTGAGCATGATATTGAAGCTTTTCCTGCTCGTACCTCCTAGCCCATTACTATTATATCTGATGAAGAAACTGCTCCAATAGACACTCCTGAATCTACTCAATGCCTCTTCATTGAAGGTTTTGAGAATGGCGAATTTGGACCAGTTATGGAGGAAACCCCTCTTTCAACTTTTGTTTCGGTCCCTCATGTTTCTCCTATCACTTCAAATATTACACCTGCTACCTTGTCCATTCCTACTTCTTTACCAACTTCTTCCCCCGTACCTGTTCCAACCTTTTCAAATTATGCTTTTTTCACCTCCTGTACCGTACCTCCTTCTACAGTTCCCTTTTCTTCTGTTAGCCATGTAGAAGAAAGTTCCAGCAACAGAAACATGGCTATGAGGAGTGTGACACTTGAGGTTCCTTCTAATAGCAGTCTTTTGAGGAAATCAGGTGGGGCAGACGTTTGGCTTGAACTCTTAATTGGGGAAATAGAGAAAAGAAAAATGGACAGTTATAGTTGTTTGACTTTAATGAACGACATAGTTCATAGTACTTTGAAGGTATTTTCCTTTCCACCCCTTTTTAGAAGGAAATTCTCCCTTTAATATTTACTTATATACCCTTTTTACAGGCTAATCTTATAGGCACGGAACTTATGGAAAGATTTTCCGTTTTAGAGAAGAAAGCTCGTGAAGCTGACGGAGCTGTTCTTGAGGCTGAAAAGAAAGCTAGGGAAGCTGATCTTAAAGCAACCAGTTGGCAAGAGCAACTGGAAAGTGCTCAGAAAAAGATAAAGGATTTGCAAGAGAACAATCGCCATTTGGAGCAACAAAAACAAGCTTTAACTTCAAAATTAGACAGAGTCAAGGCTTCTTTTAGCAAGGTGGAGAAGGACAAAGAGCGCCGTGAATGTTCTTTTTCCGAGAAACTATCTAAGTCAAGTGAAGAGATTATAGAACTTAAAGTTTTGTTGAGCAAGAAAGAAGAATACGCGGGAGAGCTAGTACAAAACTTATCTCAAGCTCAGGATGATCTACAAGCTTCATCTAATAAGGCACGTGCCTTAGAAGACTCTTGTGCCTCTCTTGAAGCTACACTTAATGCTGCTTTAAATGAAAATCAAACATTGAAAAATGATGTTACCTCGTGGCAAAGGGATTATGCTCTTCTTGAGGAGGTTTTTGATTCGGAGGTGAGCTGGGCTTTCTTAAACTCGCGCCGTGATGCTTTAATGGAGGCTAGCCAAGAGGATTTTGATTTGCAATCATAATTAGCCAAGGTCTTAAAGACCATTGAAATGACTCAACAACTACACGACTTTCCTTCTCCCACAGATGATACCACCGTGGCTGATGAACCCTTCAATGATGGAGCTGTTTCTACTGAAGTTGACAATATTGAAATCCCAGTCCCTGAGGATCAGCCCGCGGAAGTTGAAGCTCCCGTGACTCTTGCTTCTCTTAACAATCCCAACATCCCAACTGTTGCTACTTTCCTAGAAGTTGATTCTGTGCCTATAATTGCTTCTGACAAGGAAGTTAACACAACCACTTCAGAAAAATCAACCCATTCAGGAGCAAGTTGAAAATTTTAGTTTTTCCCTTGAATTTTGAGGAATTTTATGGAATTAGTCCCCAGTTTACATTAATGGGGGGTTTGTAAAGATTTTCTATTTTGTAAAGACTTTCTATTAAATCTTTTTTAAGTCAAGAAGTTTTATAAGTACTCTTGTGAATATTATTCTTGCCTATTTTATTATTTAGGACTTATAGAATAATTTAGCATTTTTATTTTTTGAAAATGCTAAATGATCCATCTCATGGAATATCAACATGAGTTTTGCAAAAAAGAGGGCCCTTTTTATATATCAACACTTAATGAAGAGGATGTCTCAACTTCATAGCGGTGTTATAATACGATGAAAGAAATAGGAAACACATGTTTTTTGTATGAAATAACTTTGACAAGTTTTTATTCATGAACATGAGCAAATTTTCGAATGATACATGCGTTGTAGTATGTCTATAACTTCCCCGCAACTGTTTTTCGTGTAACAGATTTTTTAATATAAAATATACAAGGTTTTCTTTTATTGTAACCTGTTTTAGCACATAACCATAGCCCTATATATACATAGAAAGGGTTTGGAAAGTGTTTACAACATTGAAAAATGTTTTATGTAAAGTAACATTGAAGAATGTTGTATACGTAGCAATTCACAACTGAATCTTGATACGTGGCAATTTGTAGCTGAATTTTGTCAACTTTTCCTTGAACACCCGTATCTCTTTTCCTCTACGAACCCGCATCTATTTTTCTGCACTAAGCTATGTATACTGTATAATCCCCCAAGTGTTTGAGCGTTGAAGAATGAAGCCTTGAACACTTGTTTAGTACTCACACGTTTGTACTTTTCCTGAAACAGAAAATATGCGAGACTTCGGCGATAAAATTTTAGATGAAGACTGCCTACCCGTATGTATTTCCATCAGATTGATATAACCCTAGGCTTAGAATTTAAGAATATTCTATTTTGCCATGCAGGTTGTGGCTCATCATTTGGCATGGTTTAGGGTTTTTGACTAGCATCTAAAATTGTTAGTAAAACATTAACAAATTAAAAGAAAAAGAATTTAGCATGAAGATAACTGACCATGTCCACTTCCTTAAAAGCAATATCTTTTTGAGGACAAAGTCCCCAGTTTTGAAGAACATGGGATTTTCTTGCTTTTGATCTTTCCTGGCCATTACAGTCCCTAGTATTTGATTATATGACAAGCTTGAGAGTTGTACTTTGCCATAATCTGGTTTATACCAAGTTCCCGTTCCAAATTTTTAAACTTGCAACTATAGCCTCATACTCTACTTCATTGTTAGTCGAAAGAAAAATGACATTTTATGATGGGTCTAAAAGTCCCAAAAGAGGTATGTGAAATATCTCTAAACTTTCGCCTATTTTTTTTATGAATCGTCACCAAATAAGATTCATGTTGATGGGTTTAGACCATTTATGACTTTTTCACCTTTTTTTAAATGTGATATTTTGACTCAAACCAGCAATGAAATCAATTTACTCTCACGATTTTATTATAATTTTAGGGTTTAGAAATAGAGTCTCAATTTCCTAAATGCCATGATTAAAACTAATTTTTATGGTTGTTGGTATCATGTTCCAGCATTTAACAGAATATCTACTTATGTCACAGATAGGAGATTGTTTACCCGAATTTAGAGAGTGCTTACCGTAACTTCCGATAATAATAAACGGATAGCTTTTCTCGTACCTTTGGTCCTTCCAAGTTGACCAATTTTTGAATAGCTTTTGGGATTTCTTCTTGCTTTACATAATCTGCCTTCCTTCCTTTTTATGGTCACGCAAGATGGACCTTTATTTCTGAATTTCCACATCCGATGGTGTCCCTATTACTTCAACATGGGACAAAGCAAAATGATCTACATTACTTTTTAATAATTCAATTAAGTTACCTCTCATGTCTGAACTCAAGTCGGCTCCTACGTGAATTTTTCGTTCAGGCCACCGTTCAAATAGTATCACAGGCTCGAACTCGTTAGTTGATATTTCGATACCTTCTCCCTCTTGAGGCTTTTGAATTATATCAGATTTTTTGTTAAAACCTGACAAATCTTGATTACCCGGATGTTGATCTAAATTTCCTTTGATGTTTTATACGTTACCTGTATCTGATACAGCATTAACACTACTTGATATATGTTGTTCCCCATGAATTTGGTGTATTCCCCATGGCGATGGGAATTTCATGACTTGATGAAGGGTTGATGGGATGTGACGACCCAAAGGGTCATCACCTGCTTTCCTCATTTGTCTTACACTTCTGAGGCCTTGAAAACCTCATTCTATGTTGCCTCGATTTGCGTGCATGATCCGGAAATGTAGCCGGAAAGATTTTGTGATAGAAAATATAAATTCTATGACAAAGTTTAAGAAAAATGATATTAATATTGATATAGTTGACTTCGGTCAATATTTTTGGTAAACGGACCCAGACCTGAGATTGGACGGTCCCGGAAGGTCCGCAGGAAAATATGGGACTTGGACATGCGTCCGGAGTTGAATTCTGAGGCCTAGAGCCTAAGTTATGGATTTTTCTTTGAAATTGTTTATGAAATATTAATTAAAGGAAAATGAATTAAATGTTCTTGGTATCGGGCTCGTATTTTGGTTCTGACGCCCGGTACAAGTCATAAATATTATATATGTGCTTTCTGCAAAGTTTGGTGACATTTCGATGTCATTTGATATGTTTTGGACCTTGAGTTCCAAGTTTGAAAGTTTTGAAAACCAAAAGTATGAAAATCATGAACTTGAGGCTTGATTTGATGAAAACGATGTGATTTTGGCGATGTGATTGCACGAGCAAGTTTGTAATATGTTTTTGATGTTGTGTACATGTTTGGTTTGGAGCCCAGGGGCATCGGGTAAAGATTTGATAGGCCGTTCGATCAATTTCTGAATTTTAACACTGTTGGTTTTTCACCCAGCTGTTGGCTTCGCAAATGCGAAGATTTTCTCGCAATTGCGAGAAGTCCCACGCTGGCCTTGGTTCGCAAATGCGAACCAATCTTCGCAAATGCGAAGATGGCAGGGGAGTGAAGGGGTTCGCAAATGCGAACTATACCTCGCAAATGCGAGGCCTTCAGTAAATGGTCCAGCTTCCCAAATAGGACTAAAATGTCGCAAATGCGAAGGCCCCAGTATTTCAGCTTAGTTCGTAAATGCGAACTTAATATCGCAAATGCGATGCCGACAGTCCCCAAGCCTGCTATGTTCGCAAATGCGAACAAAAGTTCGCATTTGCGATATCCGCAGCTGTGCAATTTTATACTTAAACAAATTTTAAATCTCATTCTTCATTCTTTCAAAAACCCACACACCACACACGACCCCTCAAGAGCAATTTCACTCCAAAGCAATTGAAAGTCACTTTTTCTTAATTCTTTCAATTCCTAACAACATTGAACATGTTTTTCAATAGAAATCAAAGGTTTTCATGGTAGAAATTCATGTTTTTGGGTAGAACCTAGGGTTTTCATGAATTGGGCAATTGGACCTCGAATTGAGGTCCGATTTTGAAACAAATCATATATTTGAACTTGTGGGGGAATGTGTAACCGGATTTTGGTCCGAACCCCGAGTTCCGACCACGTGGGCCAGGGGCGTTTTGGGAAATTTTGGGGTAAACTTTGAGAAAACCATTTTTAAGCATTCAAACCAAGTTAATTAGTATTTATAAATATAATGGAATCAATTGTGGTTAGATTCGAGCTAGTTGAAGGCAGAAATTCGGGGAAAAAGCTATAATTGAAGAGTAATTTGGACTTCAAGGCTAGAGGTAAGTGTTTGTTCTATCCTAGCTTGAGGGAATATGATTTTGTGCTATGTGCAATGTGATCGAGTGCGGTGTATGGGCTGTGGTGATGAGCATCCATACACTGGCGTCTTGCATGACCTTGAGTCATTGTTAATAATTGTTGTGAGACATATTGAAAGATAAATTGTTGAACCCTTGCCGGGTTGTAGAATTGTTATTGTTCTCCCTTGCCGGGACTTGTTGTGAAGTGAGATATTGATTTCCCTTGCCGGGATTTTGTTGTGATGATTATTGTGTCCCTTGCCGGGACGGTTCATGATTTACTGTTTTCTTTCTCTGCCCTTAACTGTGATTGTTATTTGGGTGAGGAAGAGTGATAATGCACGAAGGGTGATGCCGTGCTTTGATTTATTGATTATGCACGAAAATTAATGACGTGACTTGTTATTGATTATGCACGAAGGTTAATGCCATGCCATGTTATTGATTATGCACGAAGGTTAATGCCGTGCCATGTTATTGATTATGCACGAAGGATCATGCCGTGCCTTGTTATTGAACCATGTACGAAGGATCATGCCGTACCATGGATGTGAGGATGTGAGGATGAGAGTAAAAGCACGAAGGGCGATGCCGTGCACTTTATTTGCTTGTTTGGTGAGGATGAGAGTAAAAGCACGAAGGGTGCTGCCGTGCACTTTATTTGCTTGTTTAATGAGGATGAGAGTAAAAGCACGAAGAGTGATGCCATGCACTTTATTTGCTTATTTGGTGAGGATGAGAGTAAAAGCACGAAGGGTGATGCCGTGCAACTATTTGCCATTCCTTGACTTGATATTACCTGTTTTCCATTATACTTTGTTTTCCTTGTGGACTTATTAACTGTTGTTAATTGTTGAGTTCTTCTTAGATATTCCTTGTTGAGCTGTTACTTGATATTTTCTCGTTATCTTGTGGTGTATATATATATATAGAACTGCACAGGTTTATGTGGGTGTCTGGTCCTAGGCTTGTCACTACTTCGCCGGGATAGGCCAGGCACTTACCAGCACATGGGGTCGGATTGTGCTGATACTGCACTTTTGTGCATTTTTGCACAGGTCCAGGTTTCGATCAGGAGCAGCAGCAGTAGATCTTTTGCGTGGGAGTTGAGTAGATTGAGACCGAGGTAGCTTTCAGGCGTCCGCAGGCCCGACGTCTCTTCCTTTACTTATGTTACTAGTTGTTGTCTCTTTGTTCCGAGACAAACAGATTATGTTATATTTCTTTCAGACCTTTATGTGTAGTATTCAGTAGTAGTTCGTGAGTTGGTGACTCCACGTCTTGGGTAGAGGATTTCAGTATTGTTTTACCTTCAAACTACTTATCACTATTTTTATAAAGTCTTCCTCACTTATTTAATTAAAGTTATGGTTTTGGTTGATAAATTGAATATGAAATATTGCTAAAAACAGGATAGTGTGAATAAAGTGGCTTGTCTAGCTACCACGAGTAGGCGCCATCATGATCCCGATGTTGGGGGAAAATCCGGGTCGTGACATGGGACATCGCCCATATCATGAATCCACAGACTTCACATGATTATATTATATGCCATTTCCACATCTACTACTTGAAATTTGGTATCTTTCTCAATACCTTCTGCAAAATTTGTTAGGTTTACCTCTCCTTTAGTTATTATGCTGGAATTATTGAATCCTGATAAAGTATGCGCCTTTGGAATCATCTTATCCTCCATTTGCATCTCCAGCAACACCCTTAGTAGGATGATATTTGATGAACTTCCTAGATCAATCAAAACTCTTTTTATTTTAATATCATGTACGAGTAAAGATATTACCAGCGCATCGTTATGAGGGTGATTACTCCTTCCATGTCTACGTCGTCATAAGCGATAACTTCGTCTTTAACGTCTGGCGTGTATGTTTCCTGTGGATGATTGTGAGTTTAGAAGCTTTGTTGGAAGCTGGATATGCCACCTCATAAATACCTTCTCCCCCGCTTATAACATTCACGGTTCTCTTAGGTGGCGGGGGTTTTGGTGGCTCTTGTCTATTTTTCATGAAGGCCTGCTTTCCTTTCTCACTAAATAACTCAGTGAGATAGCCTTGTTTCAATAGATGATCTATTTCACTCTGTAAAAATCGACATTCTAAGGTCTTATGCCCGTGATCATTATGAAATTCACACCAATGATCTGGATTGCATTTGTTTGGATTTGAAATCATCTCCTTTGACCACCGTACCTTATCTCCCATGCCTTGAAAAACAGATACGAGCTCGGAGGTGGTAAGATTGAAATTGTATCCACCGAATCTTGCCTTCAAACTTCCATCGTCATAAAATGGCTCCTGCCCGTTTCTATCATTTCTAAATCTTGAGAAAGAACTGGATTCCATGCTTCTCGATTTTTGATCATATCATTGATTTTCGTGTTTTGTTCTTGAATCTTTTCCTGCAGGGCCCAGATATGGATCGTATCTATTCTTACCTGATCTCTTTTCGGTTTCGGACCTCCTGGATCTGCTCCTTTCATCATGGTAATGTTGGAGTACGGTATCTTCTTCAATTCTGAGTTTCGTGCTATACCTGTTATAAACATCATTCCATGTAGTTGCAGGAAACTCACAAAGGCTTTCTTTAAGCTTTCTTGTCGCTTCAGAGCTTTTGTCATTCAAATTACTTGCAAAATCTATTGCAACCCAATTATCTGGTACCCGAGGTAAAGTCATTCGTTCTCGTGAAACCTATCAACGAAGTCTCTGAGTAACTCCGTGTCTGATTGTTTAATTTTGAAAATGTCCTCCATTTTTTTTCAACCTTTTGTGCTCCTGAGTGCGCTTTTATAAAGGAATCTACAAGGTCAGCAAAAGAATTAATAGAATTTTTAGGTAAGAGAGAATACCAGGTTAGCGCTCCTTTAGTAAGTGTTTCTCCAATTTTTTTGACTAATACGGACTAAATTTCCTGCTTGGTTAAATCATTCCCCTTAACGCCTGTAGTAAATGCTGTCACACCTCTTTTTTACGCATGCCCGCGTGGACGCAAGATACAAAAGAGAGTTTTTCCAATTAAAGGACAACCAAAACGGGATTCATTTATTGAGAGATTTGGAGTCGCCACTTGGGAGATTTATGGTGTCCCAAGTCACCGGTTTGAAACCCGAATTGAGGAAAGGTTTGACTCTATTTAATGGTTCGTGAACCAGAAATCCGGATAAGGAATTCTGTTAACTCGGGAGAAGGTGTTAGGCATTCCCGAGTTCCGTGGTTCTAGCACGGTCGCTTAACTGTCATATTCGGCTTATTTATCTGATTTTTACAGTTATGTGCTTAAATGCAAATTAATATCCCTTTATCGCTTTTATTTATTATTTACGAGAAGAGAATGTAGCCTAAAAATATGTTTCGAATCACGTCACATGAAATGCACCCGGATCCTCGACACATTCTTATTCAACATTTTGGGATTTGGATTTGGGCCGCATGAAATGCACACCCGTATTTATGAAGGTAAAATTATTAAAATACGCGCCTAGAGCGACTACTTATTTACATTTTTGAGACGGCCATGAAATTTGCTAAGAAACGGCACATCTCGAAATCTAAATATTTATATATACATTTATGAGCGTTTGATGATTGTTGCCATGAAATCCGTTTATCTACACCCAGATGATTGATGCTCAAGACTTGATTAAGCATCCTATGTCATTTGCGGATTATTTGAACATATGCATGAGAAGAAGAAATAATGGCTAGCAAGAGATTCCCTGTTACTACGTAATCTATTCCATCATTCCAAACTAAAAGTAGTTATAACTGATTATCCGTATCTATCACAAGCTCATTGATCCTAACAGATAATATTTCCACAGTCTATCACAAATCTACATGGTTCAAACCAGTAGAGACAATTTTAATTAAACAGTTCCTAATGAAATATAACTAAACCATTGTACATTCTCGAATTGACTATCATTACAACCATTCATGGGGGGACAATGAATCTGAAATACTGCTTCACTCTTATTCCAGTTCAAGATTGCATAAATGAATTCGAACGTGTACCTGGAATTTGATAACAGAGATGCAGAAATGAGATCAGCGACAGCTTGGCAGTAAAGCAAACAAAAACTCGGCAATCAGCAGAGTACCAGCAATCAAACAGCAAGTCACCAGAATACTAATTCCAACCCAGAATCCCAAATAGTTGCAAATAGCAAAATAGGCCCAGAACACTTAAAAACCAGTTTGTAAGTTCCAGGAAATACCAAAGGCAGCAAAACAGATATACCCCAAGTATGCCCAACTGATCTCGAGTTAACAGAGATAAACCAACCAACAACTGAACGATGCCAAACAGCTTGAAACCCCAATCCTAAGTGACTTAACAGAATCAAACACTCAACTAAACCCTCCCACAAATGTATTTTAAGTGAACTTCAACAATCAAGAAGAGGGAACACTGGTCCAGTTTCGAAATGGAGAACCGGGCAGCAATGCTTTGGATAATTTTTAGCGAGTGGAACTCAAAAATTAGTAGTGCAGCAATACTTTCCAGCTTCTTTTCAGAACTATATTTCTCTCTTTTATGTGTATTTGTCCCTCTCTATGTTTCAGAATACTCTCCGTTTCAAAATCCGTTTCTAATGGATGCTGTTCCCAGAAGCCCCCAACTCTGTTTTTTAACCCTATACTTATAGATTTCAGATTAGCTCCTGATTGATGCCACCAATCCTAAACTAAGCCCCTGCCCATCCATATCTCTGCCCAGCCCATGATATTCCCTGGCATCCCTGACACTGGTTTTGTCACTATAATATGTCTAAGCATGGGGCATTTTTAAATTAATAAACATGGGGCATTGGTGGGAAATTCTGCTGTACAGCAGGTTCCACCAGCAGTCCTAATGTGCGTTACACTCTATCAATTAAACCCTTCAGTTCCTAACTAACAAACAACTATATCCAATTCACCACTTAATTTAAACAACGGTTCAAAGAAAAAATCTCGATCCAACAGTGATTCACAATGTGATTTACAGTGTCAATTTCTGCCATAAAATTCTAATAAACAGACCTACAAAACTAATTGACAACATTCGTATAACTCATATAAGTAACAACGATCAATCATTGACTCAGTGATTCGAAATGCTCAGGCAAACAAAACACAAAAATGCAGCCTTTAGCTACTTGACAGTATCGTTTACAACCAATTCGTGTTTCTATATCGTAATCTACTCCTACATACAACCAAAATAAGAATGACCAAATAAAGGTCTTACGGGGTATAAGCAGAAAAGATTAAAAATCAAACACAAAACAGACACAAACTAACAACTAAATCAATACAATGAGCACAACAATAAAACAGAAGGAAGAGAATGAAAAATGGGATACCTCAAAAAGAGAAATCAAAATCGGACGGACTCGGCTCCAAAGGCTTCGAGTTTGCACCCTTTTGAAGTAAACGGACTTTAATTGAAGTGTTTTTCAAACGAAAAACACTCCAATTAAAGTCTGGTTGCCTTCAAATACCGTTGACTCGACGAAATCCCTAATTTTTGGGTTCTAGGGTTCTTGAGGCTCGAATTTAGGGCTTCAACATTTCTGGTAAGATTCGAACTAAGCCAGGGTTAGTAGGGGTGTGAGGGAGGTGTGAGGCGTGATTGGTGTGAATTTGAGGTGGTTTGGGATGAATGTTCAAGTTCCGGCGAACTTCAAATTGATATTCGAAACGTTCGAGCAACATTCGAGACTAACCACTGCCAGATCCGTGTAGAGGGGGCTTGGGAGATTCTACGGTGTTAATTTGGGGTGGTTTGGCCTACCGGAACCGCCGTGAGGCGATTTCCGGCAGGCGGAGCACGGTGGTGGACGGCGGAGGCTTAGTTCGTCTCTAAGAGAGACGATGAAGGTGAGGGGGGTCCGGCTTAGGGGGGCTGGGTGACCTTTGAGACTATATACTCGCGTGGGAAACGAATCCTGGCCGTTTGATCTGATGAGATCAACGGCCTGGATTATTTCACTTATCCAAACGATGCCGTTTGGGCATCATTGAAGTCGGGTTGGTCTGTGGGTGGATTGGGCCGAGCAAACTCGGGTTGTGAGGGTGAAGTGTTGGCCGTTGGATCAACTGAGTCAAACGGCCCAGATGAATGCTTCCTAAACGGGTAGTAGAGGTGAATCTTGGCCATCGGATCAATTTGAAATGAGCGACCAGGATTAAAGGTGAGCCGGACTGGGTTTGGAATAATTCGATTGGGCCTGGTTTTGGACTGGGTTTGGCCTTTTTGAGTCCATTCCGATTTTCTCTTTATTCTTGTTCTTTTGTTTCCCTTTTTTTTTTCTTTTCTTTTATTTAAACAATTAATTAAAACTAAAAAATTTTAACAATCTCAAATTAACCTATATAACCAAACTAACTTATAAAAATGCTAATTGACTCTCAATAACAATCACCATGTAATCAAATAGCAAAAAATAAAGTCATACAATTTGGACATTAAATGTTTAAAAATGCAAAACTACATTATTTATTTTTTTATGATTTTCATTTTTCTATAACAAACTTAATTACTCTAAATTACAAATATGAGTTTATATGCAAAAATGCAAACATTTTTATATTTTATATTAATTTAAATAATAGACATGCGCACGCAAAAAAAATGCAAATAATAAGAGAAAAATAACACAAAAATCACGAAAATCACGCACAACACAAAACTATTTTATTTCGAATTTTTGGGAGTAATTCTCACATAGGGCAAAAATCACGCGCTCACAAATGCCGTCACATGATCTAGAAGGTCGGTTGTACCGTCATATTTTGAAATATCAGGCATTTTAAACTTCTTAGGAATAGGAAGAGGAGGTGCACTTGGTTTCCACGATTGTTGAGAATATTTATCCGCATCAATCCCTTTGATTATTGGAGGAACTCCGGTATTTGCTCTATCCGTTCATTTTGTTCCTTGAGTTTTGCCTGCAAGGTCAGTACCATATTTTGTAAATAAGACTTATTTGCATTACCTGTATCCATTTCTCCTGGTCCACTGGGGGATCCTTCATTTGTTTTATCGAGACCAGAACGAGGATTCTCCAGTGTATTGTTATTGGGGGAAAACTGAGTGGCGAAGAAGGCAACAGGCTAACTAAGGCCTGGAGAGCTTGGTTAACTCGTGCATCAATTAATCTCTAAAGAGCTTGTTCTGGCCCTTCAAAATGTTCAGACTGCTCTTGTTCGTCAGCATATGATACAGGTACAGGAGTACCCTCACGAGACTGGCGTGGAGAGGCTTGAGGGGAAGGAACTATGTTAACATTGTTCAAGTCCCCTTGAGCGTGAGGGATCTGGTTTTCAACAACATTGTTGTTGTTGTTGGTAGTGTTTGACTTGATGTTAACAACAAGTAAAGTGTGTAAGGTTAGAAAGAATAGATTATCAGATTCCCGGTAACAGAACCAATTTGTTTAACCAAAATATAGAATTTTGATTAAAACTAAAAAATAAGAGAGAAATCGGGTTACTGATAATCAAGAGACCAAAGAATGTAATAGGCTTTCAACTCCCCCACTTATAATATTCACGATTCTCTTAGGTAACGGGGGTTTTGGTGGCTCTTGTCTATTTTTCATGTAGGCCTGCTTTCCTTTCTCACTAAATAACTCGGTGAGATAGCCCTGTTTCAATAGATGATCTACTTCACTCTGTAAAAATCGACATTCTAAGGTCTTATGCCTGTGATCATTATGAAATTCACACCAATGATCTGGATTGTGTTTGTTTGGATTTGAACTCATCTCCTTTGACCACCGTACCTTATCTCCCATGCCTCGTAAAACAGCTACGAGCTCGGAGGTGGTAAGATTGAAATTGTATCCACTGAATCTTGCCTTCAAACTTCCATCGTCATAAAATGGCTCCTGCCCGTTTCTATCATTTCTAAATCTTGAGAAAGAACTGGATTCCCTGCTTCTCTATTTTTGATCATATCGTTGATTTTCGTGTTTCGTTCTTGAATCTTTTCCTGCAGGGCCCAGATATGGATCGTATCTATTCTTACCTGATCTCTTTTCGGTTTCGGACCTCCTGGATCTGCTCCTTTCATCATGGTAATGATGGAGTACGGTATCTTCTTCAATTTGAGTTTCGTGCTATACTTGTTATAAACATCATTCCATGTAGTTGCAGGAAACTCACAAAGGCTTTCTTTAAGCTTTCTTGTCGCTTCAGAGCTTTTGTCATTCAAATTACTTGCAAAAGCTATTGCAACCCAATTATCTGGTACCCGAGGTAAAGTCATTCGTTCTCGTGAAACCTATCAACGAAGTCTCTGAGTAACTCCGTGTCTGATTGTTTAATTTTGAAAATGTCCTCCATTTTTTTTCAACCTTTTGTGCTCCTGAGTGCGCTTTTATAAAGGAATCTACAAGGTCGGCAAAAGAATTAATAGAATTTTTAGGTAAGAGAGAATACCAGGTTAGCGCTCCTTTAGTAAGTGTTTCTCCAATTTTTTTGACTAATACGGACTAAATTTCCTGCTTGGTTAAATCATTCCCCTTAACGCCTGTAGTAAATGCCATCACATGATCTAGAGGGTCGGTTGTACCGTCATATTTTGAAATATCAGGCATTTTAAACTTCTTAGGAATAGGAAGAGGAGGTGCACTTGGTTTCCACGATTGTTGAGAATATTTATCCGCATCAATCCCTTTGATTATTGGAGGAACTCCGGTATTTGCTCTATCCGTTCATTTTGTTCCTTGAGTTGTGCCTGCAAGGTTAGTACCATATTTTGTAAATAAGAGTTATTTGCATTACCTGTATCCATTTCTCCTGGTCCACTGGGGGATCCTTCGTTTGTTTTATCGAGACCAGAACGAGGATTCTCCAGTGTATTGTTATTGGGGGAAGAAGTGAGTGGCGAAGAAGGCAACCGGCTAACTAAGGCCTGGAGAGCTTGGTTAACTCGTGCAACAATTAATCTCTAAAGAGCTTGTTCTGGCCCTTCAAAATGTTCAGACTGCTCTTGTTCGTCAGCATATGATACAGGTACAGGAGTACCCTCACGAGACTGGCGTGGAGAGGCTTGAGGGGAAGGAACTATGTTAACATTGTTCAAGTCCCCTTGAGCGTGAGGGATCTGGTTTTCAACAACATTGTTGTTGTTGTTGGTAGTGTTTGACTTGATGTTAACAACAAGTAAAGTGTGTAAGGTTAGAAAGAATAGATTATCAGATTCCCGGTAACAGAACCAATTTGTTTAACCAAAATATAGAATTTTGATTAAAACTAAAAAATAAGAGAGAAATCGGGTTACTGATAATCAAGAGACCAAAGAATGTAATAGGCTTTCAATAATTAGAATAAACAATAAAGAAAAATTATATTTCAATATGCTTTGAATAGTTGATCGTGTCTACAAATGGTCAAACTTCCTCCTTTTATAGCCTACCCTGGGTAAAAGAATGAAACCTAAGCTTTAATGACAGAATTATGAGTAATAAATGACATTGAATAGGTCGTTACACAATCATTCCTATTAAATGTCAATTCTTCAACGTATTCGGTATTTAATATTTGAATTTGGACATCTTTCTGTCTTCAGATCCATGTTTTAAATACCTTTTGATCCGTTGCCCTTGAATGTCTTGAATTGATACGGAACTCGTAGCTACTTGCTTTTCCCTTTTCCCGTGTCTCTTATCATTGACTTCGTATCTTTTTTGAATATTCATGTGACGACCCAAAGGGTCATCACTTATTTTATTAATAATTTCGAGCTTCTGAGGCCTTGAAAACCTCATTCTATGTTGCCTCGATTTACGTGCACGATCCGATCATGTAGCCGGAAAGATTTTGTGATAGAAAATATGAATTCTATGAGAAATTTGGATAAAAATGATATTAATATTGATATGGTTGACTTCGGTCAACATTTTTGATAAACGGATCCGGACCCGAGATTTGATGGTCCCGAGAGGTCCGTAGGAAAATATGGGACTTGGACATGCGTCCGGAGTCGAATTCTGAGGCCTAGAGCCCAAGTTATGAAATTTTATGTGAAATTATTTTTGATGCAATTATTAAAGGAAATAAATTAATTGACCTTGGTATCGGGCTCGTATTTTGGTTCCGACGCCCGGTACAAGTCTTAAATATTATATATGTGATTTCTGTAAAGTTTGGTGACATTTGGATGTCGTTTGAGATGTTTTGGACCTTGAGTCCCAAGTTTGAAAGTTTTGAAAACTAAAGGTATGAAAATCATGCATTTGAGGCTTGATTTGATGAAAACAAGGTGATATTGGCGATGTGATCGCACGAACAAGTTCATAATGTGTTTTTGAGGTTACGTGCATATTTGGTTTGGAGCCCCAAGGGCTCGGGTGAACTTTGGATAGGCCACGAGATCAATTTTTCATGTTCGGGTGAACTTTGGATAGGCCACGAGATCAATTTTTCATGTTAGAAGTTGCTGTCTGCAACTGGTCTGCAGAGTTCGCAAATGCGAACAATAGTTCGCAAATGCGAACTCCCCTATTCTGCAGAGTTCGCAAATGCGAACAATAGTTCGCAAATGCGAACTATAGTTCGCAAATGCGAACTCGACACTATTCTCCCTGGGTTCGCAAATGCGAACAATAGTTCGCAAATGCGAACCTCCCAATATTTAGCCTGTGTTCGCAATTGCGAACAATAGTTCGCAAATGCGAACTTCCCGGTTTTGCCTTGGCTTCGCCAATGCGAACAAATGTTCGCAAATGCGAACTTCCCAGCCTTAGCTTATTTTTCAAACTCCAGAAATTGGCGGGGTTCGCAATTGCGAACCCATGTTCGCAAATGCGAACACAGAGACCTGTAAAATACGATTTTAAGTTCATTTCTTCACCTTTTACAAAACAAAAACACCCATTTGCGATTCTTCACGGATTCCTTCTTCATCAAAACAATTGTAAGTCACTTTTTACTTAATTCTTTCAATTCCTAACATCATTAAACACGTTTTTCATTAGAAATCAAAGGTTTTCATGGTGAAATTTCTTGTTTTTGTTAGAAAATAGAGTTTTTCATAAATTGGGGAATTGGACCTCGAATTGAGGTCCGATTTTGAAACAAATCATATATATGAACTCGTGGGGGGATGGGTAACCGGATTTTGGTCCTAACCCCGAGTTCCGACCATGTGGGCCCGGGGTTGAAATTCACTATTCATGGCAGAATGTTGTAAAAGTTGTATTTGGTCTTAAGAATTAGTTTGTTGAGTAGAATTGATGATATTAAATCAATTGTGTATAGATACGGTTGGATTGGAGCCAAATTGAAAGAAAAGACATTTCCACGGAGTGAATTGTTCATAAACATTCGAGGTAAGTGTTTGTTCTATCCTAGCTTGAGGGAATAGGATTATGTGTTATGTGTTATGTGATCGAGTGCGGTGTATGGGCTGTGGTGACGAGCATCCATACACTGGCGTCTAGCATGACCGTGAGTCGTTGTTGATACTTGTTGTGAGATATTTTGAAGATAAATTGTTGAACCCTTGCCGGGTTGTAGAATTGTTATTGTTCTCCCTTGACGGGACTTGTTGTGAAGTGAGATATTGATTGCCCTTGCAGGGACTTTGTTGAAATGATTATTGTGTCCCTTACCGGGACAGTTCATGATTTGTTGTTTTCTTTCTCCGCCCTTAACTGTGATTGTTATTTGGGTGAGGAAGAGTGATAATGCACGAAGGGTGATGCCGTGCCATGTTTTATTATTTATGCACGAAGGTTAATGCCGTGCCATGTTTTATTGATTATGCACGAAGGATCATGCCGTGCCCTGTTATCGAACCATGTACGAAGGATCATGCCGTACTATGGATGTGAGGATGAGAGTAAAAGCACGAAGGGTGATGCCGTGCACTTTAATTGTTTATTTGGTGAGGATGAGAGTAAAAGCACGAAGGGTGATGCCGTGCAACTATTTGCCATTCCTTGACTTGATATTACTTGTTTTTCCATTATATTTTATTTGGGTGATGCCGTGTAACTACTTGCTATTCCCTTACTTGATATTACTTGTGTTTCCATTATACTTTGTTTTCCTTGTGAACTTATTAACTGTTGTTAATTGTTGAGTTCTTTTGAGATATTCCTTATTGTGTTATTACTTGATTAATTCTTGTTATTTGTGGTAATATATATATTAAAGAAATGGGATCGTGTGGTACGCCGACCACAAAGTGATTTGAATCTTGGCATTGGCCATAGTTGCCGGTAGCCTATTGATACAGTTGGGAGCGGGTGGTACGCCTACCACAAGATATAATTATTGATACAATGGGATCGGGTGGTACGCCTACCACAAGATATAATTTATTGATACAGTTGGGAGCGGGTGGTATGCCTACCATGAGATATGAAAAGAAAAATAAAGAATTGAGACACGAAAGTAAGATTTAATTCTGTTGATTAGATTAATTTGGATATTATGAGTTATTGGTTGTTATTGGAGAGCAGAGTATTTCCTTATAAATGTTTATGTACATATAGATATATATTGCAACTGCACAGGTTTATGTGGGTGTCTGGTCCTAGGCTTGTCACTACTTCGCCGGGATAGGCCAGGCACTTACCAGCACATGGGGTCGGTTGTGCTGATACTGCACTTCTGTGCGTTTTTGCACAGGTCCAGGTTTCGATCGGGAACAGCAGCAGTAGATCTTTAGCATAGGAGTTGATCATATTTGAGACCGAGGTAGCTTGCAGGCTTTCGCAGGCCCGGCGTCTCTTCCTTTTATTTATGTTACTAGCTGTAGTCTCTTTCATCCGAGACAAACAGATTATGTTATATTTCTTTCAGACTTTTATGTGTAGTATTCAGTAGTAGTTCGTGAGTTGGTGAGTCCACGTCTTGGGTAGAGGATTTCAGTATGATTCTCATCTTGTAATTAGTTATTTCTATTTCGATAAAGTATTCCGCATTTATTTAATTAAAATTGTGTTAAAAACGGGATAGTATGAATACAGTGGCTTGCCTAGCTACCACGAGTAGGCGCCATCACGATCCCGATGTTGGGGAAAAATCCGGGTCGTGACAAGTTGGTATCAGAGCTCTAGGTTACATAGGTCTCACCACTCACGAACAAGCTTAGTAGAGTTTGAGAGGTAGGTACAGAGACGTCTGTACTTGTCCTCCAGAGTCTATTGAGTTAGGAAAAGTCTCTCATTTGTTTTTTTTCTTATCGTGCGAATTCATTCTTCAAATGGTAAATTGAATTTCTACTCTTGTCTTCCCACGAATGGCGAAGTCACGTACCGCTTCTTCAACTGTAACAATGACACAGGCTGGTGATAGATCAACTATGCCTTCAAAAGATTTACGTAGGTCGGATAGGTTTCACCAAACTCTTCCTTACCACCTTCAGCGGTGCATCTTTTGAGAACCCACGGGATCGTGCTTGACCGCTGTTATGAGGAATTACAGAACGTGGGAATAGTCGAATGCGAGGGGGTTTATTTTACTGTGCTACGGAGGGCAAACAGAAGTAGTGGGAAGATGATGTATTTACCACACCAGTTATGGTCCCAACGGAAGATGCAATTATATCAGGAGATCATCCAATAAATCATGTTGGGTTTCAACGGACCTAGACGTCCGGTCGATGTGTTGGAGTTGTGAAGGACAAATATGGTGAGTTATTGGAATGTATATATATGGTATGGAAATGTCCTCCAAATAATTTATACATATTTAAGGTTGGTTCTTTTCATGGGGCAAAAATCGCCCCAGAGAATAACGAAGAGTTTGTGAGTAAACGGGGTAGCTCAGCATTGTTAAGCCAACATAGCAAAAGAGGAAATTGGCCATCAATGTTTTGTGACAAGATTACCAAGAGGGCAAGCCGGCCAATGCAACGCTATGTACTAAACTCTATTTTTAGAAAATGTTATGAAGACGTCACCCCGAGATTCTCCGCAATATGTAGTATATGCGATCTGAACGGTTGTACCAGGTCACAATGACTGTGTCCGAATATATATTGCCATGAGCAATAAGTCAACTGAGCCTTAAAGGAATTGTTGTGAATGTGGAATTTTGGAGAAATACAATTTTAGGAAAACACTCAGGCTACACGCTCCATTGCAGTTAATAATTATCCTACATGGCCAGCCAGATGTAGAGGTCGGGATGTTAGAGGTGGAGGTGAAAATCCTAGAGGTGGAGACCCAGCCATTGATATAATTTTTATGATATGAGGGAGGTCACTACACCAGATGTGGTCATCATACGTATAATTCAGGATTGTTATAGACAGAATAATTTTCCCTTAGTTTGATTTGGTTTTTGAAAGAACATTTAGGCGAGTCCTTTTAACATGCTCCAGTCATGAGTGAACATCGTAATCATCAAATCTGCTTACGGAAATACTCACGTTGAGATATTACATGAGGATAGACATCCCTATTATTAGGTGTTAGTCACTAAATATCCATGAGGCTAAGAGTGACTTTATATTACTTATTATAGTGGGTTTTGATATAATTCTCGGAATAACTAATTTTAATCGTTAATTATATACCATGTCGGTATGAGGGTTCTTTTATGTCGTGATTATCTTTGACGGACAATTATTGAAAGGAAGAAAGAAAGGAAATGAAAAATTTCAGATGATGTGATGTGCAAGCACTGTGATTCAGAGTTGAGGATGAGATCCTCCAATTTTTGGCATAATGTGAAATATTTCTAAGCCGAGCTTCAAGCTGCGGTGAATATTATATGAGGACAAGGTCCTAGTGGTGAAAAGTTTGTGTTTAGAATTTTCCCTTTTTGGAAATAAAAATCTAGCATAATATCCTAAAATTGAGCCATGCCTGTTAGGATTATTTGACAATCCTTGCACAGTTTCTATTCATATTTAGCCGTTCCCATTTTGCGACCGTTAAGTTCTAGACTTTGAGATGAGCACCAGGTAAGGATAAATATGACGTATTAATTCGAGAAAGTAATCATGAGGTTTCCATACCTCACTGTGAGTAAGTGGGAGTTTTGGAATAAGATATTTGATAACAGGGGTTAATTGACAATGTTGTAATTTAAGAACAATTATTATGGCCAGACTTCAGAGTCATGGATATGTGCATACGTATGAAGTATTCGTGCCTTAGGTAGAATTATCGTTGTAGTCTTCCTTGTTGCCATATTGACATACTCCCACAGTCAGAAGGAGCATGCGCAACATCTCAGAGTGGCTTTGCAAAATCTGAAAAATAGACAACAATATGCAAAATTTTCAAAGTGTGAATTTTGGCTAAGTTCAGTTGCATTCCTGGGTCATATTGTGACGGCAACAGGTATTCAGGTTGATCCGAAGAAGATTGAGGCAGTCAAGAACTGGCCTAGACCGACATCAGCCACTAATATTCGGAGTTTCTTGGGATTAGCGGGTTATTATCGCCGATTCGTAGAAGGATTTTCGTCTATTGCAACCCCACTGACCAGATTGACCCAGAAGGGTGTTCAATTTGAATGGTCCGATGGATGTGAGGCGAGCTTTCAAAAGCTCAAGACAATCTTGACCACAACACCGGTATTGGTTTTACCCACAGGTACGAGACCTTATACTGTTTATTGTGATGCTTCCCGTATTGGGCTTGGTGCAGTGTTAATGCAGGATGGCAAGGTTATTGCCTATGCTTCGAGGCAGTTGAAGATTCATGAAAAGAACTATCCAGTGCATGGTCTAGAATTGGCGGCGATTGTTCACGCATTGAAAATCTTGAGGCATTATTTGTATGGTGTAGCATGTGAAGTATACATCGATTATAAGAGTCTTCAGTATTTGTTTAAGCAAAAAGAGTTGAATTTGAGGCAGAGAAGGTGGCTGGTATTGCGGAAAGATTATGATGTCACCTTTTTATATCATCGGGGAAAAAGCAAACGTGGTGGCTGACGCTTTGAGTAAGAAGTCAGCCAGTATGGGCAATCTTGTTTATATTCCAGTCAATCAGAGGCCAATTGCTTTGGATGTTCAGTCCTTGGCCAATCGATTTGTGAGGTTGGATATTTCTGAGCTTAGTCGAGCGCTAGCTTGTGCGATCGCTCGCTTTTCATTATTGGAGCGTATCCGCGATCAACAATATAATGATTCCTGTTTATGTGACCTTAGAGACACGGTTCAGCGAGGAGGTGCTAATCAGGTCACCTTAGATGCTGATGGGATACTAAGATATGCTTCGAGCGTGTGTTAATGATTTTGGAGGTTCATGGGATCAATTCCTGCTTTTGGCAGAGTTTGCTTATGATAATAGTTATCAATCGAGCATCCGGATGGCTCCTTATGAAGCGTTTTATGGTAGGCGGTGTCGTTCTCCGGTTGAATGGTTTGAACCGGGAGAAACTCGGTTATTCGGTATAGGATTTATTTCAGGAGGCCTTAGATAAAGTCAAGATTATTCAAGATAGGCTTCGCACAGCTCAGTCTAGACAAAGGAGCTATGCATATCGCAAGGTTCGAGATATAACTTTCATGATTGGGGAGCGAGTATTGCTCCGAGTGTCGCCTATGAAGGGCGTGATGAGATTTGGAAAGAAGGGCAAGCTCAACCCTAGGTATATTGGTCCATTTGAGATTTTAGACAGAGTGGGAGGGGTGGCTTACAGACTTAGCTTTGCCGCCTAGCTTATCAGTCGTGCATCCAGTTTTTCACGTATTTATGCTTCGGAGATACCATGGCGATCCCACGCATGTGTTAGACTTCAGTACTGTCTAATTGGACAATGATCTATCTTACGAGGAGGAGCCGGTGGCTATTCTAGACCGGCAGGTTCGACAGTTGAGGTCGAAGAGTTATCCTTCTGTGCGTGTTCGGTGGAGAGGTCAGCCTCCTGAGGCATCGACCTGGGAGTCCGAGTCTGATATGCGGAGCCGCTACCCACATTTGTTTCCTGACTCGGGTACTTCTTTCTTTTGTCCGTTCGAGGACGAACGGTTGTTTTAGAGGTGGAGATTGTGACGACCCAAAGGGTCATCACTTGTTTTAATTAATCACTTCGAACTTCTGAGGCCTTGAAAACCTCATTCTATGTTGCCTCGATTTACGTGCACGATCCGAGCATGTAGGCGGAAAGATTTTGTGATAGAAAATATGAATTCTATGAGAAATTTGGATAAAAATGATATTAATATTGATATGGTTGACTTCGGTCAACATTTTTGATAAACGGATCCGGACCCGAGATTTGATGGTCCCGAGAGGTCCGTAGGAAAATACGGGACTTGGACATGCGTCCGGAGTCGAATTCTGAGGCCTAGAGCCCAAGTTATGAATTTTTATGTGAAATTGTTTTTGATGCAATTATTAAAGGAAATAAATTAATTGACCTTGGTATCGGGCTCATATTTTGGTTCCGACGCCCGGTACAAGTCTTAAATATTATATATGTGATTTCCGTAAAGTTTGGTGACATTTGGATGTCGTTTGAGATGTTTTGGACCTTGAGTCCCAAGTTTGAAAGTTTTGAAAACTAAAGGTATGAAAATCATGCATTTGAGGCTTGATTTGATGAAAACGAGGTGATATTGGCGATGTGATCGCACGAACAAGTTCATAATGTGTTTTTGAGGTTACGTGCATATTTGGTTTGGAGCCCGAGGGCTCGGGTGAACTTTGGATAGGCCACGAGATCAATTTTTCATGTTAGAAGTTTTTGTCTGCAACTGGTCTGCAGAGTTCGCAAATGCGAACAATAGTTCGCAAATGCGAACTCCCCACTATTCTGCAGAGTTCGCAAATGCGAACAATAGTTCGCAAATGCGAACTCCCCCCTATTGTGCCTGTGTTCGCAAATGCGAACAATAGTTCGCAAATGCGAACTTGACCCTATTGTGCCTGTGTTCGCAAATGCAAAATATAGTTCGCAAATGCGAACTCGACACTATTCTGCCTGGGTTCGCAAATGTGAACAATAGTTCGCAAATGTGAACCTTCCTTATACAGCCTGTGTTCGCAAGTGCGAACATTAGTTCGCAAATGCGAACACCCCTTTGTCTGCCAGTGATCGCAAATGCGAACAAATGTTCGCAAATGCGAACTTCCCGACCTTAGCTTATTTTTCAAACTCCAGAAATTGGTCGGGGTTCGCAATTGCGAACCCATGTTCGCAAATGCGAACACAGAGACCTGTAAAACACGATTTTCAGTCATTTCTTCACTTTTTACAAAACAAAAACACCCGTTTGCGATTCTTCACGGATTCCTTCTTCATCAAAACAATTGTAAGTCACTTTTTACTTAATTCTTTCAATTCCTAACATCATTAAACACGTTTTTCATTAGAAATCAAAGGTTTTCATGGTGAAATTTCTTGTTTTTGTTAGAAAATAGGGTTTTCATAAATTGGGGAATTGGACCTCGAATTGAGGTCCGATTTTGAAACAAATCATATATATGAACTCGTGGGGGGATGGGTAACCGAATTTTGGTCCTAACCCCGAGTTCCGACCATGTGGGCCCGGGGTTGAAATTCACTATTCATGGCAGAATGTTGTAAAAGTGGTATTTGGTCTTAAGAATTAGTTTGTTGAGTAGAATTGATGATATTAAATCAATTGTGTATAGATACGGTTGGATTGGAGCCAAATTGAAAGAAAAGACATTTCCACGGAGTGAATTGTTCATAAGCATTTGAGGTAAGTGTTTGTTCTATCCTAGCTTGAGGGAATAGGATTATGTGCTATGTGTTATGTGATCGAGTGCGGTGTATGGGCTGTGGTGACGAGCATCCATACACTGGCGTCTAGCATGACCGTGAGTCGTTGTTGATACTTGTTGTGAGATATTTTGAACATAAATTGTTGAACCCTTGCCGGGTCGTAGAATTGTTATTGTTCTCCCTTGACGGGACTTGTTGTGAAGTGAGATATTGATTGCCCTTGCAGGGACTTTGTTGAAATGATTATTGTGTCCCTTGCCGGGACGGTTTATGAATTACTGTTTCTTTCTTTGCCCTTAACTGTGATTGTTATTTGGGTGAGGAAGAGTGATAATGCACGAAGGGTGATGCAGTGCCATGTTTTATTATTTATGCACGAAGGTTAATGCCGTGCCATGTTTTATTGATTATGCACGAAGGATCATGTCGTGCCCTGTTATTGAACCATGTACGAAGGATTATGCCGTACTATGGATGTGAGGATGAGAGTAAAAACACGAAGGGTGATGCCGTGCACTTTAATTGTTTATTTGGTGAGGATGAGAGTAAAAGCACGAAGGGTGATGACGTGCAACTATTTGTCATTCCTTGACTTGATATTACTTGTTTTTTCATTATATTTTATTTGGGTGATGCCGTGTAACTACTTGCTATTCCCTTACTTGATATTACTTGTGTTTCCATTATACTTTGTTTTCCTTGTGAACTTATTAACTGTTGTTAATTGTTGAGTTCTTTTGAGATATTCCTTATTGTGTTATTACTTGATTAATTCTTGTTATTTGTGGTAATATATATATTAAAGAAATGGGATCGTGTGGTACGCCGACCACAAAGTGATTTGAATCTTGGCATTGGCCATAGTTGCCGGTAGCTATTGATACAGTTGGGAGCGGGTGGTACGCCTACCACAAGATATAATTATTGATACAATGGGATCGGGTGGTACGCCTACCACAAGATATAATTTATTGATACTGTTGGGAGCGGGTGGTACGCCTACCACGAGATATGAAAAGAAAAATAAAGAATTGAGACACGAAAGTAAGATTTAATTCTGTTGATTAGATTAATTTGGATATTATGAGTTATTGGTTGTTATTGGAGAGCAGAGTATTTCCTTATAAATGTTTATGTAAATATTGATATATATTGCAACTGCACAGGTTTATGTGGGTGTCTGGTCCTAGCCTTTTCACTACTTCGTCGGGATAGGCCGGACACTTACCAGCACATGGGGTCGGTTGTGTTGATACTACACTTCTGTGAGTTTTGCATAGGTCCAGGTTTTGACCAACAGCAGCAGCAGTAGTTCACTAGCAGGATTGTCATACCCACGAGACTGGGTAGCTTGCAGGCCGCAAGCCCAGCGTATCTTCTTATATATTTTTATTATTGTTGTAGTCTCATTGTTTCAAGACTGACGGTTGTTATATTTCTTTCAGACCATTATGTGTAGTTATTCTTAGTAGTTCATGAGTTGGTGACTCCACGTCTTGGGTAGAGGATTTCAGTATGATTCTCATCTTGTAATTAGTTATTTCTATTTCGATAAAGTATTCCGCATTTATTTAATTAAAATTGTGTTAAAAACGGGATAGTATGAATACAGTGGCTTGCCTAGCTACCACGAGTAGGCGCCATCACGATCCTGATGTTGGGGGAAAAATCCGGGTCGTGACAATTCAAGAGTCCACAGTCTTAAATGCCTTATTTAGATACGTGATACGTATCTAAACTATTCCCCGAGTCCTCTCTGAACTCCTCTTTTTGATTAAATATTATCTTGTTGACCTTTTGACCAATCCACGTGTCTTGCCACATCACTCTTAGTAAAACTTTAATTTTTTCCCAATACAATTATTATTCCATCTCTTGCAAGTATATGTTATCACGGTACTCTTTTTAATCCTTACATAACTTATCCTAGGAATAGTAATCAATAAAGGGAAAGACGGACTATATTCTTATCCCAAAATTATTTTTTCTTATCCATCGTACCACACGACCCCTAAAAGTACAATTGCAGAACAATATTTGTAGCAATGGCTGATTATTATTATATTGATGTCTATGATATCCAATACTACTTGTAAAAGACACAAAGTGAAAAAGAAAAAAAAAGAAAAAAAAAATCTAGAAGATGAATGAAAAAAGAAACTCTCACAATGTGGAGAAATCAGTTTTTCTTTTAATCAACAGTATTGACTCTTTGTTTCCAACAAAGTGAACTACTTTTTTCTGGCGATTCAAACAAAAATAATGGTACTTCATGTGGATTCACTTTCCTGATAAATGCACCGTTTTCCCATGTGCAGCCCATGCACTTGTAAATTCTTGTAAGGTCATGAAAATGAAAATGATGTCTTATATTTCCAACAATATTATATTTAAAACATTGGCATAAAACAGCTGATCACCCACTTGTTGAATCTACAACATGTAGCTAGCTAGTCCTTATTTGTCGAACATTGGTCTAAATTTTATGTCAAAACAATGCATAAACATATATGAATCAGTAAACAATGTTGTTTTTATACCCAATATGTGAAAAAATGCATCCTTTTCTGATGATGTCCGAAGTCAGTTTGTATCTTAAACTTGAGTTTTTCTACTCTTATCTGTTTTTACATACCATATTATTCTAAAATATCGTATAATTAAGCAATTAGCTAATTCAGTGAAAATCACTTAATAACCAAATTTAATTGGCAGTGCAGTCCATCATGAATTTAACATAATTAAAAAACAATTAAAAGTAATAATCCAGATTCTGGTTTCTTTTGAATTGACACGGTTCTAAAACTAGACACAGCTAGCAATGAAAAGAAAAAACTTTTAGCACAATAGACATATTAAAGTGAAGAAATATTAAAGTAACTTTGGTAGATTAACTATATTACTGCCCATAGGCCATAGCAATCTCAACTCAATTTACAAACCTCAAAGAAATTTGATGTAACTAATTAAGTGTATCCTAATCGAAGTTCCAGATCCAAATCTTGCTTTGATTCAGTGACGAAGCTGCCAATTTCCAAGTCCAAACTCAGAATTTTTTTTTCTTGCATGAAAGAACCAAGTTTCTCAACTCCAAAAACTAATTTGGCAGTTTTGAAGGGATTGTTTGGAACAACACCCTTTTCCCATCTCCTCATTTCAGAACCACCAGGAGCATTATAAGAAGGAAAAGATAATCTGGAAGTAAAAGGAGAGGGTGGTGGGGATGATGAAAAACTAGGGTTAGGGTTTGGATCAAGATTAAGGTTTAGATGAGAATGATGATGTGTAGGTGGTGAGTGGTGTCTAAATAACCTGGCTCTATCTCTTCTGTGAACATTCATATGTCCACCAAGAGCTTGGGCACATCTGAATTCCCTTTTACAAAAGCTACATGTGTAACATCTTGGAGGCCAAGCGAAATGACTTTCATTTCCATAATAATCCCATGATGAGTCTTTAGCATTATTGTTGTTGTTATTCGACTTCATGATGTGTCTTTCCATGAAGCTTTTGTTTTTGAATCCTGCCATTTTCTTCAGTCAAAACTACCAAGATCAAGAGGAAAGCTATAGAATTTAGTTCAACAACTGTGTCCAAGCATCTTTTTGACTATATATCTATATATATAAATTTTTTTTTCTGGTTTAGGGAATGCCTTTTCTTTTGTGAGGTTAAATGGGAGAGTTACTAGCAAGGGACTAGTGATGATGATATAGAACATAGATTGGAATACTGCATGTGTGAGAGAGAGAGTTTGAGAGAGAAAATGGCAGTGAGGTAGTGTGGTGGGAAGGTGTTGAGTACCTCTCAAGGGGAGGGGGTTAGTACAGTGGGGTTACAAGGAGGCCATAAAATACAAAGCCAGAAGTAGATTCTATTGGAGAGCATTTACGAGATAAACTCTATCTTTGGTCCATAACTTCCTTTATAATGAGGAAAATAATAAGTTTTACAAAGTCATTTTTCTCTCTCTATAATAGTACAAAAATTTGAACTTTATGCCACCCTTTTTGCATATATATAATTAAAATACATGTTGCGATACATTAAATATTTCGTATTTATGCGGTATACGAGGAAGGGCCGCAGCTGGGCAAGTATAATGTTGAGAATTTACCGTAGTACACGCATCAGCCACGTCTTGATCCCATAACTTATAGGTACACAAAACCCGAAAGTTTATGTTAATTTATAAAAAAAATAACTTCCCAAAGTTTATGTTTTCTTTTGCTTTCTTTCGTTGCGGCAGTGGGAAAACATATAAATTCCATGTTTTATTATTGTGTAAGTTTGACTATACAAAAGTAAGCTACAATTACTGACTTCGATGTTAAAAAAGAGAAAGCGATGCCACCATAAGCGTAAATTAGAGCTTAATGAAAGATATATAATTCGAAGATATTTAAGTGTTTTGCATATACAGATGAGTAAATTATATGTGTACATACATATAACTTGTTTTGAAAATTCTAAAAGAAATTAGAAATATGCAGATATAGAAAGAGGAGTCAATATTTGAAAACGAGTTGTCAAAATTCTTTTGTATGATTTATATTTGTACATAGCTACTTGGAACTGAGTGCATGTAATGATGAGTAATAAGAGTAGTAGTTGGTCAAGTCGCCCTTAGATTTACAATTCCAAAGAAAACTATAGCTAGACTAACTGATGGAGTGAATTCAGCCAATATTTTGTTTCCATTTTATTAGTATGGAGAAAAGGACATTGTTTCAGAAATACACGAACAATACAAAAGATTGTACCATGTTTAGCTTTAGATTTAGTGAGGGACTGGTGGCCAATTGGAGCCCTCCATTAACAGAGCCGAAATTGCAGTGAATGTGTTTTCAATATTTGCTTTGGTGCTAATGAATAATTACTTACTATGTTTATGAGTGACAAAAAAGATGGAGAAGAAAGACAACCTCAATATACACTACTTTCCAACCATCTGCCCTCTCCTAAGACCCTATCATCAAACCTAAAAAGTGAAGATCAAATGTTTATGCTTGTGGTTAGAGATTTCCTATTTCATGTCTACTTTTCCTGAAAAAAGTTCAATTGAAGTAGAGGATTTCTACAAATAAGGGGTTGAGTTGTGCGATTATTCAATCAAATGATATCGAGCATCTTTCTCATCTCTTCTTCGGAAAGAAGTGAGCTATTCCTTTGCAAAATTATGCTCAATTTTATATGTAGCAATTCCGCTTTTAAATACATACTAGATTTTTTATTTACTCTATTTCGTTTAACTTCTATAAATCAATACTATTATTTTTTTTTTTTACTTTGAGCATGTTCGACCAAGATTGTAAAAATCGCTTATTTTGAGAACAATTTTAACAAAATATGTATACGGTCAAAATCGAGGAATACGATTTTGAAGGCTTAAATTGGGCTATAGGATAGAGTCGGAGAGACTCGAAGTGTGTTTTGAATTCGGATAAGGGACACCTACCTCGGGGAAACTGATCGACTGTCTGGCAAGGACCACATCAAGGGCACCATTACCTTGAAGTCAATCATGAAAGAGCAGGAAGTTCTCATGGAGACGTGGACTTGGGCATTAATTATAGGATACCGGTTGTACGAAATGGTACCGATTAGTACTAGGCTTTAGATACATGTACCAATAGAATTCGTTACATTTATGAGCAAGGCACTATATTGGGGTTTTCTCCTCCTATATATAGGGACCCCAATCATTTTGTAAAGGATCAGATCATTCATTCAATAAAACATTCTTATTCTTCTTGTTTGACGTGCTCTCCAGTTATTCTTCATCTTTATTGCCTTTACTTTGTTATTCATACTTTGTTACTCTTAGCTGACCTCGAGGTCCTTGGACAAGTCAAGCCCGAGGCACCCTATTATACCAACAACACTAATTTGGTTCTTTATTTCTTCTTACTTAAGCTCAATATTACTTGTTAAATTACTAGTATATTAGAATATATCACATATCTTTAAAATCATAAAATATATTTAATTGTTAAGCTTATTTTTCGAGGTAAAAAGTTTGGTGACCACCGTTGGGCTAAAGATAATAATAATTATTGTAGTGCTAGTTTTTTGATAACACACGTTATACTTCACTCTTTTTTCTTGTCAAGGATTCTTTGATTTCAGGCTTAATCATGTCTAGCACACTAATAACTAGAGATTCTAGTCTATTTTATGCTCTTTTTTTCCTTATGTTTTGGATTAAAAGTGTATACAAATAATCTCGAAAGCTAACATGTTACGCTTGTTTATAGTGTTTGGTCAAACAGAGACAAGAAAGTGAAAACCGGCTAAAAATGAGTGAAACCTGTACAAGTGTAAAGCTAAGTCAAAAAGAGAGTTACAATGGAATATCGGATGCAGCGGAGGAACCATCGCTGAGGCGGTCTTGTTTCGCACTCAGCGGTAGCGAAGTTAGACAGTATGTTTTTTTGGCTTGCAAGTCACCGCCAACCGCGATTCTTTTATGCGGCATAGGTGTCTGTACCGCGGCCACGATGCTTCTACAGTGGTCCGCAGTGGCAAGGATCAGAGAGCTGTATGTTTGGGCTTGAAAAAGTCATTGCGGCCTGCGGTAAAATTGTGCGGCAACGGTGGCTTTAGCGCAACTGCAGTGCATTTACCACCCTCAACGGGAGCCAGATTAAAATTTAGAGACAAAAGTTGAAGATCGCAGTTCGCATTGATTTTTTGCGACCGTGGTAGTCTCAGCGCTATAGCGGTCCATTTTTCGCATTTAGATACATCCGTAAGGGCATTTTTGTCCGAAAAATGTAGCTGTGTATAAATACCTTTTTTTCTGTTTTTAGGTCATCTGTTGTTTTGCTGAGCATGTGAACCGCCTACTTTTTCCTTTTTGAGTAATTTTACAGCTAGTTTAGCAATTAATCTTAGATCTTTATCTTGTAATTACTTTTCATGGGCTATTATTCATCTAAATCATTGATTTCTTCAATTATTATGAATAGCTAGACCCATTAGCTAGGTTTGTGGCTCAACCCTAGTGTGGGTATTTAATAGGTCTCCTTAGGGCTTAGATGTTTATGGGTGAATGATATTTGGTCTCACTTTTACTTTTAATGCTGAATTGGTGGTTGCAAACACTAATTTGTACCTTTTTGACTTAGGCTCTTCTTGAGAAAGAGAGCCCAAGTTTACAAAATTCAGGCCAATAAGGAATTGGGGTGCATTCTATCTCATTCAAGAGATTGATAGCTCTAAATAAAGGGTTAAACCCAGGGATAGTAATACCCGACTTGAGCCAACTTTGCTTGCACAATTTGAACACCTACTTGGGCTTGAGAAAGAGAATTAGTGCAATGTCACTCAAACTACCGAGAGGTATAGAGTGATTAGTTTCATGCATTGGCTATATTATGATCCCAACCATAACATTTTGCCCTAAATTTTAGACCCCATTTGGTATTCACCTAGGAGTAAGTCACTTCCTTTGTGCCCTTCCATCAATTAATAAAACCCCATATAAAAAGATCATACTTAGTCTAATTAGTTTCATTATTAGTATAAAAATAGAACAATGAACAAACAAGAACGATTAGAAGTGCAATTAAGAACATCGCACATTGCTAGATTAGTTAGAAACCCAATTCCAAACCTTTCTTAGATCTCTGTGGATTTGATCATGACTTATCGGGTAAAAGCTACATCGACTGCTCTTGCCACTCTATAGTGGTGCAGGGTTGGCTCTGATCAATTGTTGGCGCCATTGCTGGGGAGCTAAACAATTTTGCTATCTATCTAACTAGTTTTGTGTCTTATTTTTCTTTCCTTCTATTAGTAATGTGTGTGAATCTTCTATTCAGGTACGAAATGGTAAACAATGATCCTCTTGAAAATATTCCACCGGGGGAGGAGGTTGGTGATAATGGAGAAGATGAGGTGCCTCTAGTACCTCAAGGTCAAAGAAGAGGCCTCAAGGATAATGACAACATTTCAGACCCTCGCCCCGCCTTCTCTAAGAGTTGCTCCTTGGGTGCTCCTAAATGAGGGCTACACAAGTGCAATTGTCCCATCTCGGATTAGGGCCCAATTTTCAAATAACAAATGTGATGTTGACTTTATTTTAGTAGCGAGGGTACTTCACAGACGCCCCCATTAGAATGCACATAAACTCCTTAAAGGCTTCGTGGATACCTGGTTGGGAAACAAGAAGACAAATGTCTCAGAGGATGCTTTAAGATTGAGACTGTTCCCTTCTCACTTTGAGGGAAAGCTTTTGACTAGCTCGAAAGACTTCCCAACCATTCTATCCATACATGGGATGAGTTAGCGAAAAATTTTATAGCAAAGTTTTTCTCGCCGGGACATATGGAGACATTGAGAGATAAGATTTTGGCCTTCAAACAGGAACCTAATGAACCACTTCATGAAACTGGGAAAGGTATCGAACAATGGTGAAACAATGTTTGAGCAATAACATTACCGAAGTAATGATTTAGTAGACTTTTTATCGTGGAATTAACACGACCATTAAGTGTATGGTGAACCAACTAGCAGGGGGAAATTTTATGAATACACCTTATGTTGACGCGTGTGATATTTTCGAGGAGATGACAGATACTTCCTGAACTTGGTAGATGTAACGACTCGACCTATCATTTTGAACTTTTGCACTTTGATCGCTAGTTCTCGATCATGAATTACCCCGTGTTAGGTATTATGACTAATGTAGATCATCCGTTTTGGTTTTCAGGAAGATTTGGAACGAATTTGAAAGAATAGTTCCAATTGAAAGCTTTGAATTTAAAAGGATTAACCGAGAGTTGACTAATTTTTATATGATCTTGGGTCGGAGTTTTTATGATTTGATTAGCTTCGTTAAATAATTTGTGACTTAGGAGTGTGATTGGAAGTGATTTTGGAGGTCCGGTGTAAAATTAGGCTTGAATTGGCGTATTTACTATTTTGGCGAATTTCGATCGATAGGTGGAATTTTGATCCGATGGTTAGAATAGAATTCTGAGAGTTGCTACAGTTTTGTTATGTCATTTGTGATGTGTGTGCAAAATTTCAGGTTATTCGAACGTCATTTGGTCGGGCTTTTTATATCTTGGTATTAAAACTCGATTATATTGTTAAATCCACCTAGAAATTCATGAACACTAAGTCAGAAATTGAAGAACTACGGCTTGAGAAATTGGACATTTGATTTGGGGATTTGATGGGCCATTTGAGCACGTATTTGAGAGTTCTTGGTATGTATGAACTTGTGAAGAGATAAGGAACGTGTTGATGTAAAAAAATTTAGAGTTTCGAGAAGTGGGAACGATGTTGAGGTTTCGGTAATTTTGGGAATTATGCCCGTAATTGATTGTTTTTGCTTGGGCTTTGTTCCATTGGCAAATTGTGATGTATCCGCTTTTATTTTGGATTGATTCAACGTGTGTGGAGGCTGATTTGAGGGGAAAAGGTGTCACAAGCTAGAGATTTTGTCGGCTCGAGGTAAGTAATGATTATAAATACTTTCCTGAAGGTTTGAAACCCCGGATTACACATCTTTGTGTTTCTTTGAGGTGACCTGCACGCTGGATGATGAGCGTGGAGTATAGCACCACTTGGGATTGTGACCTAGTCCATCCTGAAAGAGTACTTTAATGCGCATTTGATTGTTAACTGTCTGATATTGTTGTGTTTTGGGCTATATGCCATGTTTGGGGCCTTGTGCCAACCTGTTGAGACCCTCAAGGGTATTTACTATTTTTCCTCACTATATGTGTTTATAGCATATCCTTAGTCGCGTTTTACCATCTTATTTTTTAAATTTTGGCTTTATCACCATATTTCTTAAAACTGTTAAAGAGTAGTTGGGTTAAATTCCCTGTTTTACTAATGGTCCGAGTGATCGTGAGTTGATGACAGAGACAGACCAAAGGTCTAATTGTGAGGTTGATGACTAAGATGACAAAGAGCCTAATAATGAGGCTAATGACTGAGAGAGGTCGAGGGCCTAACTATGAGGATTATATATATGGACCGGGCTACACCCCACAGCAGTATATTTATATGGATGGGGCTGCACACCACAACAGTATATTTATATGGATGGGGATGCATACCGCAGTAGTGTATTTGTATGGATCGGGCTGCACGATGCAACAATATTGTGCTTAGGCTGTAGCAGCCCCACTGGAGTCTGCACCCCCACAGTGAGAGCAAGTACCCATATGGATTGGGAACGCTGCATCGATAGATTAGGCTTCATACCGTAGTAATATATGGATCAGGCAACATGCCGTAGCGGTCATTATACGTATATATCGATCAGGCTGCACACCGCAGCGGTTAGTACATAGTACCTATTGAGCGTGAGTGCTGAGTGTGAGCATTAATTGGTAAGAGTTGAGTCACGAGTTGCCGAGAGGCTAGCCTGAGGGGCGATAACTACATACATGCAAATGAGTGATGTTTGACTGAGAGGTCTATTTATGAACTTGTTGATTTCACTCCCCCTTTTAGTCAGTTTCTATGGAAAAGTTGAACAAATGTTTTTAAAATAACCCTTATTTTAACTAGGGTTTATGAGATGCTTCGAAACTAATCACTGATTTGGCATTTGGTTATTTCCACCAAGATATTCCGGTTATGAAGTGTTTATATATTGTTTTGCCTGAGAGGCTGTTTTATGAACTATGCTTTGTCCGAGCGACCGATTATGACTTTAATCGCTATTATTCTTTTAAATGGTATTGACCCCAAATGGAAATGTTGGAAGGTATTTCAAAATGAATTTTACGAAATGTTAGTTGTTAAAGGAGAGGTTGACTCGTATCATGATTTAAAAGCCAGTTGTGTTTATTGAGGTTAACGTGAATGTGGATTCACTGTTTCCTACTGCTCAGTCTTTATTTACTCTTATTACTTACTGGGTTGGTGTACTCACATTACTCCATGCACCTCGTGTGCAGATTCAGGTATATTAGAACCTGGTCGCGGGTGTAAATTGGTTCAGGCGCGGGGTCTCCAGATTTAGCAGGTGACTACATGGCGTCCGCAGCACTACACCTTTTCGGACATTGCTATTACTATATTTAGTATATTATTTTAGAATTTTCATTGTATTCAGACTATGATAGATGCTCATAACTAGTGACACCCCGATGTCGGGCTTGTATTTATTTCACATTGTTATATTCAGAAGTTATTATGAATGTTGTTTAATTAAAGGATTAAAAATGATTTTTAAATGATTAAAGGTTGATGTGAGTGTTGTGTCGGCTGCCATTGTATTCACGAGAGGCGGCATCACGACCGAGTTCGGGAATTGGGTCATAACAAGTTGGTATCAGAGCCTAGGTTACTAGGTCTCACAAGTCATGAGCAGGTTTAGTAGAATTTCGCAGATCGGTATGGAGACGTCTATATTTATCCTCAAGAGGCTGAAAAACCTGTAGTAAAACTTCACATTCTCAATTCGTATGGTGCGTCTTTGATTGAGCTTGAAATAAAACTTTTGAAATTTCCTTCCACACGTTTGTATGCGCGCCCGAGCACTCAATATCAGATGTGCCTTGATATCTAGTGATTCCTCGATCAAGGGGCAAGATGTAATCTCCCTGAGTATATGTTGGGCCAGTCTAGAGGAATTGAGGCCGTATCTTTACCTATGGCTTGAGCACCAAGGTGTTGTTTAAGTGGGTAAGTGTTTTGAACTTATGTGTTCGGTATGGTCCCTATTAGTGGGAATTGTGGTTGGATAGCTATGTGATGAGTATGTTGGTATTGCGAGATGTATCTATATGACTTGGTAGTGTCGAGGAAGTCTGCTGGATAGTAGATGAACTATTAAGTGTTCGATTTTTGTTGCGACAGGATGGGTAGCCTCGAGTTATGGGCGTGTGGAGAATCTTTTTGTGTCTCCTAGTTGGGAGTGAAGTAAATTTTACATTGCCGTATGGGTTAAGACTCAAAAGACTAAGTGGCTGTGTAATGTGTATGACAGTGAAAGGTATACAGAAATGTTATATTGAGGCGAAGCCGATAGGTTATCTCCTACGGAGTGTTCCGAAGTGGTGTGATCCTTATGCGTATATTAGAAGATCTCATTTATAATGGAATCGTACGTGTTGAAATTTGGATTTTGGGTTGCTTAAAAGAGTGGGATGAATTGTTGTGGGGATGAATGCGAGATTGGTAGAAGATTTATAGTACTAGATGATTTGTGTTCTCACAAGCTTATAAATAATTTGAGTTTAATCTCACTACGGTATTGTGGCATCAATAGAGTAAAAGTGTTATGAGTTATTGACTGTATCTTGATCTATGTCTTCAAGCTAAGTGAGGGAGTCTGCTATGAGTAGTTGATTGCACGGTTTTGTGCTATGTTGATTCGGATTGAGGAATGCTGGCGAATCAGTTCTGGTTATAGAAACTGAGCTGAGAATGACATGAGTGAAGGAAAATTTTCACAAAGGTTATATGGTGCTTCGTAGAAGTGTGAAAATAATAGGATGTCTTGAAGTGTTGTTGGTAAAAAAATGCTCAGTTTATAGAGAAAGAAGATGCTTGTTTGTACTGGGATGAGGTCGTATCCTGCAGTATTAGAGTGCTAATGAGGCACATGTGGTTTTGTTAGTTTAGCAGGCTAAATGCAAGTTGAATAGAATGAACGACTCTCGAAAATGGTTGTAATGTTTTCAAGACTCAACTTGTAACAATGTGGTATTGTTTTGTTAATTATAGGATTCTATGTATTAGTATCAAGAAAGTAATGGTAACAAATTTATATTCGCAAGTTCTTTAGAGTAAAGTATTCTGGAATGTGGTGTTTTTGGGGATATTGAGAGAGTATTTAGTGGCTTATGGGTTTTGGACAGTGTGGTCTTGTGATTGGGTCTCGGGTAGTTAGCCTTGGTTGAGAGATTGTGGTACTACAACAAGGGGGATATCAAGTTGAAAATGAATCAGAAAAAAATTAGATAGATGGAATAGCTTAATAGTAGACCGAATCGGTATAGTAAGGATATGATTAACTATTTGTATGTGTTCGAGGTAATGAGCCTTTACAAGTATTTTGCAGCAATGTTCTTGGGTTTTGATAGCTTGCTTAGCTTGGTTGAGTTCGAAGGATTCCATCCTGTAAGTTTATTTATGCAAACGAAATTGAGAGAGTTCTTGTTAATATCTACCTTAGTTGAGAAGGTGCATTTTCTACGAATATGAGAGACATAGGATGTGTAATGATTTTCCTTCTAGATAGGACTAATTGAAGTTCTTGACTAGTTGAGTGCATATATGTATGCGGCTAGGAAGGAATGCTTTTTAATTGTTCATTCGTGATGGATATCAGTGTAACGGTTTCTACCATTATTTTCATTTCGATGTTAAAAGGAATTTTCGGATGTGTTTCTTGTGGCTGGGTATGTCGTCGAGCGAGGTTGTGGATTTCAATGTTGATTTGGTGCTGGGAACCGTATCGTATGGCTCCGATAGGAGTTATAGTAGTGGAAGGAGCAACTTCAGGATCTCTTGGTAATGAGTTCGTTGGTAGGCTGATATGCATACGTGTTTAGATTGTGTTGACTCGAATGGCCCCAAATTGTATTGTTGAGGGATAAGTTGATTTAATCGTTATTGAGCTTGTTAGTGATCTGATGGGAGCTATGAGTTGTTTTTTGGTGTTGGAGATGTTATGTTTTGTTGGTTATGGGCACATGTGGTGCGATTTTATTGGTAATTCATAGTGAAAGTTGAGCGGGAAGAGTAATTGGGTGTTGCTCGGTACATAGAGTATCGGTTATGACCTATCAGGTTGTATGGCATATGTTATTTGTTTCACCGTGGGTGTAATAAATTGTTTTGGCTCTAGACATCAAATTATGTGTGGTTGTCAATTTTGAGCATAGTGACTTCAGGTGTTTCATGTGTAATAGTGTTTGGATAGGATCGTGCATTGTAGCGAGGCCACGTGGAGATATGACCTTTCGGGGTAGATTTAGGTGTTCTATTTTTGTGATGTGAGACAAGGTCTCAACCCTATGTTGTGATGGTACTAATGAGCTTGAGGTACAACTCTTTTGCTTGAGTCATTTTTCAGGATTTGAGTATTTTAGACCGTTTCTTATTGGTGCGCGTATTATGCAAGTTGTGTCTTAGGCATGTATTGAGGTGTCATATCACCAAAGTGGTGTGTTGGATTCTAGGTGATCATTAGGGTCACTAATGAATACGAACAGATTCGGTTTTAGCTTTATGGAAGGATAATATCGAGGTTCGGCTAGGAATCTGTTGTGATATTAGTAAAAAAGGAAGTGGCTTCATAAATGGTTGATTTGAGAAATGGTTATAGTTTATTGCGTGTTTCATTTATCGTTGGAAGTAAATGGAAGTGTTGGAATAAGACCTTAGTTGATAAGAGGTTTTCTACCGGTATTCGGGTGTTGTGGGCAACTGCTATGAATAGAAGTTATCGTTTCAAGTGTTTGGGTTATGTAGTATATTATATGATTGCACTTGAGGTTGCAGGTACCGTTCATTACAGCTGGTTCGAGCTTATTCTGAGTACGGATGTGAGGTTCCGATCTTGCGTATGATTTCGGAAAGTGCAATGTGATTCTAAGGTTTATGGACTAGATGGGTCGTGAGATTTCAGCTATGTTGTGTTATCGAACCTATGCGAGATAGGGTGAGGTGGGATCATCCCCGAGTATATGCCTGGTAAGGTTATTCAGCTATTGAGTGGCTTCTAGAACAACTCTAGGAACGTTCGAGATGGAATGTGTGTTTACGTGGGGAATGATGTAATGGCCCGACCGATTGTTTTGTACTTTTGGACTTTGTCAGTTCTCGGGCATGACTTGCCCTGTGATAGGTATTATGACTAATGTAGATCGTTGGTTTTGATTTTCAATATTTGGAATGAATTTGAAAGAATAGTTTCAGTCGAAATCTTTGAATTTGAAAGGTTTGTCCGAGAGTTGACTTATTTATATATCAGCTTGGATTAGAGTTTTTATGATTTGGTTAGCTTCTTTTGATGCTTTGTGACTTAGGAGTGTGATCGGGAGTGATTTTGGAGGTCCGGTGTAGAATTAGGCTCGAAGAGGCGAAGTTAGTATTTTTGCGAATTCCAGTCGATAGGTGAGATTTTGATCCGAGGGTCAGAATGGAATTCCGAGAGTTTTTGTAGCTTCATTATTTCATTTTTGATATTTGTGGAAACTTTCAGGTTATTCGGACGTCATTTGGTCTGGTTTTTTGATCGAAAGTGCATTTTGGAAGTTTTGAGAAACTTAGGCTTGAATTCGATGAGTTTTGAGTAATTTGATGTTGTTTGAGGTTTTTTGAAGATTGGTGCAAGTTTGAATGATGTTATGTGGCATGTTTGAGGTATATATATATATATATATATATATATATATATATATATATATATATATATATATGGATCGGGATGCACGCCGCATCAATATACTGTACGGATCGGCTGCACGCATCGATATAATTAAACTATCGGATCGGGCTGCATGCCGCAGCAGTATATTTATATGTATCGGGCTACACGCCTCAGCAGTATACCTGAATGGATCGGGATTGCACGCCACATCAATATTTATATTTATATGGATCGGGCTACACGCCGCAGCAGTATATTTATATGGATCGGGCTGCACGCCGCAACAGTATATTTATATGAATCGAACTGCACGCCGCAGCGGTATACTTATATGGATCAAGATGCACGCCGCATCAATATTACGATTGGGTTGTAGGAGCCCCTCCGGAGTTTGCACCTCCATAGTGAGCGTGGGTACCCGTATGGATCGGGCTGCACACTGCAACGATGGATCAGGCTTCAGTCCTCTTCCTCTTTTTCTTTTGATTTTTCCTGCGACATGTATATATATATATATATATATATATATATATATATATATATATATATATATATATAGAGAGAGAGAGAGAGAGATAGAGATTACATGCCGCAACAGTGACTACATAGTACCTATTGAGCGTGAGTGCTGAGTGTGAGTAGTGATTGGTAAAAGTTGAGTCATGAGTGGCAGAGAGGCTAGCCTGAGGGGCGATAACTATATACATGCAAATGAATGATGTTTGCACTGAGAGGCCTTTTTTATGAACTTGTTGATTTCACTCCCCTTTTTAGTGAGTTTCTATCGAATATGTTGATTTATCGATAGTTTTCAGTCTTCTTTATACTAAGCCTCTGTCGGAAAGTTGATTAAATGTTTTCAAAACAACCAATATTTTAACTGGGGTTTATGATATGCTTAGAAACTAATCACTGATTTCGCATTTGGTTTTTTCCACCAAGATTTTCCGGTTATGAAGTGTTTATGAATATTGTTTTTCCCGAGAGGATATTTTACGAACTATGCTTTGTCCGAGGGGCCGATTATGTCTTTAATCGCTATTATTATTTTAAATGGTATTGAACCCCTATTGGAGCTGCTGGAAGGTATTTCAAAATGATTTTTACTAAAAGTTGGGTTTTAAAATGAGAGGTTAACTCATATCATGATTCAAAAGCCTGTTGTGTTTATTCAGCCTAACGTGAATGTGGATTCATTATTTTCTACTGCTCATTCTGTATTTACTCTTATTACTTACTGGGTTGGAGTACTCACATTACTCCCAACATCTCATGTGCAGATTCAGGTATATTAGTACCCGATCGCGGGTGTAAATTGGTTCAGGCGCATAGTCTTCAGAGTTAGTAGGAGTCTACTTGTCGTCCGCAGCACCACTCCCTTTCGGACATTACTATTACTATATTTAGTACATTATTTTAGACTTGTCGTTATATTCAGAACAGGATAGATGCTCTTAACTAGTGGCACCCCGATGTTGAGCTTGTATTGTTATTTTCAGAAGTTGTTATGAAACGTTGTTTAAATAAAGGCTTAAAAATGATTTTTAAATGATTAAAGGTTGATATGAGTGTTGTGTCGGCTGTCCTTTTCTTCACGAGAGGCGTCGTCACGATCGAGTTTGTGAATCGTGTTGTGACAGTAGAGTTGTGCTAATGTGCTACGAGGTGATTCCACAGTCATTCACCTGCACAAAGAGCTTCACGACCATGGTCATGTAATAGCAGAGTTAACTAAAACAATGAACCAGTTGGCAAAAGCTCAATTGCAGCAAGTTCAAGCACCGTGACAAGTAAATGCTATGGATGGTGTCAACATGTTGGTCAACAAGAGGAGACAAAGAGGTCAACAAGGTCAAGGTAGCCCGGATCAATATTAGCAAGTTAATGGTGGTTTCAACCAAGATTATGGGTAATATGAGCAAAGTGAAGAAGTGTAGTACGTGAACAATTATCAAGGACAAAGGGGTAATGATCCTAACCAACAACAACAATGGAGGCCCCAAGGCAATTAGGGGAGTCAAAACAACAAGGAAATAGAAATTGGGGGTACACCAATCAGAATTGGGGCAAAAGAACAACCAGGGAAACTGGAGTTCCAACAACAACAATTCGGTTGGAAACAACAATTAGGGTGGTTGGAATAATGGCAATCAAGAAAATCCGGGGCAAGGCATTCAAAGGCTTCTGATGTATCAACAACCAAACAACCCACCCACATTTCCGTCCCAAGGTCCTAGCTCATCGAATAATGAGATGGGGATAATCGAGACGATGCTTTAACAAATGATGAAAAAGAATGCCGAATCTAATGCTCAGTTGGCATCCCACAATATTTCAATCCAAAATTTCAAGGTTCAACTTTGCCAGATTTCACAATCATTGAGTACTCCTCCTAAGAGGCTCTACCTAGTGATATGGTAGTAAACCAATAAGGTGGGAACAACACCAGACATGCAATGGCGGTGATAGAAGAAGCGGTCGAGGTGGAGATATGAATCCCTCCAAGCTAAAAGAAATTGTGAGTGATGAAGCTGAGGTGCAAGATGATGTTATTCCAAAATTTGATGAGCGAGTGAGTGTATATAACTTGAATATGGAAGTGAGAATTTATATTCATGATAATGAGGTGGAGACTCAAAATGACGTGAACCCATCTACGGAGCACGTAATAGACATGCCGAAAAGGGTTGCGACCAAGGCTAACATTTCTTTGCCAATGCCTCCTCCAACTTACCCTCAAAGACTTGAAAAGAAAAAGAATAAAATGCATTTTAAGAAGTTTATTGAGATTTTGAAAAGCTTGTCAATCAATGTTCCTTTGGTTGAAGCTCTTGAGCAAATGCCAGGTTACGTCAAGTTCATGAAAGAATTGGTGACTAAAAAGAGACCTATGGATAGTGAGACCATCAAAATGACTCACTAAGTAAGTGCAATTGTGCACTCGATGGATCTAAAACTTGAAGGTCTCGGCGCTTTCACCATTTCATGTACCATTGGGAGTGCAAATTTTGCAAAGGCGTTGTGTGATTTGGGAGAAAGTATGAATTTGATGCCTTACTCTGTGTTCAAAACTTTAGGTATTGGTTAGCCGAAAGCTACTTCAATAAGATTGCAAATGACAGATAAAACTATGAAGAGGCCATTTGGTATTATTGACGATGTTCTTGTCCGGGTGGACAAATTTATCTTGCCTGCTGATTTTGTGATTCTTCACTGTGAAGTCGTCTTTGAGTATCCTATAATTGTGGGAAGACCTTTCCTTACAACTAGGAAGGCATTAGTTGACGTGGAAGTAAGGGAACTTACCTTCCGGGTGGGTGATGAAAAAGTGGTCTTTCATGTTTACAAATCAATGAGGCAGCTGAATAGTACTGAAGTGTTATCTTTTGTGGACCTTGTCACGGAAGTAACTGTTGATGATACTAGTTCCATGATCAATGTGGAGGATCCTTTGGAAGCAGTATTGTTAAACCTTGATGTGAATGAGGATGAAGGATGGAATGTTATTGATACCCAATTTTTTCCTATATGATTTTTATATTACAAAATGCTCTCAAAATATCATATATATGCATATATAATTATATCTAAGTGTTTTGGCATTCTTCCTAGTTTTTAAAGATTCTTAAAATTAATTTATTATCCATTTTAACAGTACAAAAATCAATAATTATTCCCAAAATTATCAGTTGTAGTGAATAATTTATTTTATCATATTTATAACAAAATATAGTTAAATTAATTTTTGTACATTTTTACAAATTTATTTGGTATTTAAAAGACTAAATTACATATAATTGTAATTTTAGCCTACTTTAAGATTAATAGCATTTTATAATTATTAAATTAGTCCCAGTATTTTTAATTTAATTTTTTTATATTATTTGTTGGCTCAGTACTTTTCATTTGTTTTAAAAATCATCTTTACTTTTTTTTTTTATAAATATAAATGGAAAATTGGCTATATAATATTTTGCCCCATTTCTATTTCAATTACAGCCATATTTCATTTCAATTTTGGCCCCTAAATTGACCCAATTCTACCCAATGAATTAGCCCTATTTCAATTCGGACCCAGCCCACGACCAAATTCAAGACAACCCACTCGTTCCCCACCTACCCGTCTAAATCTAGACCGTTGATCACTCATGATCAACGGTCAAAACTCACCATTCATTAATTAACCCTAACAACCTACCCTAATCCCCCTCATTCTTATCGGACTCGCCGCCCTGAAATCCAAAAACACTCTCAAATCCTCTCAACAACTCTCCAAAACCATAGCTTCCTCCCACCTTCCTTCACCGAATTTTAACCAGAATACATGGCTTCCCAAGCCATGTATGGTCACTACCCACCCTCTCCACCATTAGACCTTGGGTGTTCAAGGTCTGGAAAGTTAACTTCGATGGTTCTCCCTCCGATCTTCTCCGATCAGTGATTCCATAGCTTCTCTGGCCATGCTCCAGAACATTCAAGACTCAGGAGCCTAATTCTTGACCTCTCCGACTCAAAATAGTACCAGTTCCCAAGCCTTTCTCATTACTAGGATTTTCTCAGAAACCTTAAGCTATTCGAGGTTCTTTTTTTGTTTTTTTCACCAGATGTATATTTTATTTATGCGTTACTTGACATTTTAAGTGTTTTCCCCAAATTTGCTTTTCAAAATCGTTTGTGCTCAATTTATGGTTTCTATAAAAAAATTCTAAAAAAACATCTTTTGATTCTTCTTTTCTTTTCTTTGTTCATGTTTGTTCATACCCTGCTCGTGTGATTTCTTTTTAATATGCATGTATTGTTCTTCTACTTTTCTTTTCTACTATGCATGTTACTCCTATGTTAATCCTTGTTCTGTCTTCTTTATTCTTTTACTATGTGTTTACCGTTGAGATTCTTTGATTTTTTCTACTAAACTCTGTTCATGTTCTTGCTAAACATCTTTATCTACTTTTGTTTGTTTCTTTGAACTCCAAGTTTTTCTCAAATATGTTTTTCATGGTCTTGAATCTTCTTTCTTCCTTTTCTATTTCAAGCATTCTATCATACTAGTTTGCGTTCTCATAAGGCCCCGAAACAGACCTCTAAATCTGTTTCAATGACTTTCCTTCTCACCTCTATGTCTGATTCCATTCGAAACCCTAGGATTTGTAGGGTTTCTTTGCAATTTTGATTTTTTGTGTGCGGATTAGGGTTCCACTTAGGGACCCTGGACTCTCAGACTCATTGTGAGCCCCTAAATTGATCCATTTCTACCCAATTAATTAGCCCAATTTCAATGTTGGATTCTTTTTAAGTAATATGACGACCCCTTTTTGTTTGATTTGTCTACTTTATATGTGATAACTTGTATTTTCAAAAAAGAACTCTGCTAATTAGTAATTGATTCTGACTTCCTTTCATAGGTCTAAGTGATTGCCACATATTTTCTTTAATTGAACCTTTCTTACCTATTCTTGGCTTGGTTCTTCGAATTAGGCCTATAATGTTTGAGTTCTCTGGCTGTCTGATTGATTCCCTTTACTTAATTTTCCAAGTCGTGTACAATTGAACTTTTTCTTCAATAAATCCTTTGTATTTACCCTCTTTGTGCTAATTTTGAATGGTTATAAGCAAATTTCTTTCCTTGTTTATATTTTACCCATTTGAAATCAAATCTCTTAACTGAAGGGAAATTCTATATGATTGATTGTGAACTATTTTCTTACGTTTCTTACTTGTTTCTCTGCACTATAAAATGGACTACCCTTCTGCACTTTCAGACACTTCATTCAATACCTCAAACTTTTACTTTCAATTTACACACTTACAATAGTTTTTTGAGTTAAATATTCTCTCAACACTCTGCTTTTCTGAGATCCTTTGGAACTGTTTGCTCATAAATTGGCTTTTCAAGACTATTGTTTTTACCTATTTTCCGGAAACTGGTATGTCTAGTATTTTTCTACCTCACCCCTATGTGTTCATTTTATAGTTTCAGTACTCTTGTTCACTTTGCTGCGCATGTTCAGTAATTAAAGTATGTGTGTGTCTTTCCTTGCGTCTGCTTCTATTATAAATTCCTACCCCATATTCCCCTCTATGTACCCGAGTTAAGGTTTTGTCCTACAAATATCTAAATTACTGCCGAGGTCTAAACCTGACCTTCAATAGGTCCTAAGTCCTAAATTTATCCAGCAGGCTAGTCAAGGATGTGCCAGCACCTTAATTGTTGGGCATGACCACTGATTCACGTCCAAGCAACGGCCGTAGTCAATATAACCTGGTCAAATAAGTCCAGAATCGATCGCACATGGAATTAACCTACCAACTGCAACTTTCACAACCCAAGAACACTTCTGGAGCAAGTTCCCCAAATTTGAGTATATTTCTGTGGAGGTTTTCTAACAACTAACTTTTGCAAGAATTAAAAACTTTAAAGAAAGAATTGAATGTTGGGTAAATAGTATAGAGAAAGACTAAGGTATTGATTTCCCCTATTGATGGAATCCCTTCTGTTTATGCTCATACAAATATGCTCATACAAACTGTCAATATATTCTATCAATCATGAACGTTAGTTTTACCGTAATTATCTCCCGAGCAACTATAATAATTTACTAGTGCACTCTCCCGAGCTACCCTAGCTAGCTTTAATTTTAATTGTTCACTTTAGATTGCATCCAAGGCTTCGTTATTCCTAATCTTACCTTTATGCCTAAGATTATAGATTCCTCCAATAACCTAGGTGTGGTGTTGTTCAACAATATACCTAAATATGCACTCTTTTCCAAGTTATGCACACCAAATAGGCACAGCTAGTTGGGGATCCTACCAATTAACTACAACAAGAACGAATTTGAACAAACAGAAATCTAGCTAACAATTTGTAATCACATAAACTAGAAGTTCATCACTCAATAGGTTCCATCAAAACCTTAGATAATGAATTAGCTACTCATGATCGAAGAAACAAGAATAATAATTGAATTCATAATCAAAGAATTAATATAAAAGAAAGAAATAAGTTGAGAGAGTTCTCTCTTACTAATTATCTTGCAAAAGTAGTGAATAATACAATGCTTGCCTCTCTTGGGTGGAATCTATGCTTATATAGAGGGTTTAGGTTACAAATTTTGAGTTTTGACAAGTTTAGCCTTCAAATTTTCGGCGTCGTTCGCGGTCGCGAATGGACCGCGAAAAATCCACTCCTCTGAACTTCAAAAATCTTCCGCAGGCCTCTATTTTCGCGGTTCGGCCGCGGTCGCGAATGGACCGCGGTTTTTCACCCTGTTCTGTTTAGAATTTGGGAAAACTCAAAAAATGAAAGTTTTAGACCTTTGAGTTAGCTTTCCGACCATATACTATGGAGCCAAAACGGAGTTCTGAGAAAAAGGTTATGTTCAATTTACTAGACAGTACGCAATATGCATCATCGAGTCTTCGTTTGTACTAAACTATCGAATTTGACCCCCAAACACGATCTCGGCTTAATTTCTTGAGCTTTTACTCAGAATTCAAAGCTCCAAATTACTTAAATTCATTCCATAACATCTATATAGCTCGGAATCACTCCTTCCCGGCTATTTTCATCATAATTTCTTGGCTTGTACCACACTTTAGCCTTTTTCACCATCTTTTGACTCCAAAACTTGCTCTTTTAGTCTTCATTAGCTCATGTGTACCTATAACACACTAAAAATACTAATAAAAGCATTTTTCATCATAAATAATGTCAAAACAACAATAAAGCGTGATTATTTAGGGCATAAATATAGTCAAATTCACCTATTATCAATACCCCACACTTAAAACTTTGCTCGTCCACGAGCAACCTTAATCACACTTTATGCCAAATTTATTAATGAATCCCCCAAAATATGTCACAAAATCTATCTTTCATGACTAACCTAAGAGATGCACAATCCTTACCTAACTGTAAACTCACATGCTAGCACATTATAACTACTCTACTTATTATCACAGACTTGCAAATTTACCTTTTCCTTCTTGAGTTACATGCACTCACACAATTTATTGAGAGAAGTTCCCACACATAAACAATTTAGAATATGGAACTTATAGATATAGGAAAAATTCGCTCACTCTCAACAAAGAACTTTCATATCCATACAGATACACCATAGGCTTGCCCCTAGTGTAATACTCTACTAATAGAGTTATTCAATCATAGATCAAGAGGTCTTTAAGGATTGCAATGTTGGCTAATGGACGGGTATGATACTTTTGGTTATAGTGGTTAACCTCCCTAAGCACTTTCTTACTTTTTCACAACTTCCCTTTTAGCTTTCTCCCTTATGTCTCCCCTAAACATTCATTCACCTTTATTTACTTTTAATCTCCAATTTTCTTTTATTGGTGTAACTGGCCTTTCTATTTTACATATATACATTGATATATATATATTTTTTAAAAGCTTGTAGCATTTACAGTATTTTGCCAGTTCACCATTTTCTACCATTCATTCTTGATTTTCCCTTTTTCAACTTCCCTTCACCCCACACCTAGACTTTTGCATATTCGTTACAACACAAGTGCTTCTAGGAGGTAAAGTAGAACAATATATGATATAGATTTTTATGAACATTCAAGGGTTATCAAAGAATAGGCTTTAAGCTCAAAGGGGTTAACTAGGATATTATGTACAGGTGAATTCATGTCTTATTGATTTATGGGGTTACACAAAGAAATGCCTCTATCATCTCTACAACCAAACAACTTCTATTCCGCTTTGCAAACACACAGGGCAAGTTCTAGGTATCATGTAAAACATATAATGTAGGTAAAATCTCACACACACATAGCATGTAACTCATTTAGAATCCGGTTCATCTACAAAGTCCAATCAATGTTCAAGCAAGCTGTATTGTGCAATTTAAGGCATATCCTAGAATCTACAGTCAAGCTTAGATAATACATTCTCAAGTTCAATAAAGTTTTGCTAATGTGCATACTTGGGGTTACATGTCAACCTTTGCCCTCTAATCCTAAAAAGAAAAAAAAACTACCTAATCCGGTTCAATCAAAAACCCTTGGAAAAGAACCATTGTCAAAAGGAAAACCAAGGGGTAGGTGATACACTACCTAGAAAAAGAAAATAAAAGAAAGAAAAATTCCTACGTGGACTACTTCCCTCAAGATTATTTGTCCAAAATAGTCCGCCATCGGGAAGAGTCCTCTACTCATATTTTTGCATTTTTTGGATTTTGTTTTTAATTTTTTTGTGTTTTTATTCCGACTTAGAACCTTAAGAAACCCATTGCCAAGTGTCCATCATCGGGCTAAGCCACTTAATATTATTTACAACTACAACTACTATGTACAACATATACACGATAAGATCCCACCCCACACTTAAAATAATGTCATGTCCTTATGGAATAATAAAAATACAAGTATAGCTCAGAAGGGTGAGAAAAACTTAGCAGTGACTAACTCAGAGTCGGAAACGGTGGCGGGGTTGACATTACACGCTCGACCCAGTGCTCGAAACCATGCCATGAACCTGTTTTCCGTTCGAGCTTGTCTTTGTGACATCGCGTCTAAGCGCGTGTGTAAACTATCCACTAAGGTGCGTAAATCCGCAACCTCCTCCTCTATAGACCTAAGCATAGGTCTAGTAGACTCGGACCTAGATATGATCGCTTCATGATGAGCGTGCGTAGAAGGTCCAGCGAAGTCCGTGGAATGCCTGGACTGGACAACCGGTACAGGGTCATCCTCAACATCTAAATCAATTGGGTCATTGCCTCGACCCACCCGGATGTGAGAAGCTCTGAATGGAGCTTTTGGAGGGAGATCACCATCCGTGGGAAGGACCGGAGTCCGATTGCAGAGGCACTGAGTAGTGACAAGAGATGGGTAATAGAAACCCCTGGCTTTGAGGGGTCCCCTCAGCACCATCTCGTCACTTATCAGGCGGGCGATGTCAACGTCCCGCTGGCTGACAAAGCACCATGTCAGCAATGCCCTATTGAAGTTCACGTCAGTGGTGTTGCTTGAGGGCAGAAACCGCTTACATATAATTGTGAATCGGCATTTAGCAATGTGGGTGAAGCTGTTAGAGTGTAGTGTTGTGTTTCTTCTCCATACTGGGAGACCATCAACACATAAGGACTCAATCAAGGTGTCCCAAGTGACACCAGGCCTGTCGTGGTAAAAGTCCACGTCACCAGTAAAAGTTGGCAGTCTAAGAGCCTGCCTAATAGTTTGTACATGAGCCCAAACATACTTACCTCGGACGAAGACTTCTCTGGCCATCCCGTAGGGAGCATTAGCATAGAACTCCCTAACCAACCTTTTGTTTACGAGTGCCGGTTCATCGAACAGGAACTCCATCTCGCGGCGGCGGATCTCATCGTATATATCGGGCTTTTTAGCCCGAATAGCTATCCTATCAATTTCAATCTCCTCGAGCCAAGCTTTAGTAGCCTTGGCATGGAAGTGTCACGACCCTAGTTCACTCTCCATGAACATGTCGTGATGGCACCTAGTCCCTACGACTAGGTAAGCCTAACAATGCGAAAGATAACCAAAATTTGCGGAAGCAAGAAAAACAAATTGAATTAGAAAAATAAAATGGTGCTTAAGGTGCCGCTTGGCACGTAGCATAATAAACTCAAAACTGACAACAATTCCCAAAAACTCGGAAACTCACAAATCACAAGCTAAGAGGATACATAAGAGGCTCTAACTCAAGAACATCTATATGAGAGGAAATAATGAAACACTACACTTTTTACAGAAAATTAGAAAAGGGACTCCTCGATCTGCGGACGTAGCAGATATACCTTGAAGTCTCTACCGGTATGCCTCATTCCACGGTTGACAGAACTGAATGAAAGTACATGTATCTGCACAACAAAAATGTGCAGAAGAGTAGTATGGGCACACCACGGTGGTGCCCAGTATGTATCAAGACTAACCTCGATGGGGAAGTGATGAGGAACAGTCATGACACCTACCAATCAATAAACAGTATAGCAGAAAAGATAGAGATGCTATGTAAATATGTAAGGACTGTCCGGATGAATAAGAACACAACAATTTGCAAAAAGGATAACGGACAATAAGAAAAATCAAGATACAATAAATGATAATACAAAAATGACAGTAGAAATCAAAACCCAAGTCCTGAAATGACAACATAACGAGACCAAACAAATCGCTAAGTCGCTATTCTGAAATGATCCTTACATAAAGCCTTTCCAACTTTTTCCTCAATCCTACAACAACTCCCAGATTAGCCACAACTCATGGAAATACCCAGAATATGAAATCTAACACTTGGCATCCCGTGCCCCTTTAATAACACGACAATGTTGGCAACTATCTAGTCAACTAGAGTCACTTTCACATATACAATGGATAAACGACGTCATATCTCTACCCTTAGTCAAATCAGAAGGGATTCATCTCAAATAGAAGGGTCCAGCTACGTGTATGCTTGTGCAAGTGTATCTAACAAGAATCCTGCCAACTAGTAAGTATAAGAAATGGGAACAATTAGCACCCGGCTCATTCACCCCGGATAGAAACAATAAACTATCAGTCATATCACATTGAGTTTATACGGAACTTCCGGGAATCGAACTCGTAGCCCGGCATACCAATAACAGAGGATCTCCTGGGAATTGAACCCATATTCCTTCATATGACACATATATTAGACCGTAGCACAAGAGACGATTCGCTGTAGTCCCGTAACCAAGCGAAATAACAACAGAGGAACTCCTGGGAATTGAATACGTAGTCCTTCATAATAATAACAGAGGTACTCCCGGGAATTGAACCTGTAGTCCTTCATAATCAGCCCCTGACATAGCCCTCCTTATTTCGCCACGTGTGCAATCAGTAACAACATAGCAACACTGCCTTATTTCGCCACACGTGCATCAGACCTTATTCTGCCACATGCGCAACCCACATATAAATATATAACATATCCCGCCTTATTACACCGCATGTACAAAGACATCAATAGCAACAACAGCATGGCAAAGACCTCGTGTAAATCCCCAACAACAACCGCACGGTAGAGACCTCGTGCATCATGATACCAATAGCCACACAGTAACAATAGAATCCCAGCAAGGGAAAATCAACAACAGAAATAATAACGTCCCGGCAAGGGATTCAACAATAACTAATAAAGTCGCGGAACACCAAGGAAAAACACAATAACCTCAATGACAATCGAGGCTTAACAGACACATAACAACTACACTGGTACCTCAATAGTTGGACATATAATATAATCACGTAAGGTTATAGGTAAACTTACAATCAAGGAGTATTCAACAGTAAGGAAGTTAACATGAATCAAATAATTACCATTTAAGAAATATCAATTAATTATGAGATATCTATCTTTCTTCCAATTAAAACCAATTAATTATATGAGATATAACATTTATGAATTTCCAATTAAAGGCGAGTAGTTAGGGAGGGCATCATGAATATAGAAGAGTACTTGTATTTAGTTTAAACACGTAAAAGCCCATTTAACAGCAGAAATAAATCAATAAGAGAAACAAATATCAATCAAGACATGTAGAGGTGAAACTAATAACAGGGGACTTAATCGTATCAATATTATCTTCCTACTCGGTGAATTTCACAAGTCTAAGAACCTAAAAGGGACAATTTACCACAATTAAATTCGAGCACGCACTCGTCACCTCGCGTACACGGACTACAATCAACAGAGAAGACTCAAATCCTAAGGGGAGGTCCCCCACACAAGGTTAGGCAAGATACTTACCTCAATCCGGCCAATTCAATACTCAATTTAGCTTTTCCTTTACCAATTCATCAATGCTTGGTTCAATCTAGCCAAAAATAACTTGAATACATCAAACACTGCAAGAGAAAACAATTTCAATTAACAAAACTATGATTCTTACACAATTTACAAAAAGTCAACAAAAGTCAACTCCTCGGGCCCACACCTCGGAACCCAAAAAAATTACAAAAACTGAACACCCATTCCGCTACGAGTTCACCCATACAAAAATTATCTAATTCCGATACCATTTGGTCATTCAAATCATCATTTTACATTTTTGAAAGATTTCATAATATTTCCCAAAATTTTTTTAGATTCTCATGAATTTGATGTTAAATCTAAGATATAATCAAAATATAGTTGTAAAAGGATTAGAGACACTTACCCAATGATTTGGAGAAGTTTGGATCTTTGGAAAATCGCCTATGGAGGTTTAACGTTTGAGAAAATTGAAAAATGGGTGAAAATCCCGTCAAAAACCTCAGTTAACAGGCCTCAGATGTTTCATTTACGACCCAGGGTTCGCAATTGCGAACTGGGCATCGCAAATGCGATGAAAAGTTCGCATTTGCGAACATAGCAGAAACCAGCAATTTTTCCCGACACGAAAATGAGCATAACTTCCTCATACGATGTCCAAATTCGATGATTCTTTTTCCTATGGCTCCGAAATTTTGATACGGATCTAATGGTTCAAAAAAAACTAAATTTGGATATCATTTGCTTAATATGGTGTCATTTTTACTAGAAGAAACGACGACAAAGCATCGAAAACAAGCGCAACATAGCCTAAACCTATCCGAAACTCACCCGAGACTCCCGGGACCCCGTCTAATCACACAAACAAGTCAAATAACCTAAAACAGACTCGCTAAAAGTTTTAAATCACATAAAAAACATCGAAATGATGAATCAAACAAAAAATCAAGCTTATGAACTTCCGAATCTTCAATTATCGAGTCTCATATCGAAACCTATCAATACAACTCGGAATGATGCCAAATTTTGCAGAAAAGTCCAAAATGACATAACAGAGCTACAAAAACTTTCGGAATTAAATTCCGATCCTCGGATAAAAAACTCACTATCAGACTGGAAACTTCAAAAATTCAAACTTCGACATTTCAAGCCTAAATAAACGACGAACCCCCAAAATTAATTCCAAACACGCTCCCAACCCCGAAATCAACTAACGGAGCTAACAGAACCATCGGATTTCATTTCCGAGGTTATTTTCACACTGTTCCAAACACGGACCATCTTTCAACTCTTAAGCTCCCATCTAGGGACTAAGTGTCCCAAAACACTCTAAATCCTAACACCGAACATCCCAGCAAACTAAAATAGCAGAAATGAACTTATGGGAAGTAGTTAACGGGGGATCGGGGCGTAAATTCTAAAAACGACCGGTCAGGTCGTTACATCCTCCGACACTTAAACATTCGTTCGTCCTCGAACGAGCATAAACAAACCTGAAGTCTTTAATCACTGAATGCGCATTTCCAACATACACCCGTGGGTGATCCCACGTCACCCCAATCTACTCAAACCTGATGACACCATCTCAACTGAAATTTAACTTTTCTAGCAATACCATTAAGCCTTCAAACCAGATTCATCATCCTCATCCATTTCCAAAAGACTTCCAAGTCCATACCCGGTATCGATTTCACCTAGCTAATTCAACACAAGCCAACACACATAGGGTACAGCCACGCAACATGACACACCATATATAGTCCCGCAATAACATCTCTGATAGCAATAAAATGCCTAAGATCAAATATGTACCGGCCATAAGCCTCATATTCAATAGGAACTCTTTTCAGTCACCCATACCACTGGTGACGATACAACAACCACGAGAATCACATGGCAAAACACCCGATTAACCAAATCTTAGCCCATACCAATGAGTACACCCCACAAACCGAAACTCAAAGAGCATAGAACGAAAATGAATGAATATGAGAAACGGAAAACATAAGAGAACTAACAAACAGTTAAACTAGCACAAAATTCATCTAAAACACAATTATATAAGACTTCTAACAAGAAGGAATAAAACATATAATGGTCTCACAAAATCTTATACTGGTGTAACTTTCACCACGGTACACAGCCCGATCTCAACATATCAAATCATATGAAATAACGAGGGTCTCGCCATCAGCATTGGATCACAAATAGGGTACACATCAACCCATCTAGAAACTCTTACTAGATCACTTCTATCTAAGATTTACACACAGACTTGCCCCCACACCAGTGGAGCATAGGAATCACAGTTCGTATCGAAGAATGCTCGGAAATCACATCAGGCCTACCAGAATCAGACAACTGGAAAAATACAACTAGCCTAATAACTCTCGACAATAGCTAGAACACACGATAGACACAGCTATCAATCAATAAATCTCCCAACGGAATAACCACATAGACAGAGTGAAAATCATAAAGCACTCCATAAATGAAACAACAAATAAGGAACTCATCCTAATAAGTAGAATTGTGACGAGCTATAGATAGTGCCTTTCTATTACAACTGAATTCATGTCTGGGCGACATTAGCTGGCGCACTGGCCTCAAGCCCACAATATGAAACACATCAATGAGCTGGGCCTCCCCTCTTGGGCGCCCTCTCCCTGTCTGAATACCTCGCTGCATCACATCAGTTCGAAGTCTCAAACAATCTATCACTATGTGGCTAGTATCTCCACACTCAAAAGCATCCTCTCTGCTGATGAGGCGGTGGGAACTATGCGGTACGGGTCCTTCAAGACCCATGAACACCTGAGTCACCATGCGAAGCCCGAAGTGCGAACTGAACTGGCTGACCCACAAAACCTCTACCATAACGTACCCTACCCCCATAATAAGGACCAGTATATCTTACCGACCTACGAGGCCTCTTCGCTTCCTCCAACTCTCCCTCATGATCTCATCTACTCTCTCTCTCATGACTCTGCCTACCCTCTCTCTCTCTAGAATACATAGTCTCTATCCTCCTGGCAATGTTCACCACCTGCTGATATGGAATGTCCATTTCCAACTCACGGGCCATGCTGGACCTAATTCTAGGAATAAGCCCCTCGATGAACAGGCGAACCTTCTCGCGAACAGTGGAAACCAAGGTTGAGGAATGTCTAGCCAAACTGGTGTAACGGACAACATACTCCGAAACGGTCATGGCACCCTAGCGCAAATGCTCAAACTCCGTGCGCCATACATCCCTGAGGCTTTGAGGGACAAATTCTCTCAGAAACATATCTGAAAACTGAGTCCATGTCAATGAAGCTGCCTCGTCTGGACTGTCTAACTCATAGGTGCGCCACAAATCATAGGCGGCCCCTCGAAGCTGCAATGTAGTGAAAGAAACCCCGCTCGATCCCGAGATACCCATAGTACGGAGAATATGGTAACACTCATCAAGGAACCCTAATGCATCGTCTGATGCTAATCCACTGAATATCGGAGGGCCATACTTCTTGAACCTCTCTAGTCTCACCTGCTCCTGCTCGAAAACTGCTACCATGCCCTCGGGCTGAACTGGTGCCACAGGCGGTGCAGGAATTATCTCGGAAACCTGCTCAACATGAACTCGCTGCTCAGGAGTGCAGGCAGCGAGAGTTTGTGCTCCTCCCCCGACCTAAGATGTGGCAGCAGCAAGGGGAAGTAATCCGGCCTGAGCCAAAGCGGTGTAGATACTCATGAACTGTGCCAAAGTCTCCTAAACGGCTGGGGTAGTAGTAACAGTAGGCGTGTCGGGTGCCTGGACTCTAGCTGGATCTGCTGGTGGTGTATCTGCGGCAGCTCGCCCAGGTGCTCTCGCTGTGCCACGTGCGCGTCCTCAAACTCTACCTCGACCCCGACCTCCGGTGGCTGCAGCAGGGGGCGCGGGTGCCTGATCACCTCGGATAGTACGTGTCCTCACCATTTGTGAGAGAGTAGAAGACAGGGGTTTAGGATTGTGGATGTCAAAATCACGCACGACAGATAAATAAAATGAAGTGAAATTTTCCAAACAGTTACATACCTCTCGCAGATAAGTACAGACGTCTCCGTACCGATCAGCGAGACTCTAAGTAACTGGTTTGTGTCCCGTGACTCCTATGAACCTAGAGCTACGATCACGACCCTGTCACACCTCTCTTTTTACTACCCTCACACACCTGAAAAACTGTCACGACCCCAAATCCGGTCGTGATGGCGCCCAGCACATTGCTAAGCCAGCCTGACCAATCCATATCAACCACGTAGCTAGAAGCTCTCTTTAACCCATTTAAACAAATTAATTCAAGAAATAACAGCGATACATGTAACGAAAACGGGGAACCAAGTCCCATAATACATCAACTCCCATAGACCAAGGGTCAAGAGTCATGAGCCTCTACCGAACATGAGTGTATAAGGGTTTACAAAATACCAAGTGCGGAAAGAAATGTCAATACAAAATCCAAAGACAGTAGGAAGGGATGTCGGGTCCTGCGGACTCTGCAGCTACCTCGAATATCCACAAACGTCGCCTCGCACGGCTACTGGATCACTGCTGAGAGGTACCTGGATCTGCACACAAGGTGCAGGGAGTAAAATGAGTACTGCCAGACTCAGTGGTAATAAACAAGGGTAAGACAGCGCAGATAAGAAATCCGCAATAAAGCACTATGTAAAGCTATAATCAGCTACCCTGTCATAGAATCAATCTTCACTGTACCTGTTCCAACAATTACCAATAAATAGCATAACAGCTAGCGGATGTAGCTAAATGCAATGCAATGCATGATATGACCGCTACGGCGTGTAGCCCGACTCCAATTTTGGGTACCCGTGCTCAGTGTGGGGGTTCAGACTCCGGAGGGGCTCCTACAGCCCAAGCACATCTCATAGAGATATTCCTGCGGCGTGCAGTCCGATCCAACATATATCTCGCTGCGGCGTGCAGCCCGATCCACTACTAGTCAGCTAATATGCAGATACAGCCTCGCATGCTCAAAAGTAGTTTTTGAAAACTCTTTTATCATTTTTCAGTTGGAAAACAGTAATATCAAGTTCCAGAGATTGGAATTAGCATAATAACAAAAAATAGCTGCGGACTAGTAGTAAACTAGCATGTCTATGTGATAAGACAATGATAACGATCCTCGCGGGATCCAATAACTGGCTCACGGCCCACATGTATAATCAACCGCCCAAGAAGGGGTTCCTCGGCTCAAGAGTAGCCATTATCACAATATATATATATGCAACCATCCGAGAAGGAGGTTCGACGGCTCTAGAATAGCCAATAATATAGTATGAACAGGTCGGACTAATATATAGTCCCCAGTTCATGATCGACCCCGCACTCTCAAGAGTGTGCGTGTCTCGCCGCTATACGGCGTCACAAAGTGGTATACCGGGGTTTCGAACCCGCTGGTCATCACCCACATCTATTACTCACCTCAATACAGCGCGACGACTATTCCGCAATGCCCTTGCCACGAGAATCAAGCTCCGTACGCGTAGAATCTGATCAAATACAGTAAAAATACAACAATTTAGGCCAATGGGACGACACCCAATCAATACAACTCAATTTACATCAAAATTCCCAAAGTTGTCAAAACCCGACTTTCGGTACGCTTGTCGAAAAATCACGAAAGTCACATATTCGGAACCCTCATCTCAATACGAGTCTAAGCATATCAATTTTACCAAAATCGGACTCCATTTGCCCATTCAAAACCTTGATTTTCTAAAGTCCAAGACTAGGGCTAAATCCTCCATAATTACCCCAAATTCCTCCATTTTCATGATATAATTGCATGATATTATCAATACTAATCATAATATGAGTTCATAGTTGATTACCTGATGATTTCCCTTGATTTCCTCCTCAAAATCGCCCAAAATCGCCCTTAAGCCGAGACCCCCAAATGTTAAAATGTTTCTGAAATTTTCTAACTTCTGATACACTTACTTACGGCGATTTTCGCTTCTGCGGAACATTTTCCGCTTCTACGCTCCCGTATCCGCGACCAAAGGGTCGCTTCTGCGGTTCCAGGCCTAGCCGGCCATTTCCGCTTCTGCGAACAAAGGGCCGCTTAAGCGGACCCGCTTCTGCGAAGAAGCTCCCGCTTCTGCGGACTCGTCCGCCTCTGCGCATCCTGACCGCTTCTGCGGTATCGCCCAAGCGGAAAAACGTCCGCTTCTGCGGACCATGCCCCAATTTCCCTCGTCCGCTTCTGCGATCATTGGGTCGCACCAGCGACCCCGCTTCAGCGGAAAGGCGTCCGTTTCTGCGAAACCACCCGCTCCTGCGCATCTCGTCCGCTTCTGCGGACACGCTCCTGCGTCCAAAATTCCGCAGGAGCGGAAACAACAGAAACAGGATCCCAGCCTGCAATTTCCATGATTTTCTTCCGTTTAACCATCCGAAAACACCCCGAGGCCCCGGGACCTCATCCAAACACACCAACACATCTTAATACCTTATTCGAACTTGTTCCAATCCTCAAAACACGTCTAACAACATCAAAACCCATAATTCGCATCGAATTCAAGCCTAAATTCCTTAAAACATTCCAAATTACACATTCAATCAAAAACCCGACCAAACGACGTCCGAATGACCTGAAATTTTGCAGGGCACATCCAAAATCACCTAACGGAGCTACTGCAACTGTCGGAATTCCATTCCGACTCTCGGATCAAAATCTCACCTACCGTTCGGATTTCGCCAAAATTCAACCTTAGCCAATTCAAGCCTATTTCTACACCGGGTCTCCAAATTAAATTCCGATCGCTCCCCTAAGTCACAATTCACCTCCCGGAACTAACCGAATCATCAGAATCCGGTTCCGAGCACTCTAACTCAATAGTCAACTCTTGGTTGACTTCTCATATTCAAGCTTTCTTCAAACATGCTATTTGTTTCATTTCCAATTCAAGTCACTCCTAACTCACCCGATATACTCTAATACTGTTTTAAAAGCACAATATATGAAAATGCAAGGTAACGGGGTGGTAATTCCCGTAACGACGGGCCGGGTCGTTACATTCTCCCCAACTTAAACAAACGCTCGTCCTCGAGCGTACCAGAGTGGTACTAGAAGCAACTCAATAGCTGGATGACCTTACCAAGCATATATTAGGGCGATCATACGTCACCCTTATCTCACATAAGTCCGAAAACACCATATAGTCAAAATTTCACAGACCATCTTAACCATAAAGCACATTGTACTTTCGGAAATCGTATGCCAATTGCTAATCCCATTCATGTACTCAGGATACACTAGAATCCACTGCAATAAGCCATACTCACCACTCCGGGTGAGATCATATGATGTATCAAACAACCCAATCACTCGAGACGATAGTCTCTAATCACAACAACTGGCCACAATCACCAAATACTAGCTGAAAACCTCTTTCATTAGATAGAGTCTTATTCCAACACCACCATATCCTGCCCACGGCAGCTGAAGCACGTGATATACCGAACCCATCTCTCGGGTTAACCATTCGTGAATCTATTTCCCTTTTTAAAACTCATACCACGATAGGTTCGGAGCCAAACCTCGGTTTCTACCTTTCTAACAAGCTAAGATCCAATATGCTCGTATTCATTAATGACTCCATCGACCATTTCGATTATAACACACCGCACTGGTGATAAGACACCTCAACATCGGCCTAAGCCACGACGAGCACAACATAGGCTCAAATAGAAACGTATGCACACACTCAAATCATGACAGCTCAATTCATGACAACTGTCTCCAACAAATAGAGCTGCAATTTAATCCCTCTGTGCCATCATAATATAGAACTGAGACCGCGTCTCGCATTATAGAAATAAAGTACCTGAATCCTCCTCGAGAGGTCATAACATCACGCGGCCTTGCCACGATTCATGATTTTATCCAAACATTATTATTCATGAAGCACCCCAATTTACCAAGCTCAAAACGATCAGCCACACACATATTTAGGTTTGAACCCAAGCAATCAACCTCACCCACGGTGAAACAATTAACGTATGCTATCAAATCTTGAAAGAACACAACCGATGTGCCTTTCGCCAAGCGATACTCAATACAGACTCTTCCTCAGAAGCCAGGAGGTATTGTATACCAGGTAACATATAACTAACTATATTTTCACAATATTCTGTTGCGGCGTGCCACCCGATCCAGATACCATACCTGTGGCGGCGTGCCACCCGATCCAAATAACCCGTGGCGGCGTGCCACCCGATCCATGCATAAATCTCGCAAAAGGAAATGCATATCGAGTCGAATTTTCTCATTACAGCAAACATGTATATATAGCCTCAAGCTCGGCCACATGAAACGCATCTGACAACGTTTCTCAATACTGGAACTAAATCAATGGTAGATACCTCTACACTAACATCCGCCACTAAGGTCCAACTGACAAAGCAATGCCTACCAGCCGTCCGTTGGTCCTGGGTACAACTGCTCTGTTGGAGCATACTCTGATGCTCTCTTCTATGCAATTTGTGCCATTTTTCGACATAGTCCATATCACATTAGTCTAGACAATCTGACCCATGACAACCAGTCAGCAATCAAGTATCATAATTCGAATTCGTTTTATCAAGTCAAGAGAGAGCCTCTAAGGCTTCCGATTTCCAATAATCACAAAACGGTGTCGATGCACACGATATACAACCACTGCATAGGCGGATTAACGAGAATTTCAAGTCTCCTTCACATATATTACATATGGATCACTATGCCTGATCCCACACTCCACCGTACGATTACATAACACACATCAAGCATCTATTCATACCTCGAAAGCCATTCGGAAATTTTACTATGCCATCAACGACTCAATTATTACAGTCGATCCAACAAGAGAATACCACCATACCACTGGATATCATCAGTTTACATTACCTTGTCCTTTTTGGATCATATTCCTTGCCAAGTTAATAGAATAGCAGTACCATTTTCTTAAATCATCAGAAAGATCGATTCTTAATTCACCTGCAGCTGTTCGCGCTGCTCAATAATTTTATTGACTTCCCATATATTATGAACTGTTCTCAAAACCTGGAATATACCATTATCAACTTTCCATAACACATCGCGTATACCATACTAAGATAACATGGAAATTCTTATCCCTTTCCTACGCCGCAAACATCGACGCAATCAACTAGTCAAGGACTTTTATGATCTCATATAGAGAAAACTCATTACACATTCCAAGCTTTGCATACCAACAGGAAATACACTCATTTTTCAAACCACATTAAAACACATCATAAACTCTTTCTCCCAATCACATTGCATAAGTTAAACTGCAAGAACTGAGTCCTTATACCCATATTATACCCATATCGGGTTACATGACTGCCAACACTCAAGAGCTTTGCTGCACAATATCTGCAAGACTCATTACTTCAACCACATACCAGGAATTAGTCGTATTCTTTATCATACCGCTTCGATTTATTAACAAGTTGTTCCATTTACCCAGTTTCCTTTCTGATTCATCTTTGATTTAATATTAGCCACTACTGTAGCACCATAACACATGAACTCATTCCACACGAGACTCGTACGTAAGACCACACGGTCTGAGACATATAGGCCACTGAATACTCTCTCAATATTTCCAGAAGGATCACATCCTACAATACTTTATTTTGAAGAACTTCTTGCGATTTGAATTCGTTATCATTACCTTCCAATACGGATTACATAGAATCCCATCATTCACATAATATAACATAAGTACCGATCTCTTCTAACGAAACCACCATCTTTAGCCACATGCACAAATTTGAGACACCTGACTGTTACAAGTAAAATCTTGAACACCGTAAACAATTCTCGGGCGTCAGTCATCCTTATTCAGTTGTAATTCAACTGTCTTATTGAACAGAACCACTCGTGCCTTATTAGAATTCTGACACTGCAGATCATGATTACATACGGATACTATTAGCTATCACTCTTTTCTATACACCAAGCATTCCTTACCAACCTCAGTTCAAAATACCCTAGTATTTCTTCACATCTACGAAGCACCATAACCTTTACCAGAATTTCCCAACATACTTAGAGACAGAATCAACATAGCACACAATAGTGCAATCGGTTAATCAATAGCAACCTCCCCAACTTAGCTCGAAGCCATTCATCAAAGCACTTTCAACCACTCATATCATTATTACTCAAATGATGCCGAAATGTTAGTATGATATTAAACTCAAGTCATTTACAAGCTTCGGCGGAGATTCGAATCATCAGAAATATTAACTCTTTTGCAATTCTTGCATTCATTCACACACAACAGTTACGCCCTCTCTTTAGGTGACAAAATCTTTTCTAAGTCCCGAATTTTCCAAAAATTCCGGCAGAGTTTCCTTTGTAAATTGGCCTATCCACCTGCCAGAGAATCACCAAACCATCCTAGATATACTTCCACAACTCAACAAGATATCACAATGTATTTCAACAACATTAAATATCAATACTACACGAATTATATCATCACAATTTATACTTGAACATGCGATGTATCTGCTCGAATCATAACACATATCAATACCTTTCAATTACACATGAGAATCAACCCACCTACCTCGCCTCAATTTAGCATTTCAGCACAATACCTTCCACCAGGATACACATAGCATAATCATTTTAGTCTTCCTGAGTTTAAACTTGTTCCACTACACCTAAGGCACTTTACCTTCCAATTACGAGATATGATAATTATTCACCATGCCCATAGCTCGGGGCTACACAACAGTTTAGATAAGAGTCGAACAATTAACAACTCATCCATTAGTAAACCTTCCATAATACTCTACAGATCGGCACAAGGCCCCAAACATGGCTACTAGCCCAAGTACATAGATATAAGCCCAGTCTTAGTCACTTTACACAATAATTTATCAATTGGGAAGGATCAAGTCCAAATCCCCAGTCACAATACCACCACGCTCGTCACATGACGCGTATTCCCTCTCAGCACAGCACTGTATAGTGAAAATACGGAATTTCAAACCCTTAGTACATTATCTATTGCCACCACTCACAAAATCAGCACCTCAATGCTCAAGTCATAAACAAGGTCCAGCCTCAAGTCATCCCGACTGGCCCAACATGAACTCACCGAGATTATATCTCGCCCCTCGTTCGAGGAAATCATAAGCCATAAGGCAATTACATTACTGAGCGCTCGATGCGTACACAGACGTGTGGAAGGAATTTCAAAAATTATATCTCAAGCTGAATCAAGGGCGCACGATAAGAATTCCAAGAAATGTGAAGTGTTTCCTAAAGGTTCGCAGCCTCCCGAGGATAAGTACGGGCGTCCCCGTACCGATCCACAAGACTCTACTAACCGGCTCAAGACTCATGAGGCCTAGTAAACCTAGGCTCTGATACCAACTTGTCACGACCCCAAATCCGGTCGTGATGGCGCCCAAGCACATTGCTAAGCCAGCCTGACCAATCCATATCAACCACGTAGCTAGAAGCTCTCTTTAACCCATTTAAACAAATTAATTCAAGAAATAACAGCGATACATGTAACGAAAATGGGGAACCAAGTCCCATAATACATCAACTCCCATAGACCAAGGGTCAAGAGTCATGAGCCTCTACTGGAACATGAGTGTATAAGGGTTTACAAAATACCAAGTGCGGAAAGAAATGTCAATACAAAATCCAAAGACAGTAGGAAGGGATGTCGGGTCCTGCGGACTCTGCGGCTACCTCGAATATCCACAAACGTCGCCTCGCACAGCTACTGGATCACTGCTGAGAGGTACCTGGATCTGCACACAAGGTGCAGGGAGTAAAATGAGTACCGCCAGACTCAGTGGTAATAAACAAGGGTAAGACAGCGCAGATAAGAAATCCGCAATAAAGCACTATGTAAAGCTATAATCAGCTACCCTGTCATAGAATCAATCTTCACTGTACCTGTTTCCAACAATTACCAATAAATAGCATAACAGCTAGCAGATGTAGCTAAATGCAATGCAATGCATGATATGACCGCTACGGCGTGTAGCCCGACTCCAATTTTGGGTACCCGTGCTCACCGTGGGGGTTCAGACTCCGGAGGGGCTCCTACAGCCCAAGCACATCTCATAGAGATATCCCTGCGGCGTGCAGTCCGATCCAACATATATCTCGCTGCGGCGTGCAGCCCGATCCACTACTAGTCGGCTAATATGCAGATACAGCCTCGCAGGCTCAAAAATAGTTTTTGAAAACTCTTTTATCATTTTTCGGTTGGAAAACAGTAATATCAAGTTCCAGAGATTGGAATTGGCATAATAACAAAATAGCTGCGGACTAGTAGTAAACTAGCATGTCTATATGATAAGACAATGATAACGATCCTCGCGGGATCCAATAACCGGCTCACGGCCCACATGTATAATCAACCGCCCAAGAAGGGGGTTCCTCGGCTCAAGAGTAGCCATTATCACAATATATATATATGCAACCATCCGAGAAGGAGGTTCGACGGCTCTAGAATAGCCAATAATACAGTATCAACAGGTCGGACTAATATATAGTCCCCAGTTCATGATCGACCCCGCACTCTCAAGAGTGTGCGTGTCTCGCCGCTATACAGCGTCACAAAGTGGTATACCGGGGTTTCGAACCCGCTGGTCATCACCCACATCTATTACTCACCTCAATACATCGCGACGACTATTCCGCAATGCCCTTGCCACGAGAATCAAGCTCCGTACGCGTAGAATCTGATCAAATACAGTAAAAATACAACAATTTAGGCCAATGGGACGACACCCAATCAATACAACTCAATTTACATCAAAATTCCCAAAGTTGTCAAAACCCGACTTTCGGTACGCTTGTCGAAAAATCACGAAAGTCACATATTCGGAACCCTCATCTCAATACGAGTCTAAGCATATCAATTTTACCAAAATCGGACTCCATTTGCCCATTCAAAACCTTGATTTTCTAAAGTCCAAGACTAGGGCTAAATCCTCCATAATTACCCCAAATTCCTCCATTTTCATGATATAATTGGATGATATTATCAATACTAATCATAATATGAGTTCATAGTTGATTACCTGATGTTTTCCCTTGATTTCCTCCTCAAAATCGCCCAAAATCGCCCTTAAGCCGAGACCCCCAAATGTTAAAATGTTTATGAAATTTTTCTAACTTCTGATACACTTACTTACAGCGATTTTCGCTTCTGCGGAACATTTTCCGCTTCTACGCTCCCGTATCCGCGACCAAAGGGTCGCTTCAGCGGTTCCAGGCCTAGCCGGCCATTTCCGCTTCTGCGAACAAAGGGCCGCTTAAGCGGACCCACTTCTGCGAAGAAGCTCCCGCTTCTGCGGACTCGTCCGCCTCTGCGCATCCTGACCGCTTCTGCGGTATCGCCCAAGCGGAATAACGTCCGTTTCTGCGGACCATGCCCCAATTTCCCTCGTCCGCTTCTGCGATCATTGGGTCGCACCAGCGACCCCGCTTCAGCGGAAAGGCGTCCGCTTCTGCGAAACCACCCGCTCCTGCGCATCTCGTCCGCTTCTGCGGACACGCTCCTGCGTCCAAAATTCCGCAGGAGCGGAAACAACAGAACCAGAACTCTTCAACCTGCAGTTTCCATGATTTTCTTCCGTTTAACCATCCGAAAACACCCCGAGGCCCCCGGGACCTCATCCAAACACACCAACACATCTTAATACCTTATTCGAACTTGTTCCAATCCTCAAAACACGTCTAACAACATCAAAACCCATAATTCGCATCGAATTCAAGCCTAAATTCCTTAAAACATTCCAAATTACACATTCAATCAAAAATCCGACCAAACGACGTCCGAATGACCTGAAATTTTGCAGGCACATCCAAAATCACCTAACGGAGCTACTGCAACTGTCCGAATTCCATTCCGACTCCCGGATCAAAATCTCACCTACCGTTCGGATTTCGCCAAAATTCAACCTTAGCCAATTCAAGCCTATTTCTACACCGGGTCTCCAAATTAAATTCCGATCGCTCCCCTAAGTCACAATTCACCTCCCGGAACTAACCGAATCGTCAGAATCCGGTTCCGAGCACTCTAACTCAATAGTCAACTCTTGGTTGACTTCTCATATTCAAGCTTTCTTCAAACATGCTATTTGTTTCATTTCCAATTCAAGTCACTCCTAACTCACCCGATATACTCTAATACTGTTTTAAAAGCACAATATATGAAAATGCAAGGTAACGGGGTGGTAATTCCCGTAACGACGGGCCGGGTCGTTACAAAAACTCTTTTGTACCGATCCTATCGGAAAGATACGTGGGGTATACCTCAATGTTCAAATACCCGAGACGGATATAACTACAAAGAGGAAGGAGTTTTTCCACATAGAGAACAATCTGTTCGGGATTTTTATTTAATTATCAGAGTCGCCACTTGGGAAGATAATGGTGTCCCAAGTCACCGGTTAATCCCGAATCCGAGGAAGTTGACTCTATTATTACAGTTTACGAAACAAAGACCTGGATAAGGAACTCTGTTAACCCGGGAGAAGGTGTTAGGCATTCCCGGATTCCGTAGTTTTAGCACGGTCGCTCAATCATCGTTCTCGAATCTTATTCGACTTGTTATGGATTTTTAACAAACTTATACGTTTTTACTTTTAATATTTTTAAAGAATTGCGACATTGCGAAAAGGCACCTCGAATCACACTGCAACCAGTACGCCTGTGACTTTTAGTACATTTCGGCTTTGCCGGGATTTAGGATTTGAGTCGCACTAACTGCACACTTGTTTTTAAGGAAGGTATATTTAATCATGCCTAATAATGTCTATCGGCTTTTAATCTTTTGGGAGAAGCTATGAAATTTACTAGTAGCTTTCCCGATTCTATTTATAAATTATTTCATTACTAAGGGGTCCTCACTATTTAGTGTCGTGTGAGGCTCGTCCCAATTACATTTTAGAGTCTCAATCCTAACATACTATCTTATTCTATTTCTGTTTTTTCCTTAGCTATATTATCATTTCAGCATTAAGCACAGGCCACTATCATTGCCTTCATTGGGCCTGGGCCCTTGCTCTCTCACTTAAATGAGCGCTGGATCTGCCCAGGTCTTAATGACCTAGGCCTTCTTCAGGCTTCTATTTGATAGTCCATCTAGCTTCGTATGATAGTTCTGGCCCACGTTACATATTGGGCCCAAACCGAATTGGAACGATAATAATGAAAGTAAATAACCGAAGACAAATATAAACATCTGGAATCAATAATAAATTCAAATTGCACTTTTATTTATCAAGGGGAAAAATCAATATTCAAATTATCATTGTTACTTTTAACTCCTAACTGTCTAATACACATGAGAATCTAATTAAAAAGATTGATCTCACTTCTGTTTCTAATGATGAATTTATACTAACATTCGAATTACTTATTAACTAAAGGATCAAGAAGTGATTTAACTATATATGAAAAGCATGATGATTACCTAAAGATAAGACAAATTATTTGCAACCACACTGCTATACTATTGATTATTAATAGGAGCTGAACTTATTTAATGTTTTCAAAACCAACTTTGTGCTTATTGTTACTTAATCTGTTCATTTTCACCTTTAAGCTCACTCAAATCTGGACATTGATCTATAAAGCATGCTAACTACATGAGCAAGATTTAAACAGTGTAATTACTCAATTATAATAACCCTAGTATCTGCATTTAAGTGATTCAAAGACTTAAGCATAACTATACCACTGATTCTACTACGACTTAGCTCATTACAGTATTATTAACCCAGTTATGAATGGATCATGGCTTGAACTAACGTTTTTCTTCTTCAAAACTTACTTATGCTTAAGTGTAGATCCACAACATATGAGTAACTACGTGATTATGGCTTATGATACTACTGTGAAGAACAGTTAATGATTTAAAACCGTGGTTAGCTAACTTATATATTAAAGTTTTACCTATTTTAGCTAGGATATGCTATTTACACTACACTACTACATTTAATCTATCTATTACACTGTTTTGTTTTTGTTTCTCTACTAATACATACTATACTACAATTAAAACTACAGATCTACACAAATACTAAATAGCTAATGAAAAGATTAACTACAAATACACAACAACAAATGAATCGAAAACTTGAACTTCATTTGATTATTCAGCATTTCGACACAACATCTTTGATCGAACAGAACTTGTACCTGGATCAACAAACTCAAGCCGATGAGTTCTAGGGGGATTAAGAGCAAGTAATCAGCAACAGACTCAAATAGCAATGCAACAATGTAAGATGAATCCCAAACGAGCAGAAAACCACAGCAACAGTAGATAGAAATCCAAGCGGAACTCGAGCAGAAAACCACAAGAACAGGCAACTAAACCAGATACTCTTACTCGAAAAAATGCAGGAAAAACTACTTGTTATATCACTATATTTTACTCTGAATTTCTCTATTGAATAACAAGCCCTTATTTAACTCTTTTAGGGGGTATTTATAGGTATAGGAATGGCAGATTTCTTGGGGGGAAAGAATGGAAGTAAATTTCACTTCTCCCCCTTTAAAAATCACTAAATCTACACTTAGACCCCATTTTCTGTTATGAGATCCCTTCCAGCATGTGCTGGAAGGTTCTTTTTTATTCTATTTCTAGGCTTTTATCAAAGTGTTCCTATTGGTTAAGAATTTTTACAGATTTCCCTTTTTAGGGAGACCATTATACCCCTAAATCTCTGCAAAATTGCAAAAATCAGGAGCACAAAAGACCCATATGTCCCTATTTGCTATATGTAATCCACCATTTTACTAGTTTGTTTTCCATTTATGCCCTTGAGGACACTACTGAATTACCCGACTTACCTAGGTCAGGTTTTCAGTATTTTTGGACTTATTTAACTAATGGCCAGTCCTTGCATTGGTATTTAAGGACTGGCCAAATCTAATCTTAAAGAACTATTTCAATTTTAACCCTTTTTGTTTTATTTTCTGTTAATTAAGACCTTTTATTTCATTTTTAAACTAATTGCAGGACTAGCCTGCTTTATTGTTATACTTAACCTATTTAAGATTTAGCGAGTCTCAAGTTGAGACATGACTTGGATAATTGAAACACATTTGCTGAACACAAGCTGGGCTCTAGCCACCTGTAATTCAGGGCTCAAATTGAGCCTTGGTGAGTCTGAACTTGCAGACTTAACCAATTATTTACACAACTAACCTATTTAACTGAACACGGGCTAGGCTAAGGCCTTTGCAGACCTGGCCACCTGTGATTCAGGGCTCAAATTGAGCCTTGGTACGTCTGAACTTGAAGACTTGAACCATTTTACACAACTAGCCTACTAAAGGGTAGGCCAGTATGTACTGGACCTTGCAGAGTTGGTCAATTTGCAAAATTGACCACTCTTGGTCACTTATTTATCTTATAACCTATTGTTATTTGATTTTCAGTTTTAACCTATTTCAAAACTAGCCCCTTTATGAAACTTAGTACTATTACAGCTATAACTAATTCCCCCAAGGTTAATGGGTATTAATCACTATTCATACTAGCAAGAACTATTGCAAACTCAGCCATCTCAACATACAATTGCACACAAAACCACATGAAACCAAATATTGTTCATTAATCAATTAAAACTCAGAAGGGAAGTTTGATAATGTTGAATCTTAACTAATCAATTCACATAACTCAATTTCATGTAGCATAGTGTGAGTTAACATTAATCGGACTTAATCACAACCAATTCATGTCAGAGGATACACTGAAAAACCCAAAACCTTTAAAGTTAATGGGCATAGACACACAGAGAAGCTAAATCTCACAAAACAGTCAACAAGAAATAAAACATGGCTCATTTTAGACATAAGGACAATGGACTTTAACAGAATAACAAAATCTATTTTCAAGTACGAACCCTAGCTTGATATATACATGAGATAGATAAGATGAAGATAAAGAATAGAAGAATCATTGAGAGATAGTGAAGAAAAATCCCTAAATCTATCATGCCAAGTAACAGAAAGAGAACCAAAATCAGATTAGCATGCTTATTTTAGCAGATTGAAGGCACACAAGAGGTGGTATAGACCAATCATTAAAGAAAAGCCCTGGTTTTAATCATGAAATGAAGAAGAACAGGGAGACTTAGAGAAATAGACAAAGATAAAACAAAATATCCCTAATATGGGAGATGAAGGGGAATGGGGAATCAAACGGCTAATCCTAGCACTAATACTAACGTTTGGGTTAAAGAATGCCGGAGCTACTTATATGAGGTCAATGACCATAATGTTCCATGACATGATGCATCGAGAAATTGAGGTATATGTGGACGACATCATCATAACGTCCAAGAAGCAACATGATCATGTGAGGGATTTGAGGAAGTTTTTCCAAAGACTCCGAAGGTACAATCTTAAACTCAATCCTGCAAAATGCGCTTTTGGATTACCTTCAGGGAAACTATTGGGATTTATAGTGAGTCGGTGAGGTATCGAACTAGATCCGTCAAAGGTTAAACCTATCCAGAGTCTACCTCCACCGAAGAACAAGAAGGAAGTAATGAGCTTACTGGGAAAGTTGAATTATATTAGCCGGTTCATCGCTCAGTTGACATCAATATGTGAACCGATCTTCAAGTTGTTAAAGAAAGATTAGTAGTGAAATGGACCGAGGAATGTCAGGAAGCCTTTGACAAAATCAAGGAATATTTAGCCAGTGCAATAAAGAGCAGGCTATATATTTCCTCCAGTGCTAGTTCCTCCAGAGCCGGGAAGACCTTTGATCTTATATCTGACGGTGCTTGACAATTCCTTTGGTTGTGTAATAGGACAGTACGATGAGACGGGCAATAAAGAGCAGGCTATATATTACCTTAGTAAGAAATTCATATCTTACGAGGTAAAGTATACTCAGCTAGAAAGAACATGTTGTGCATTGACTTGGGTGGCTCACAATCTGAAGCACTATCTGTCAGCATATACCACGTACTTGATATCACGGTTGGATCTTCTGAAGTATATATTACAGAAGCCCATGCCTACAGGAAGACTTGCTAAATGGCAGATTCTGCTCACAGAATTTGATATCATTTATGTAACTCGTACGTCGATGAAGGCGCAGGCAGTTGCAGATCACTTGGTAGAGAATCCAGTGGATGATAAGTATGAGCCACTAAAGACATATTTTCCGGATGAGGAGGCAATGAATGTCGAAGAAATAGAACGGAGTGAAAAGCCTGGATGGAAGAAGTATTTTGACGGAGCCGTCAACAGCAAGGGAGTTGGTATCGGAGTAGTACTCATTTCAGAAATGGGTCAACACTACCCCGTTACTGCTCACCTTTGATTTTTCTGTACCAACAATATGGCCGAATATGAGGCGTGTATATTGGGATTGAGGATGGCAATAGATATGGGTGTTTAAGAGATTTTGGTCATGGCTTACTCGGATCTTTTAATACACCAAATCCAGGGAGAATGGGAAACAAGGGATCTGAAATTGATACTTTATCGGCATTGTTTGCATGAGTTGTCCCAAAGATTCCAGTCCATAGAGTTCAAACATATCCCAAGAATGCACAACGAAGTTGCAGATGCTCTGGCCACACTATCCTCTATGTTAGATCATCTGGATAAAGCCTACATAGATCCACTTCAGATCCAGGTACATGATCAGAATGCTTTTGCTGTGGAAGGAGAATTGGATGGAGAACCATGGTATCACGACATCAAGGAATACTTAAAGGCAGGTAAATACCCGGAGCAAGCCACCGGAGATCAGAAGGGAGCTGTAAGACGTTTAGCGAATGGCTTCTTCCTCAGTGGAGGAATCATATATAAAAGAACACCAGACCTCAGATTATTGAGGTGTGTGGTTGCGCAACAAGCTGAAAAGATTATGGCTGAGATGCATGCTGGAGCCTGTGTACCCCATATGAGCGGGTATATCTTGGCAAAGAAGATTCTGAGAGCCGGGTATTATTGACTCACAGCGGGTTGTATGAGACATGTGAGGAAATGCCACCAATGCCAAGTACATGGAGATTTAATCCACTCCCCGCATTATGAATTGCATACTATGTCTGCACCCTGGCCATTTGTTGCTTGGGGCATGGATGTTATTGGACCGATAGAGCCTGCAGCTTCCAATGGGTATAGATTTATTTTGGTCGCAATTGATTACTTCACTAAGTGGGTTGAGGCAAAGACATTCAAGGCGGTGACGAAGAAAGCTGTGGTGGATTTTGTACATGAAAATACTATATGCCGGTTTGGAATTCCCAAGGTAATCATCACAGATAACGGGGCCAATCTGAACAGTCACCTCATGGCGGAAGCTTGCCAAAGATTTAAGATCACACATCGCAACTCCACACCGTACAGGTCAAAGGCAAATGGTGCAGTGGAAGCTGCAAACAAGAATTTAAAGAATATCCTCACGAAAATGGTGGAGGAATCCAGACAATTGCACGAGAAATTACCTTTCGCTCTTATGGGTTATCGCATAACAGTGCGCACTTCTATCGGCACTACACCTTATTCATTGGTGTATGGGACAGAGGCTGTTATACTCGCAGAAATAGAGATACCGTCATTACGAATCATAGCTGAAGCTGGAATAGATGACGAAGAATGGGTAAAAGCCCGGTTGGAACAATTAAGTCTAATTGACGAGAAGAGGTTGGCAGCAGTTTGCCATGGGCAATTGTATCAACAAAGAATGGTCAGAGCATATAATAAGAAGGTGCGTCCTTGGATGTTTGAAGTTGGACAACTCGTATTGAGGTGTATCTTACCGCATCGGGCCGAAGCAAAGGGAAATTTTGCGCCAAACTAGAAGGGACCATTTATGGTATCATGGGTGTTGTCCAATGGGGCATTATATTTGACAGACATTGAAGGAAAGTGCGGAGAGACTGCTATCAATTCAGATGAGGTCAAAAGATACTACGTATGATTCTTTTTCAATTGTATGATTGTATTTTGTTGTAATTTTGGAATTGAAATGATGAAGGCATTTTATTCTCTATCCAAACACTTTATCCATTGACACCCCTTTGAGCCATGTTTGATATATTCTTTCATACCCCTCTCTCGGAATTGTTTATGACACAATACAGAAAAATGAAAAAAAAAATGAAAAAATGAATGAAGAAAAATGAAAATGAAACAAAAAAGAAAAAGAAAAAGATAAAGAAATCGGGAAAAAGTCAAAAAGAAATTCATAAATTGATGGCATAGTAATGAACTACGTTTGACTTGATACCGAAAGGGTACGTAGGCAGCCTTACTGAGGTTCAGTCACAATAAAGAAAAATTCAAAAATTCCCCACATATTGAAACTGGGGCAGAAGTTATGATTTATAATTCCGAGAGTTGTAAATATTTTTGAACCTTCGTGAATTTTGAGCCTTTATACCCTTCTTTCCTAACCCATCCAAAAGCCACGTTACAGTCCAAAGAAAGACCTTTTGATCAATTCCAAATAAATAACAAATGCAATGAAATAAAGGAAGAACGAAACATTGGACAACATCAGTGGTACAGAAAAACAAATGACAAAAGGAAAAATGGAAAATGATAAAAATGAGAGAGTCTCATCGGTGAAAACCTTAATCGGCACCGTGAGGCGACCGTGAGGTAGAGAGAAATAAAATGAGAAAGTCTTGTAAGTGAAAACCTTTAATGGCACTGCATGGCGATTGTGAGGCTAGGAGAGAATAAATGAGAGAGTCTTATTGGTGAAAACCTTTCGAGGCACCATAGGGCGATCGTAAGGATTATCATGGGAAAAGAAAAGGCCACAAAAAATAATAGGATCGGTTTGGGCTGAGAACAATTTGGAGTCATAATAATGGGTTGAACGAACTGGGTCGGAGTTTAAATACATGGCACGGTCAACTGAATCAGCCAACATACCCAGATAAGTTCTACCACTTCTCCGAAACACCCTTATCCTTTTTCATTTTTTTGCATTTCATTGTTTGTTTTTAAAAAGCTAACTGCCAACTCCTAATGATAATAGTTGAAATAACACTGTATCAGAAAAGAAAGGAAAGGAAAAGTTGGAAAGAAATAAAGGATTTTGGCAAGCAGAGCCAAAAGAAAAGAAAACAAAAAGTGAAAAAGCAAGAAAATACAAAAAGAGGTTGCAAGAAATAATCAGCTAAAAGACCACACAGTTGGAGAAAAAGCAAAAAGAGGAAAGCAATAAGAAGTAGGGATGGCAGATGCCAGTTGCCAGCAGCTTATATCTAATAAATTTTTGTTTTGTGATTTAGACAGGAACAAATCGTCACTAATCACTTTAAAGTGGATGTGACCGATGTGGAAAGAGAGAAAACACCAAAAAGAAAGTTCGGCAATAAGTAAAGGAATTCGTGGGTGAAAGTCCTTCAGTCAAAGAAAATACCAAAAAAAAAGAGGAAGGTATCATCTTTAAAATCCATTCCCTAGTTATCAAACTAAGGGAATACTTTTCTGCAATTTTAATTTCATACATCAGGCGCCCACCTGGATAACAAGGGAATACTTTTCTGCAATATTAATTTCATGCATCAGGCACCCACCTGGATAACAAGGGATTACATTTCTGCAATTTTAATTTCTGCAACTTTGTTTTGTGTTAGCTAACATGACTAACACCGTAACAATGAAAAGCCCATACTGGGATAGAAGAAAAAGTTTGTTGTTTTGTTTTGTTTTGAGAAGGAATCAGTTTGAAGACAAGAAGTATCATCGAAAATCAAAAAAACGGGGAAAGCAAGAAAAGAAAATCAACAACAAGAGAGTCAGCATCACAGAAAGTCAAGGAAAAAGAGACAAGGAAGAGTAAAGAGACAAGAAGATAGATAGGAACAATTGTAATTCGTAGAACCATAGCTTAGAATAGCTTCTTCATTTTACATTTTATCCCCCGGTGTAATAAGGAGTAAGTCATCAAGTCTCAACAGTGTCAATGCAACAGTGAGTCTGGTAGTTTTTAACTGCCAGACCTTCCCGAACTACACTAACCTGATTCCTGTTTAACCAGGATATGTAGGCAACCTCTAAAGAGGGGTGCGGTCAAAAGGTTTTCAAAATGCTTTCATGGAATATGCCAATGTGCAAAAATCTCTCATTACTGCTCACTTGTCTTTGCACTGAAACTCTTTGTGTTCCCGAGCAAAGAGGGGCAGCTGTGAGCACATGATTTTTTCACTAGGTAAGTAAATTCCCAAATTAAAATAAAATAATATTTTTGAGTGTAATTGCATTTCTTGTTTGAAATTAGATACATTTTATGTGTTTAAATAATTAGAAATTAGAAAGTTAAAAAAAAATAGGAGAATACATGTAGTTTAGATTAAGTAGTTAAAAAGAAAATTAACAAAAATAGTTTTAATTAAGGGAATATAGTAGAAAATAGCAAAAAATATCAGAAAAATAGGGAAAAATAGGAAACTAAAAGAGTTTGAGTAATTAGAAAAGAGTATAAAAAATGGGAAATAAATTACAATAATAAAAAACATAAAAATAATTAAAATATCAAAAAAATACAAAAAATATATAGGTATAATTACATTGGGCCAAAATAATTCCAAATCCGTGGCCCAAACACCCAAGCCCAAAAGTCCGGTCCAGTTCATTAAGTGAAAAGTGATCTCAGCCGTTCATCAGGCCAAATCCAATGGCTCAGAATCAACCCGGAATTAATTCAATTATTTAAGTGTGAGATCAAATCTTAACCATCCGGTTAAGTTGATCTAACGATTGAAAATGTGGGTCTTATTTGTAATGGAACGACACTGTTTTAGTAACGCCTGGTCTAGACTGTTGATTATCAGCAAATCAACGGCCAAGATCACCTCAACCTCCACGACTATATAAAGCTTTGGTCCGTTGAATTCGGGTCATTTGCAAATATCCAAACCCTAGCCGCCTAGGTTCTCCCTTTTCCTTCATCGTCTTCTTCATCTCTCCCTTCTGAAACCCTACCGGCCATGGAGGCCACCACCTCCCACGGTGGTCTTCGGCCATCTCTTTGCCTCTCCCCTTCTCTTCTCATCTTCCTCACCTCAAGCCTCACCGAGAACCCCGGAAAAACCCTAAAAAGAACCCATGTTCTTGATTTTCCGGTCATCGGAATCTACCTCCGATGACCACAATCTGTGAGAAACTACCCCAAATCAACATCACAGACTCCCAACAACCTGATCTATCCCCCTATAACCTTGGCCTCCCTCGAATCTACCCCGATTCCGTCGAATATCCAAAAGAAAGTTGCCGGAAACCTAACTCCGGCGACTTAAACCTAGTTTCTTCCCAAGATCTTACCTTCACCCTTCCAAATACCCCCCACTCCAAACAAAAACCCCAAAACACTTCATCTTGAAGTCTAAAAAGAAAAACCAGAAAAAGTAATAAAGAAAAGAGAAAAGAAAAAAGGGAAAGTCTGAGAGAGAGTGAAAAGGGAAGTTCAGGGGACCGGCCCTGCAAGCTAAGTCCCATCCCTCTCTATTTGCTTTACTTGCTTTCTTTCACTTGTTCATGTTCATGCTTTCTTCATTTTTGTATCTGTTGCCTTGATGTTTTTTATTTCTTTGTTTTTAAGATCTTGATGTCATTTGTGCTTCTTCATCTTCTGTTAGTATTAGGGTTTTTGAGCTTGTTCATTTTCATGTCTTTCTTCTGTTTTGTGTGTTTCGATCATGTTTAGTTTCTTAGGTTTTGAAAGATCTACCTTGATTTCACTTTCCTTTTTCATTCTTCTGTGTATTAGGTTATCTTTTGTTAGCTTTCAATAGCTTGAATGTTCTTCTCTTCTGTCTCTTTGCATCACTCTATAGCAATATGTTCCCCAAGGTGTAATGAAAGCAGTTTTCTCTGCATCTTCTTCGTCCATCAGGATCTGGTGATAACCCGCATAGCAATCTACAAAAGAGCCGATCTCATGCTTGGCGCAATTGTCGATTAATATGTGGATGTTTGCCAATGGGAAATCATCCTTCTGACTGGCTTTGTTGAGGTGTCTGTAATCTACACACACCCTGGTTTTCCCATCTTTTGTTGGAACTGGCACAACATTCGCTAACCAGGTAGGGTACTTAGTAACTCGTATGACCTTTGCCTCAAACTGCTTATTCACCTATTCTTTTATCTTCACGCTGATGTCCGTTTTGAACTTTCTCAACTTTTGCTTCACTGGCCGGCATTCAGGACTAATAGGCAATGTGTGTAGCACCAAATCAATGCTAAGTCCGGGCATGTCATCATAGGACCAAGAAAAGATGTCCTTGAATTCATACAACAACTTTATTAACTCTTCCCTGAGGGAGGTTTCTAAATGTACACTGATTTTCATCTCCCAGACACTATCCTCACTCCCCAAATTGATAGATTCTGTTTCACTCAAGTTCGGTTTGGTTTTTTCCTCATATTGATTCAAGTCCTTACTTATTTCCTCCAGGGCTTCCTCATCCTCATATTCTATCTCACTATCATTCTCAATTTCTTAAATAATAATTCGATTGTCAGAACTGGGTCGGGAATTCTTCATACATGACATGTCATCAGAATCAGCATACATTGAACTGTACAAAAAGGAAAAATAAAAATACAAATTAGGCAAAAATGAAGAAAGAAGAAGAAACTGCATTTCATTGATATTTCAAAAGATGAACAAAGCTTGGGTACATTTTGATTTCAATGGGGGGTAGGGGACTACAGAGAGTAAAATAGCTTTTGGGGAAAGGGTGATGTATTTCAAAAGCTAACTACCAAGACTCCTTCCTGATTGGGAAAGGAGTGGCTTCCCAGTTATTGAGCGCAACACCAGATCCCACGAACTCAACGTCTATCTTGCTAGTACCCTCTCCCATTTCTACTATGTTCACATCCCCAAATAACATTTCAAACTTCATCAAGAGCTCCTCATCAGGTCTAGTCTCAACATACCTAGACGCAGCAGATGTCAAATATTTTGTACTAGGCTTGGCAAAGGTGTCGGACAGTTTTGGTATAGGTTTGGGAAGGGTCCAGTTTTTCTTTTTGGTCCTTTTTCCTTTCTAGATGTCGGCATGGGTGGGTTTGAATCCCAAGCCGAAGGTGTCATTGTTCACTGGCAGGTGGACTGGTTGAGTTATCCCTTGCAAACCTATTCCTAGCCCTTTCCCCGGTGTAAATCCATTTTTAATCATCTCTCTGGCTACCATCACAACGGCAGGTGCCACTGTAGGGATTGGCAATTTCTCTCCTTCAGCAATCTTGTTCACTACTACAGTATCTGTCACCTGGTACACCCAGGGACCCTTGTATCCATCCACATCCTCGAAGGGTATTATGGCATTGCAGGTGTCTTCCTCTCCATGCACTGTGATTTCATGTTCCTCCCATTCAACCTTAACCATTTGGTGCAAGGACGATACCCAGCAATAGATTGTAGGACACAGCGATGTCTAACACCTGAAACTCTATTGTAAAATCCACTGGCCCAATGGTGAGCTCCAAAATGATATCCCCCAAAGTATTTTTGCTTCCTCCATCAAACCCTCGCACATTCACACTATTTCTCCGGATTCTGTCAGGATTGATATTCAGCTTTCCAAGAGTTGAAAGTGGACAAATGTTTGCACTCGACCCATTATCTATCAACACCCGAGTGACCACTGATTCCTCGCTTTTCACAGTAAGGTAGAGCGCCTTATTATGTTTAGTCCCCTCAATGGGCAATTCATTGTCTGAGAACGTAATCTTGTTGGACTCAAAGATCTTGTTGGTAATCTTCTCGAGATGATAGACCGAGATCTTTTTAGGGACGTGTGCTTCATTCAATATCTTCATGAATGCTTTTCTGTGTTCCTACGAATGGATCAACAATGAGAGCAAAGAGAACTGTGCAGGTGTCTTCCTCAACTGTTCTATTATTGAGTAGTCCTGAGATTTTATCTTCTTGAGGAATTCTTCTGCTTCTTCTTCGGAGACAGGCTTCTTCATATGGCTCTCCTTTACCACCTTCATTTTTCTTAACTCTTCCGGGGCAAAACACCGCCCGGAACGAGTTAGACCGTGTGTCTCATTGACCTCTCCAGTCACTTCTATTCCTTTGTACACTACTGCCACCTTGTTGTAGTTCCAAGGTACAGTCTTAGTATCTACCACCGGCATCTGCACCAGTGGCCTTATAATTACCGGTTCTATGCACGCACCTTTCACCGTCAACACTGTTTCACACCTCACCATAACTTTCAAAGTCTCAACTGCTGGTTGTTTTTTCACTGATACTTCAACTACTTCTACCCCTTTCTCAATTTCCTTTTCTGCTTTACTGCTAGCCTTTATCATCATGACCGAATGGGATGGCTTCCTGCTGCTCTCCTCTTGTGCCAACTCTATCATATGTGCCTCATGATGAGTTGGCAGTGGATTTTGAGTAATGTTCGGAGCCTCTGGAGCTTGTACCTCAATCCTCCGAGTATCAATGAGCTCTTGAATCGCAGTCTTCAAATGCCAACATTTTTCAGTGTCGTGTCCTGGTACCCCAGAGCAATACTCGCACCTGACCGACTGATCGATATTCCGTAGAGGTGGGTTCGAAAGCTTTGATTCGATTGGGCTCAACATCCCCAATTCCTTCAATCGGTGATAGAGGCTAGTATAGGATTCCCACAACGGGGTGAATGTTTTCTTCACATGGTTTTTGTTCCTCATCTCTGGGTCGGGTCTGAAATTGGGTTTGTTCGGGTTTCTGTAAGTTCTAGAAGAGGGATAGGTATTTTGTGTGTGATAAACATTCTGCGGGGCCTGGGCTCGCCATACCTGTGGTGGTGGTGGATAAGTTTGGGCTTGTGGATTATGGTAGTGTGGGGTAGTAGGTAGATAGTATGGTAGAGGTGGGTTGTATGGTGTTGGTGGGTTGTATGGTGTTGGTGGGTATGGCTGATATGGTCGAGGCGGGTGATGGTACTGACTATGATTCCAGGGTTTACTCTCCACAACTGACACCTCTTCTTTCTTCTTCTTCCCAATGGCTCCTCCATTTCCTGTTTGTATGGCCTGATTTGTGGCCTTGATCGCAGAAAAGCTCATAATCTTATTAGTTTTCAATCCTTCTTCCACAAAACTTCCCATTTTTACGACTTCATTAAAATTCTTTCCGATGGCTGACACCAGATGTCCATAGTAGGTAAGCTCCAAGGCCTGCAAGAAACAGTCTACCATTTCACTTTCTATCATCGACGGCTCCACCCTCGCCGCCTATTCTCTCCACCTAAAACCGTACTCTCGAAAGCTTTCACCGGGTTTCTTTTTAATCTTAGTGAGTGACAACCTATCCGGTATGATTTCTAAATTGTACTGAAAATGGTTAGCGAATGCTTGCGCGAGATCATCCCAGATGAACTATCTGGTGTGATCTTGGCGCGTGTACCATTCCAATGCAGAACCACTCAAACTTTGGCTAAAGTACACCATCAGAAGGTCATCTCTTCCCCCCTGCACCACTCATCTTACTGCAGTACCCTCTAAGATTGGCCACCAGATCTCTGTATCCACTGTACAAGTCAAACTTCGGCAACTTGAACCCGACAGGGAGTTGCACTTCTTGATACAGACATAGGTCTTTGTACGCCACACTTACTTGTCCCCCTAGCCCTTGTATGTTACGAAAGGACTGCTCCAAACTCCTCATTTTTCTGGCCATCTCCTCCTGTTCTAAGTTCCTGGCAGGTTTTTCTTCGATTGCCTCCATCAACGGGGTGTGAGTTTCATGCTGCCGAAAGGTTGGTTCAGGCGGGTAGTAGTGGGTGTCTTGTACATGGAACAACGGCTCACTGGATGACTTATGCAATGCGGAAAGTGGAGGTGCTACATATACCGGGGCGACCTGTGGTGGCTGCGGTGGCACTTGTTTTGACAGTGGCGGTGGTACTTGAGAGGTGGAGGCATAATAGTGATGATAGTCTGGATATGTAGAGGATGAGTTCATATTGGGTGGCTCAGGGTTGGGATGGGCTGGAGGGACGTATGTTGGGTTAGCGGGATAAGTGGGTAAGGGTTGACCCCTCGACCAAGCCTGGTACATCTCAGCCATCTGCTATTTATGCTTGTACATTTCTTCTTTCATTCCCGTCACGTCCACAACTTCCTCCTCTTAGACAGGGTCCATGACTGTTGGTTCAATTTCTTGAGATACGGCCTTTGTCATTGTCTTAGATCTTGTGTTGTAGATATGAGTAGCCAGAATGCCAGTTTCCAGCTAGAATTTGATTCTCATAAACAGCAACACCCGTTGGTAGTTAGCACATAAAGAGATAAGATGCAACGATTTGGAATAATCACATTTTGCTTTCGATCGTCATGCATCATCCCGGCCTTTGTTTTATTTTGAACTCATGCATCATCCCGGCCTTTGTTTTATTTTGAACCAATCTCATCATTCTCTTTTTTTTCTTTTCTCTTTTTCTTTTCTTTCTTCTTTTTCTTCTTTTCTTCTCTTTTTTCTTTTTTCTCTCTTTTTTTTTTCTTTTCTTTTTTTTTCTTTCTTTCCTTTCCCTTTTTTTTACTTCTTTATTGATTTGCATTCCTATTTATTTGCCTATCGTAAATAAAGAATTGACATACAGCAAAAGGATTGACAACAACTCTTGATTTCTCATTGATAGTTCAAAACATCGGTTTACAAGAGGGTGTTGTGCTACTAATGCAAAGAAATATAAATACATAATGCATGCCCTATGAGTACATTAATGCTCTTAGTGCCCGCGAGACATCGTTCGGTCTTGCCGCGGGCCTATATGCTAATCCCCTTTGAAGCCTATCTAGGTCGGACATGACTTGTTGCACAAAGAATTTCACTGCTGACGCAAATGTTGCCCGGGGCATTTCTTCATATAGCTGGCTCTTCCGGGTGATGTACTGAGCAATATGAACAATTCTCTCTCGAATAACCCCTTTCTCTTGAAGCAATCGGCTGATCTGTTAGGTGCGAGCATCTAAAGTGCGTTGCTTCTCCTTTTGTATTTGTTGTAGCTTAAACTCAAGCTGAGCCATAGTCGTGTAACAGTGTGTAACAGTGTTCTCTTTCTTCTTCGAGATCTTTGATGACCTTGTTACTTTTGACAGTGGCTGTGACAATTTTCTTTCTCAGTTGAGCTACCTCAAACTCATGCTTATCCTGTAGCTGCTGAACCAACTTGGCTCTTTCCTCGGCATCTTTGGCTAGTTGCTTCCAAGCCCTGACTAACTCCTTTTTTGCTTTGTCTAAGTCAAAGATGTAGTCATTTACTTTGCGCAGAAGAGTTTCAATCAATTTCTCGTCTCGGGCTAGGTGAACAGGGGTCTCGGATGCAATTTTCATTTTAGCAATTTGAGCCTTCAAAATTTCATTTTCTTTCTTCAGTTGCTTTTTCTCTACTTCGTCGGATGCTGCCTGCAAACCGCTCTCAAACTGGAGATCGCTCAACTGTTTTTCCAGCAAGCTGATCTTGGCCTTATATTCACTTTCTTTGGCCGCCCAATTCCTGTTTTCTTTAGATTTCTCCACCAGATCTTGCAAGTGAGGTCTTTTCAATGGCCTGTCATGCTCAACACCCCGTCGATACCATGCGGAATACCCTGATGACACTTCACCCTGAGCTCTGTTCTGCTCACAAGTCTCAACCTTCAAGTTCTGACATTCATTCCAAATCTATCGGATCTTTGCTTCTCGGAATTGCCCATCCGGACTAATCTCTATCACTTGGGAACTGAGGTCCCATCCTTTGGTATAACTTGACATCTACCAAGCTGTCCCAGTGCCCTGTACGGAGCATAAGGCTGGATACTTTTCAAACCCATGATCAAAAGGTGTGACCCTTCTGTCGGCATAAAAATCACCTCGTCGAGAGGCAACCAATCATATGCCCAATCGATCTGGCCATCGGTCAATGATCGTAGATGCGAAATCCAATCCTTTACTCCCTCTGGCAACTTAAATTCTTTTGTTCTCGTGTATAATTCTTCGAGGCACGTTCTTCCAGTCGGCCCATAGCTTGAGAACGAAGGATGATGGCATAGATATTTTATCAACCAGATTTGCAAGATCAAGTTACATCCCTCAAAGATGTTGACCCCTGCTTTACATGTAATCAAGGCACGGTAGATGTTTGCTAAAATCATTGGAGCCAGAGTACAATTATCTTGTACTACCAAAGTGCTTGCTACCCCGGTAACATTTATATTGATGTGCCCATCTTTTCTTGGAAATATGATAACTCCGACAAACGCCACTAAGAAAGCAAACCGTCGATGCTCCTCCCATTTTGCCCGGTTGGAATTACTAGAAAGCTTGTTCGTGGAGTCGTTGAAACCCCCGACATGTCCATATCTGCTATAAATGAAGTTGAGGGAGCAAAATCCGTTGGCTAAATCCTCATTGTGGACGTTTCTAGCAATTTTCAAAGAGTCCAAGAAGCGGTGCACCGTTACTGCTCTCGGGGCCACCGGGTATTTTTCTTTCAAGGGGACCTCATTCTTCCCTATGTAAAAAGCAATTTCCTCTAGAGTGGGAGTGAGTTCAAAGTCCGGGAGATGTAGTACATTGTGTACAGGATCCCAATATGTGACCAGTGCTCTAATTATGTCGCCTCGGGGAATTATGTTCAATAAGCCCATGAGATCCTTTAAGTAGCCTTTGACCCAATTTTGGCCTTCTATTCCCATGTCGTTCCACCATAGTCTTAGCTCCAAAGGGATTTTATTCATTAAGGCGAAAGGTTCATTCTGTATTTTTGCTCATCCTGCACATTTATTAAGGCGATTTTATTTAGAAAATAGAAAAATGTTTTTCAATGCAAATTTTTATTTTTGAAAGAGACATGACTCTCAAAGTGGCCATTTTTGCCAAAACAGCTTTCCGGCGTCCTTTCGGAACATTCGGTCGTTTCCAAAAATAGCGATCACTCCGATTATTTGAAACAAAAAATATTTTTGGTCTTTTTGTAAAAAGGTGGTTGGACTCGTTCTAGGGTTGCCTACGTATCCCGCCTAATGGCGAGAATCAAACCTGCGTAGTTCGGTCAAATTATTTTATGACCAATTATTTCAACATCAAAGCCATTTTTTTTTTCAAATTTTCAGACTTTCCGAATACACTTTTTCACTAATTCTCATTTCTCTCTTTTTTATTGAACACTTTTTCTATCCTCGGGAATTTTGCCGGTCTGCATAACGATCAAGGACAATAAAATGCAACACATAATATGCTCGGTCTTTAATTACCGGGTCACCTGTCCTAGACGGACCCAACCCCTATGTTGAGTCCCCTAAGTCAGATATGATGCAAACAATTGTCCTAGACCTATGTTCAACATCTTAAAGTTTTATAAAGTGCTAGACCGTGTACCCGAGCGGACAACTCGAATCGAGGAGGGGCAACGTACCGGTGACTCGCGGTGTCAATCAGCTCTGTAACTTATCCGGCCTTTGTTTCTTAGTTCACGTGTGACTTAACAGAAAGGGGAGTCTCAACCGGTAAGCACATCCCCGGGGGTGAAGAAGAGAAAAGGTTTTCGGCACAATTTTATATACAATCCATGTAATATCAAAGCGGTAAAACACATAGCTTGTTGTTCAAAACATATAACAAAGTCAAATAATATCAAGGACGGCAATTCTAAGGAGCTCTAGTTCTTAAACCCTGAAACCGAAGTTCTGGGTTGGTAATCCCCAGCAAAGTCGCCAGAGCTGTCACACCTCCCTTTTTACTACCCTCACATACCTAAAAAAGGCTTTTGTACCGATCCGTTTGGAAAGATACGTAGGGTATACCTCGGTGTTCAAATACCCGAGACGGATATAACAACAAAGAGGAAGGAGTTTTTCCACAAAAAGGACAATCGGTTCGGGATTTTTATTAAATTATCAGAGTCGCCACCTGAGAAAATAAGGGTGTCCCAAGTCACCAATTAATCCCGAATCCGAGGAAATTGACTCTGTTATTATAGTCCGCGAAACAAAGACCTGGATAAGGAACTCTGTTAACCCGGGAGAAGGTGTTAGGCTTTCTAGGAATCTGTGGTTTTAGCACGGTCGCTCAATCATCATTCTCGAATCTTATTCGACTTGTTATAGATTTTTAACAAACGTACGTGTTTTTACTTTTAATATTTTTATAGAATTGCGACATTGCGAAAACGCACCTCGAATCACACCGCAACCAGTACGCCTGTGACTTTTAGTACATTTCGGCTTTGCCGGGATTTAGGATTTGAGTCGCACCAAGTGCACACTCGTTTTTAAGGAAGGTATATTTAATTGTGCCTAATAGTGTCTATCGGCTTTTAATCTTTTGGGAGAAGCTATGAAATTTACTAGTAGCTTTCCCGATTCTATTTATAAATTATTTCGTTACTAAAGGGGGCCCCACTATTTAGTGTCGTGTGAGGCTCATCCCAATTACATTTTAGCGTCTCAATCCTAACATACTATGTTATTCTATTTCTATTTTTTCCTTAGCTATATTATCGTTTCAGCATTAAGCCCACGCCACTATCATTGCCTTCATTGAGCCTGGGCCTTTGCTCTCTCACTTAAATGAGCGCTGGATCTGCCCAGGTCTTAATGACCCAGGCCGTCTTCAGGCTTCTGTTTGATGGTCCATCTAGCTTCGTGTGATAGTTCAGGCCCACGTTACGTATTGGGCCCAAACCGAATTTGAACGTTAATAATGAAAGTAAATAACTGAAGACAAATATAAACATCTGGAATCATTAATAAATTCAAATTGAACTTTTATTTATCAAAGGGAAAAATCAGTATACAAATTATCAGTGTTACTTTTAACTCCTAACGGTCTAATACACATGAGAATCTAATTAAAAGATTGATCTCACTTATGTTTCTAATGATGAATTTATACTAACATTCGAATTACTTATTAACTAAAGGATCAAGAAGTGATTTAACTATATATGAAAAGCATGATGATTACCTAAAGATAAGACGAATGATTTGCAACCACACTGCTATACTATAGATTCTTAATAGGAGCTGAACTTATTTAATGTTTTCAAAACCAACTTCGTGTTGATTGTTACTTCATCTGTTCATTTTCACCTTTAAACTCACTCAAATCTGGACATTGATCTCTAAAGCATGCTAACTACATGAGCAAGATTTAAACAGCCTAATTACTCAATTATAATAACCCTAGTATCTGCATTTAAGTGATTCAAAGACTTAAGCATAACTATACCACTGATTCTACTATGACTTAGCTCATTACAGTATTATTAACCCAGTTATGAATGGATCATGGCTTGAACTAACGTTTTTCTTCTTCAAAACTTACTTATGCTTAAGTGCAGATCCACAACATATGAGTAACTTCGTGATTATGGCTTACGATACTACTGTGAAGAACAGTTAATGATTTAAAACCGTGGTTAGCTAACTTATATTTTAAAGTTTTACCTATTTTAGCTAGGTGATATGCTATCTGCACTACACTACCACTATTAATCTATCTATTACACTGTTTTGTTTTTGTTTTTCTACTAATAACTACTATACTACAATTAAAACAACAGATCTACACTAATTCTAAACAGTTAATGAAAAGATTAACTACAAATACACAACAACAAATGAATCGAAAACTTGAACTTCATTTGATTATTCAGCATTTCAACACTACATCTTCAATCGAACAGAAATTGTACCTGGATCAACAAAATGAAGCCGACGAGTTCTAGGGGGATTAAGAGCAAGTAATCAACAACAGACTCAAACAGTAATGCAACAGTGTAAGATGAATCCCAAACGAGCAGAAAACCACAACAACAGCAGATAGAAATCCAAGCGGAACTCGAGCAGAAAACCACAAGAACAGGCAACTAAACCAGATACTCTTACTCGAAAAAATGCAGGAAAAACTACTTGTTATATTACTATATTTTACTATGAATTTCTCTATTGAAAAACCAGCCCTTATTTAACTCTTTTAGGGGGTATTTAAAGGTATAGGAATGGCAGATTTCTTGGGGGGAAAGAATGGAAGTAAATTCCACTTCTCCCCCTTTAAAAATCACTAAATCTACACTTAGACCCCATTTTCTGTTATGAGATCCCTTCCAGCATGTGCTGGAAGGTTCTTTTTGATTCTTCTAGGCTTTTACCAAAGTGTTCCTATTGGTTAAGGATTTTTACTGATTTTCCTTTTTAGGGAGACCATTATACCCCTAAATATTTGCAAAATTGCAGAAATCAGGAGCACAAAAGACCCATATGTCCCTATATGCTCTATGTAATCCACCATTTTACCAATTTATTTTCCATTTATGCCCTTAAGGACACTACTGAATTACCCGACCTACCTAGGTCAGGTTTTCAGCATTTTTGGACTTATTTAACTAATGGTCAGTCGTTGCACTGGTATTTAAGGACTGGCCAAATCTAATCTTGAAGAACTATTTCAATTTTAACCCTTTTTGTTTCATTTTCTGTTAATTAAAATCTTTTATTTCATTTTTAATCTAATTGCAGGACTAGCCTGCTTTATTGTTATACTTAACCTATTTAAGATTTATCCAGTCTCAAGTTGAGACTTGACTTGGGTAATTGAAACCCATTTTCTGAACACAGGCTGGGCTAAGGCCTTTGCAGACCTAGCCACCTGTGATTCAGGGCTCAAATTGAGCCTTGGTGAGTCTGAACTTGCAGACTTAACCAATTATTTACACAACTAACCTATTTAACTGAACACAGGCTGGGCTAAGGCCTTTGCAGACCTAGCCACCTGTGATTCAGGGCTCAAATTGAGCCTTGGTAAGTCTGAACTTGCAGAATTGAACCATTTTACACAACTAGCCTATTAAAGGGTAGGCCAGTATGTGCTGGACCTTGCAGAGTTGGTCAATTTGCAAAATTGACCACTCTTAGTCACTTATTTATTGTTATTTGATTTTCAGTTTTAAACAATTTCAAAACTAGCCACTTTATGAAACTTAGTACTATTTCAGCTATAACCAATTCCCCTAAGGTTAATGGGTATTAATCACCGCTCACACTAGCAAGAACTATTGCAAACTCAGCCATCTCAACATACAATTGCACTCATAACCACATGAAACCAAATATTGTTCATTAATCAATTAAAACTCAGAAGGGAAGTTTGATAATGTTAAATCATAACTAATGAATTCACATAACTCAATTTCATGTAGCAAAGTGTAATTAACATCAATCAGACTTAATCACAACCAAGTCATGTCAGATGATACACTGAAAAACCCCAAAACCTTTAAAGTTCATGGGCATAGACACACATAGAAGCTAAATCTCACAAAACAGTCAACAAGAAATAAAACATGGCTCATTTTAGACATAAGGACAATGGACTTTAACAGAATAACATAAGCATGGTAATCAGAATCAATTTTCAAGTACTAACCCTAGCTTGATATATACATGAGATAGATAAGATGAAGATAAAGAATAGAAGAATCATGGAGAGACAGTGAAGAAAAATCCCTAAATCTATCATGCCAAGTAACAGAAAGAGAAGCAAAATCAGATTAGCATGCTTATTTTTGCAGATTGAAGGCACACAAGAGGTGGTATAAACCAATCATTGAAGAAAAGCCCTGGTTTTAATCATGAAATGAAGAAGAACAGGGAGACTTAGAGAAATAGACAAATATAACTCAAAATAACCCTAATATAGGAGATGAATGGGAATGGGGAATCAAACGGCAAATCCTAGCACTAAAACTAAGCATGCAAAGAGACGGAAGAGAAGAACATTCAAGCTATTGAAAGCTAACAAAAGATAACCTAATACACAGAAGAATAAAAAAATAAAGTGAAATCAAGGCAGATCTTTCAAAACCAAAGTAACTAAACATGATCGGAACACACAAAACAGAAGAAAGACATGAAAATGAACAAGTTGAAAAACCCTAATACTAACAAAAGATGAAGAAGAACAAAGGACATCAAGATCCTAAAAACAAAGAAATAAAAAACATCAAAAAAGCAGATACAAAAATGAAGAAAGCATGAACATGAACAAGTGAAAGAAAGTAAGTAAAGCAAATAGAGAGGGAGGGGACTTAGCTTGCAGGGCCGGTCCCCTGAGCTTCCCTTTTCACTCTTTTTCACTCTCTCTTAGACTTCCCCTTTTTTCTTTTCTCTTTTCTTTATTTCTTTTTCTGTTTTTTCTTTTTAGACTTCAAGATGAAGTTTTTTGGGGTTTTTGTTTGGAGTGGGGTTATTTGGAAGGGTAAATGTAAGATCTTGGGAAGAAACTAGGTTTGAGTCGCCGGAGTTAGGGTTCCGGCGAGTTTCTTTTGGATATTAGACGGGATCGAGGTAGATTCGAGGGAAGCCAAGGTTATAGGGGGATAGATCGGGTTGTTGAGAGTCTGTGGTATTGATTTGGGGTAGTTTCTCATCGATTGTGGTCACCGGAGGTAGATTCCGATGACCGAAAAATCAAGAACAGGGGTTCTTTTTAGGGTTTTTCCGGGGTTCTGGGTGAGGCTTGAGGTGAGGAAGATGAGAAGAGAAGAGGAGAGATAAAGAGATGGCCAGAGACCACCGTGGGAGGTAGTGGCCTCCATGGCCGGTAGGGTTTCAGAAGGGAGAGATAAAGAAGACGATGAAGGAGAAGGGAGAACCTAGGCGGCTAGGGTTTGGATATTTGCAAATGACCGGAATTCAACGGACCAAAGCTTTATATAGTCGTGGAGGTTGAGGTGATCTTGGCCGTTGATTTGCTGATGATCAACGGTCAAGACCAGGCGTTACTAAAACGGTGTCGTTCCATTACAAATGAGACCCACATTTTCAATCGTTAGATCAACTTAAGCGGACGGTTGAGATTTGATATCACACTTAATCAATTGAATTAATTCCGGGTTGATTCTTAGCCATTGGATTTGGCCTGATGAATGGCTGAGATCACTTGTCACTTAATGAACTGGACCGGACTTTTGGGCTTGGGTGTTTGGGCCACTGATTTGGAATTATTTTGGCCCAATATAATTATACCTATATATTTTTTGTCTTTTTCTGATGTTTTAATTATTTTTATATATTTTCTTATTGTAACTTTTTCCTATTTTTTATACTCTTTTCTAATTACTCAAACTCTTTTAGTTTCCTATTTTTCCCCATTTTTCTGATACTTTTTGCTATTTTCTACTATATTCCCTTAATTAAAACTATTTTTGTTAATTTTCTTTTTAACTACTTAATCTAAAATACATGTATTTCTCCTATTTTTTTAACTTTCTAATTTCTAATTATTTAAACACATAAAATGTATCTAATTTCAAACAAGACATGCAATTACACTCAAAAATATTATTTTATTTTAATTTGGGAATTTACTTACCTAGTGCAAAAATCATGTGCTCACAGACCCTAGTTCACCCTCCATGAACATGTCATGATGACACCTAGTCCCAACGACTAGGTAAGCCTAACAATGCGGAAGATAACCAAAATTTGCGGAAGCAAGCAAAACAAACTGAATTAGAAAAATAAAATGGTGCTTAAGGTGCCGCTTGGCACGTAGCATAACAAACTCAAAACTGATGACAATTCCCAAAAACCCGGAAACTCACAAATCACAAGCTAAGAGGATACATAAGAGGCTCTAACTCAAGAACATCTATATAAGAAGAAATAATGAAACACTACACTTTTTATAGAAAACTAGAAAAGGGACTCCTCGGTCTTCGGACGTAGCAGATATACCTTGAAGTCTCTACCGGTATGCCTGCTTCCAAGGCTGACAGAACTGAACGAAAGTACATGTATCTGCACAACAAAAATGAGTAGAAGAGCAGTATGAGCACACCACGGCGGTGCCCACTAAGTATAAAGACTAATCTCGATGGGGTAGTGACGAGGAACAGTCATGACACCTACCAGTCAATAAACAATATAGCATAAAAGATAGAGATGCTATGTAAATATGTAAGGAATGTCCAGATAAATAAGAACACAACAATTTGCAACAAGGATAATGGACAATAAGAAAAATCAAGATAAAATAAATGATAATACAAAAAGGACAGTAGAAATCACAACCCAAGTCCTGAAATCACAACATAACGAGACCAAACAAATCGCTAAGTCGCTATTCTGAAATGATCCTTACATAAAGCCTTTCCAACTTTTTCCTCAATCCTACCACAACTCTCAGATTAGCCACAACTCATGGAAATACCAAGAATATGAAATCTAACACTTGGCATCTCGTGCCCCATCAATAACATGACAATGCTGGCAACTATCTAGTCAACTAGAGTCATTTTCACAAATACAATGGATAAACGACGTCATATCTCTACCCTTAGTCAAATCAGAAGGGATTAATTTCAAATAGAAGGGTCCAGCTACGTGTATGCTTGTGCAAGTGTATCTAACAAGAATCTTGCCAACTACTAAGTATAAGAAATGGGAACAATTAGCTCCTGGCTCATTCACCCCGGATAGAAACAATAAACTATCAGTCATATCACATTAAGTTTATAGGGAAGTTTCGGGAATCGAACCCGTAGCCCGGCATACCAGTAATAGAGGATCTCCCGAGAATTGAACCCGTAGTACTTCATAATAACAACAGAGGAACTCCCGGGAATTGAACCCGTAGTCCTTCGTAAAAACAACAGAGGTACTCCCGGGAATTGAACCCGTAGTCCTTCATAATCAGCCCCTGACATAGCCCTCCTTATTTCGCCACGTGTGCAATCAATAACAACATAGCAACACCACCTTATTTCGCCACACGTGCATCACAATATTCCCACCTTATTCCACCACATGCGCAACCCACATATAAATATATAACATATCCCGCCTTATTACGCTGCATGTGCAAAGACATCAATAGCAACAACACGACAAAGACCTCGTGTAAATCCCCAACAACAACCGCAATGGCAGAGAACTCGTGCATCATGATACTAACAGCAACACAGTAACAATAGCATCCCAGCAAGGGAAAATCAACAGCAGAAATAATAACGTCCCGGAAAGGGATTCAACATTAACTAATAAAGTCGTGGAACACCAAGGAAAAACACAATAACCTCAATGAAAATCGAGGCGTAACAGACACATAACAACTACACTGATACCTCAACAGTTGGACATATAATATAATCGCGTAAGGTTATAGGCAAACTTACAATCAAGGAGTATTCAACAGTAAGGAGGTTAACATGAATCAAATAATTACCATTTAAGAAATATCAATTAATTATGAGATATCTATCTTTCTTCCAATTAAAACCGATTAATTATATGAGATATAACATTTATGAATTTCCAATTAAAGGCGAGTAGTTAGGGCGGGCATCATGAATATAGAAGAGTACTTGTCTTTAGTTTAAACACGTAAAAGCCCATTTAACAGCATAAATAAATCAAGAAGAGAAACAAATATCAATCAAGACATGTAAAGGTGAAACTAATAACAGGGGATTTAATCGTATCAATATTATCTTCCTACTCGGTGAATTTCACAAGTCTAAGAACCTAAAAGAGACAATTTACCACAATCAAATCCGAGCACGCACTCGTCACCTCGCGTACACGGACTACAATCAACAGAGAAGACTCAAATCCTAAGGGGAGGTCCCCCACACAAGGTTAGGCAAGATACTTACCTCAATCCGGACAATTCAATACTCAATTTAGCTTTTTCCTTTACCAATTCATCAATGCTTGGCTCAATCTAGACAAAAATAAATTGAATACATCAAATAATGCAAGAGAAAATAATTTCAAATAACATAATTATGATTCTTACACAATTTACAAAAAGTCAACAAAAGTCATCTCCTCATGCCCGCACCTAAGAACCCAAAACAAATTACAAAAACTGAACACCTATTTCGCTACGAGTTCGCCCATACAAAAATTATCTAATTCTGATACCATTTGGTCATTCAAATCATCATTTTACATTTTTGAAAGATTTCATATTTTTTCCCAAATTTTATTTTAGATTATCATGAATTTGATGTTAAATCTAAGATATAATCACAAAATATAGTTGGAAAAGGATTAGAGACACTTACCCAATGATTTGGAGAAGTTTGGATTTGAAAAATCGCCTATGGAGGTTTAAGGTTTGAGAAAATTGAAAAATTGGTGAAAATCCCGTCCAAAACCTCACTTAACAGGCCTCAGATGTCCCATTTGCGACCCAGGGTTCGCAATTGCGAACCCTTAGATATTGCGAACAAAAAAAGGCTGGCAGAGGTCGCATTTGCGACAAAAAGTTCGCATTTGCGAACATAGCAGAAACCAACAATTTTTCCCGACACGAAAATGAGCATAACTTCCTCATACGATGTCCAAATTCGATGATTCTTTTTCCTATGGCTCCGAAATTTTGATACGGGTCTAATTGTTCAAACAAAACAAAATTTGGATATCATTTGCTTAATACGATATCATTTTTGCTTGAAAAAACGACGATAAAGCATCCAAAACAAGCGTAACATAGCCTAAACCTATCTGAAACTCACTCGAGACTCCCGGGACCCTCTAATCACACAAACAGGTCAAATAACCTAAAACTGACTCGCTAAAAGTTTTAAATCCCATAAAACAACATCGAAATGATGAATCAAACAAAAAATCAAGCTTATGATGTCACGACCCACATTTTTCCCCAACATCGGGATCGTGATGGCGCCTACTCGTGGTAGCTAGGCAAGCCACTGTATTCATACTATCCTGTTTTTAACACAATTTCATAATTTATTTATCAACAAACCACAACTTTAATTAGATAAATACGGAATACTTTATCGAAATAGAAATAACTAATTACAACATGAAAATCATACTAAAATCCTCTACCCAAGACGTGGAGTCACCAACTCACGAACTACTACTAAATACTACACATAAAAGTTTGAAGGAAATATAACATAATTCTGTTTGTCTCGGAACAAAGAGACTACAGCTAGTAACATAAATAAAGAGAGAGACGTCGGGCCTGCAGACGTCTGCAAGCTACCTCAGTCTCAAATGTGATCAACTCCCACACAATCGAATTACTGCTGCTGCTCCTGATCGTAACCTGGACCTATGGAAAAACACACAGAAGTGTAGTATCAGCACAACCGACCCCATGTGCTGGTAAGTGCCCGGCCTATCCCGGCGAAGTAGTGACAAGCCTAGGACCAGACACCCACATAAACCTGTGCAGTTCAATATATATGTATACCACAGAATAACAAGAAATAACCAAGTAATAACACAATAAGGAATATCTCAAAGAACTCAACAATTAACAACAGTCAAAAAGTTCACAAGGAAAACAAAGTAAAATGGAATCACAAGTAATATCAAGTCAAGGAATAGCAAGCAGTTGCACGGCATCACCCTTCGTCCTTTTACTCTCATCCTCACCAAATAAGCAAATAAAGTACACGGCATCACCCTTCGTGCTTTTACTCTCATCCTCACATCCATAGTATGGCATGATCCTTCGTACATGGTTCAATAACAGGGCACGGCATGATCCTTCGTGCATAATCAATAAAACATGGCATGGCATTAACCTTCGTGCATAAATAATAAATATGGCACGGCATTAACCTTCGTGCATAAATAATAAATCAAGGCACGGCATCACCCTTCGTGCATTATCACTCTTCCTCACCCAAATAACAATCACAGTTAAGGGCAAAGAATAAAACAGTAATTCATAAACCGTCCCAACAAGGGCAATCAATAATCTTCTTTATAACAAGTCCCGACAAGGGAGAACAATAACAATTCTACAACCTGTCAAAGGTTCAACAATTTATCTGCAAATATGTCTCACAATAAGCATTAACAACGACTCACGATCATACTAGACGCCAGTGTATGGATGCTCGTCAGCATAGCCCATACACCGCACTCGATCACACAACACATAGCACATTATCCTATTCCCTCAAGCTAGGATAGAACAAACACTTACCTCGAATGTTTATGAACAATTCAATCCGTGGCAATGTCTTTTTCTTTCAAATTTGGCTCCAATCCAATAGTATCTATACACAATTGATTTAATATCATCAATACTACTCAACAAACTAATTCATAAGGCCAATTACAACTTTTACAACATTCTGCCCGGAATAGTGAATTTCGACCCCGGGCCCACATGGTCGGAACTCGGGGTTCGGACCAAAATCCGGTTACCCATCCCCCCACGAGTTCAAGTATATGATTTGTTTCAAAATTGGACCTCAATTCGAGGTCCAATTTCCCAATTTATGAAAAACCCTATATTCTATCAAAAACAAGAAATTCTACCATGAAAACCTTTGATTTCTATTGAAAAACATGATTAATGATGTTAGGAATTGAAAGAATTAAGTAAAAAGTGACTTACAATTGTTTTGAAGAAGAAGGAATCCGTGAAGAATCGCAAATGGGTGTTTTTGGGTTGTGAAAGTGAAGAAATGAACTGAAAATCGTGATTTACAGGTCTCTGTGTTCGCATTTGCGAACATGGGTTCGCAATTGCGAACCCCGACCAATTTCTGGAGTTGAAAAATAAGCTAAGGCTGGGAAGTTCGCATTTGCGAACTTTTGTTCGCATTTGCGAACACTGGCAGGATTGGGGAATGTTCGCATTTGCGAACACAGGCAGTATAGGGAATGTTCGCATTTGCGAACAAGGCTGGATATGGGAATGTTCGCATTTGCGAACTATGGTTCGCATTTGCGAACATAGGCAGGCCCTGGGGATGTTCGCATTTGCGAACAATTATTTGCATTTGCGAACAAGGCTTGGCATGAGGGGCTTCGCATTTGCGATTAGGGTTCGCATTTGCGAGCCCTGCCTTGATCTGCCTCCTTCGCAATTGCGAGAAATGCTTCGCAATTGCGAAGCCAACAGCTGGGTGAAAAACCAGCAGTGCATAAATTTAGAATTTGATCCTACGGCCTATCAAATCTTTACCCGAGCCCCCCGGGCTCCAAACCAAACATGTACACAACATCAAAAACACATTATGAACTTGTTCGCGCGATCACATCGCCAATATCACAACATTTTCATCAAATCAAGCCTCAAACTCATGATTTTCATACTTTTGGTTTTCAAAACATTCAAATTTGGAACTCAAGGTCCAAAACGTCTCAAACGACATCCGAATGTCACCAAACTTTACAGAAATCACATATATAATATTTAAGACTTTACCGGGCATCGGAACCAAAATACGAGCCCGATACCGAGGTCAATTAATTCATTTCCTTTAACAATTACATCAAAAATAATTTCATAGAAAAATTCATAACTTGGGCTCTAGGCCTCGGAATTCGACTCCTGACGTATGTCCAAGTCCCATATTTTCCTACGGACCTTTCGGGACCATCCAATCTCGGGTCCAGGTCTGTTTACCAAAAATGTTGACCGAAGTCAACCATATCAATATTAATATCATTTTTATCCAAATTTCTCATAGAATTCATATTTTTTTATCACAAAATCTTTTCGGCTACATGCTCGGATCGTGCACGTAAATCGAGGCAACATGGAATGAGGTTTTCAAGGCCTCAGAAGCTCGAAATGATTGACAAAATATGTGATGACCCTTTGGGTCGTCACAATCTCCACCTCTTAAACAACCGTTCGTCCTCGAACGGAAAAAGAAAGAAGTACCTTAGTCAGGAAACAAGTGTGGGTAGCGGCTCCGCATATCAGACTCGGACTCCCAGGTCGATGCCTCAGGAGGCTGACCTCTCCACTGAACACGCACAGAAGGATAACTCTTCGACCTCAACTGTCGAACCTGCCGGTCTAGAATGGCCACCGGTGCCTCCTCGTAAGATAGATCATTGTCCAATTGGATAGTACTGAAGTCTAACACATGTGTTGGATCGCCGTGGTATCTCCGAAGCATAGATACGTGAAAAACTGGATGCACGGCTGATAAGCTAGGCGGCAAAGCTAATCTGTAAGCCACCCCTCCCACTCTGTCTAGAATCTCAAATGGACCAATATACCTAGGGCCGAGCTTGCCCTTCTTCCCGAACCTCATCACGCCCTTCATAGGCGACACTCGGAGCAATACTCGTTCACCAACCATGAAATCTACATCTCGAACCTTACGATCCGCATAAGTCTTCTGCCTGGACTGAGCTGAACGCAATCTCTCCTGAATAGTCTTGACCTTATCCAAGGCCTCCCGAACTAAGTCTGTACCCAACAACCGAGCCTCTCCCGGTTCAAACCATCCAACTGGTGATCGACATCGCCTACCATACAACGCCTCATACGGAGCCATCCGGATGCTAGACTGGTAACTGTTATTGTAGGCGAACTCTGCTAATGGCAGAAACTGGTCCCACGAGCCTCCGAAATCAATAACACAGGCTCAAAGCATGTCCTCTAGAATCTGAATAGTCCTCTCGGACTGGCCATCCGTCTGAGGATGAAATGCTGTACTCAACTGAACCTGGGTGCCTAACTCCTGCTGGACCGCTCTCCAGAACCGCGAGGTAAACTGCGTACCCCGATCGGAGATAATAGATACTGGCACTCCATGGAGACGAACAATCTCCCTAATGTAAACCTCCGCTAACCTCTCCGACGAGTAGGAGACAGATACTGGAATAAAGTGTGCTGACTTGGTCAGCCTATCAACAATGACCCAAATAGCATCAAATTTCCTCCAAGTCAAAGGAAGTCCCGTAACGAAGTCCATAGTGATCCACTCCCATTTCCACTCGGGAATTTCAATCCTCTGGAATACACCACCAGGTCTCTGGTGCTCATATTTCACCTGCTGACAATTTAGACACCGAGTAACATACGCAACGATATCTTTCTTCATTCTGCGCCACCAATAGTGCTGACGTAAGTCCTGATACATCTTCGCGGCGCCCGGGTGAATAGAATACCGTGAACTGTGGGCCTCCGCTAAGATTAACTCTCGAATCCCTTCGATATTGGGCACACAAACTCGACCCTGCAATTTCAATACCCCATCATCATCTATATTTACCTGTGTGGCACCTCCCCGCTGTACTGTATCTCTCAACTCACGTAAATGACGATCATCAAATTGCCTCTCACGGATACGCTCTAATAAAGAAGAACGAGCAACCGTGCAGGCTAACACCTTGCTAGGCTCAGAAATGTCTAATCTCACGAACCGGTTGGCTAAGGCCTAGACATCTAGAGCTAATGGTCTCTGACTGACCGGAATGTATGCAAGACTACCCATGCTGGCATACTTTCTGCTCAATGCATCGGCCACCACATTGGCCTTACCTTGGTGATATAAGATAGTAACATCATAGTCTTTTAGCAACTCTAACCATCTCCGTTGTCGTAGATTCAACTCCTTTTGCTTGAATAAGTACTGTAGGCTTTTGTGATCAGTGTACACCTCATATGTCACACCATATAGATAATGCCTCAAGATCTTTAAGGCATGAACCACTGCTGCTAACTCAAGATCATGAACTGGATAATGCTTCTCATGTATTTTTAACTGCCTTGAAGCATAAGCGATAACCTTACCATCCTGCATCAATACCGCTCCAAGCCCTGTACGAGATGCGTCACAGTAAACTGTGTTAGGCCCCGCACCCATAGGTAATATCAATACTGGTGCTGTAGTCAAAGCTGTCCTGAGCTTCTGAAAACCTGCCTCACACTCATCTGATCACTTGAACTGGGAACCCTTCTGGGTCAACCTGGTCATCGGGACCGCAATAGAAGAGAACCTCTCTACAAATCAACGGTAGTAACCTTTTAACCCCAAGAAACTCCCGATCTCGGTCACTGAAGCTGGTCGAGGCCAATTCTGGATGCCTCAAACTTCTTTGGGTCTACTTGAATACCTTCCATTGATACAATGTGACCCAGAAATGTTACCGAACTCAGCCAGAACTCACATTTAGAAAATTTGGCATATAGCTGGTTATCTTTCAGAGTCTGAAGAACCACTCTGAGGTGCTGCTCGTGCTCTCGTGGCTGCGGGAGTACACCAGGATGTCATTTATTAAGACTATCACGAACAAATCTAAGTAAGGTCTGAATACCCGATTCATCAACTCCATGAATGCTGCTGGGGCATTGGTCAACCCGAAGGACATGACCAAGAACTCATAATGCCCATATCTAGAGCGAAAGGCTGTCTTAGGAATGTCAGCCACCCTGATCTTCAGCAGATGGTAGCCTGACCTCAAGTGTATCTTTGAGAATACCCTCGCTCCCTGGAGCTGGTCAAACAAATCATCAATCCTCAGCAGTGGATACTTATTCTTTATTGTCAATTTGTTTAATTGCCGGTTATCAATACACATCCGCATCGAGCCATCTTTCTTCTTTACAAATAATACAGGGTGCTCCCCAGGGGGAAACACTGGGCCTGATAAAGCCCTTCTCAAGAAGGTCTTGCAACTAATCTTTCAACTCTTTTAGCTCCGGCGGGGCCATACGATAGGGTGGAATAGAGATGGGCTGAGTGCCCGGTGCCAGATCAATACAGAAATCAATATCCCTGTCGGGTGGCATGCCCAGCAGGTCCGAAGGAAAAACCTCAGGAAACTCCCGTGCAATAGGGACTAACTCAATGGAAGGAACCTCTGTGCTGGAATCACGAACATAAGCCAGATAAGCTAGACACCCCTTCTCGACCATGCGTCGAGCCTTAACATAGGAAATAACAGTGCGAACGGAGTGGCTTGAGGTACCTTTCCACTCTAGTCGGGGTGATTCTGGCAAGGCTAAGGTCACAGTCTTAGCATGGCAATCAAGAATAGCATGGTATGGGGACAACCAGTGCATCCCCAATATGACATCAAAATCCACCATATCTAAAAGTAACAGATCAACACGGGTCTCAAGACCCCCAAATATAACTACGCACGAACGATGCACTCGGTCGACTACAATGGAGTCACCCACCGGTGTAGCCATATAAACTGGAATATCCAGAGCATAGCCGGGCACGGCCAAATACGGTGCAAAGTAGGAAGACACATATGAATATGTAGATCCAGGGTCAAATAATAATGAAGCACCTCTCGCCACACACAACAATAGTACCCGTAATCACGGCATCTGATGCCTCTCGCCTCGGCTCCGGCCGGTAAAGCATAGAATCGGGGATCCGCACCTCCCCTCCGAGCTCTGCGTCTCTGGGACGACCATCAACTGGCCGACCTCTACCTCTGGCTGGACGGTCTCCACCTCGCCGGTCTCGACCTCCACCTCTATAATCTCTACCCCCGCCTCCGGCTGGCCGGGCGGTGCTGAGGGTCAGCCGGGGCCCGAATCATAGGACGAGGACCTCGCCGCCGAGAGTTGCCCGCTGCTCGACGGCAATTCCTGATAAAATGACCCGGGTCACCACAACCGTAGCAACTCTTGGACCGATAGGGCTCGCCGGACCCGACGACCTCGAATGGCCTCCAGAACACTCGAAGAGGCCGAGCATTAATAGGAGGTCGGTCTGAATAATGCCCCGAAAACCACGATCACCCGGTCCACCCCGTGAAGCCCGAAGGGCGGAATAGAAAGGCCTGGAAGACCGGCCTCTATCAATGGACTCTCTGGCCACCGGAAGAAGAACCACTAAACCTCGCCCGAATGACGAGGCCTCTTGTCCGAAGAATAACCGCCTCCCCGAGCAAGAGCCATCTCAACTCGGCGTGCGTATTAGCTGCCTCCTGAAATGATATGTCACTCCCCACGCCCATAGCCATCTAGAGTCTAATTGGCTGATTAAGCCCATCTATAAACCTGCGGACCCTCTCCCGCTCTGTGGGAAGTATCACCACTGCATGACGAGCCAAATCGACAAATCTCGTCTCATATTGTGTGACCGTCATAGAGCCCTGATGGAGGCGCTCAAACTGCCTCCGAAGTACATCCCGCTGAGTAACACGGAGAAACTTCTCCAGAAATAACTCTGCAAACTGATACCATGATAAAGCCGGGGACCCTGCCGGTCGAGTCAAGCAATAATCTCTCCACCAAGTCTTGGTGGATCTTGAAAACCTGAATGTACAGAAGTCAACTCCATTGGACTCCACGATCCCCATAGTCTTGAGAATCTCATGGCAACCGAATAAGAAATCCCGAGGATCCTCCGATGTGGCACCGCTGAAGGTAGTGGTTAACATCTTGGAGAACCGATCAAGTCTCCAAAAAGAATCAGAAGTCATGGCGGCTCCATCTCCGGCCTGAGTTGTGGTACCTGACTGAGTGGCCACAGCTGGCTGAACTACTGGTGCCTGAGGCTGAGGAGCTACTGGCTTCGGAGTACGAGCAATAGGAGTCTGGGCCCCTCCTCCAGCCTGAGAAGCGGCTAGTGCAACTGATAATAAGCCCGCTCCGGCAATGCTGTCCATAAATCCCGCTATTCTGACCAAAGCATCCGAAGATCCGGGGTAAATAAAGCCTCTCCTGGGACCTGAGCTGGGCCCACTGGAGCTGCTGGGACTGGAACCTCCTCGTCAATCTCAATATGAGGCTCCACCTCTGGAGTAGCTGCCTGGGGCTGAGCTCTACCCCTACCACGGCCTCTGATACGGCCTCGGCCCCTCACGGGAGCTGCCTGGGGCTCGGGCTGCTGGTCAGCGGATGAAGAAACGCGTGTCCTCACCATCTGCGAAAGGACAAAATAGAAATTCAATCAGTAATTGAGGAACAAGTCGCACGACAAGAAAGAACAAATGAGAGACTCTTTTCCTAACTCAATAGACTCTGGAGGACAAGTACAGACGTCTCCGTACCTACCTCTCAAACTCTACTAAGCTTGTTCGTGAGTGGTGAGACCTATGTAACCTAGAGCTCTGATACCAACTTGTCACGAACCGGATTTTTCCCCAACATCGGGATCGTGATGGCGCCTACTCGTGGTAGCTAGGCAAGCCACTGTATTCATACTATCCTGTTTTTAACACAATTTCATAATTTATTTATCAACAAACCACAACTTTAAATAGATAAATGCGGAATACTTTATCGAAATAGAAATAACTAATTACAAGATGAAAATCATACTGAAATCCTCTACCCAAGACGTGGAGTCACCAACTCACGAACTACTACCGAATACTACACATAAAAGTTTGAAAGAAATATAACATAATTCTGTTTGTCTCGGAACAAAGAGACTACAGCTAGTAACATAAATAAAGAGAGAGACGCCGGGCCTGCGGACGTCTGCAAGCTACCTCGGTCTCAAATGTGATCAACTCCCACGCAATCGATTTACTGCCTGCTGCTCCTGATCGTAACCTGGACCTGTGCAAAAACGCGTAGAAGTGTAGTATCAGCACAACCGACCCCATGTGCTAGTAAGTGCCTGGCCAATCCCGGCAAAGTAGTGACAAGCCTAGGACCAGACACCCACATAAACCTGTGCAGTTCAATATATATGTATACCACAGAATAACAAGAAATAACCAAGTAATAACACAATAAGGAATATCTCAAAGAACTCAACAATTAACAACAGTCAAAAAGTTCACAAGGAAAACAAAGTAAAATGGAATCACAAGTAATATCAAGTGAAGGAATAGCAAGCAGTTGCACGGCATCACCCTTCGTCCTTTTACTCTCATCCTCACCAAATAAGCAAATAAAGTACACGGCATCACCCTTCGTGCTTTTACTCTCATCCTCACATCCATAGTATGGCATGATCCTTCGTATATGGTTCAATAACAGGGCACGGCATGATCCTTCGTGCATAATCAATAAAACATGGCACGACATTAACCTTCGTCCATAAATAATAAAACATGGCACGTCATTAACCTTCGTGCATAAATAATAAATCAAGGCACGACATCACCCTTCGTGCATTATCACTCTTCCTCACCCAAATAACAATCACGGTTAAGGGCAAAGAATAAAACAGTAATTCATAAACCATCCCAACAAGGGCAATCAATAATCATCTTCACAACAAGTCCCGACAAGGGAGAACAATAACAATTCTACAACCTGTCAAAGGTTCAACAATTTATCTGCAAATATGTCTCACAATAAGCATTAACAACGACTCACGATCATACTAGACGCCAGTGTATGGATGCTCGTCACCACAGCCCATACACCGCACTCGATCACACAACACATAGCACGTTATCCTATTCCCTCAAGCTAGGATAGAAAAAACACTTACCTCGAATGTTTATGAACAATTCAATCCGTGGTAATGTCTTTTTCTTTCAAATTTGGCTCCAATCCAATAGTATCTATACACAATTGATTTAATATCATCAATACTACTCAACAAACTAATTCATAAGGCCAATTACAACTTTTACAACATTCTGCCCGGAATAGTGAATGTCGATTCCGGGCCCACATGGTCGGAACTCGGGGTTAGGACCAAAATCCGGTTACCCATCCCCCCCCACGAGTTCAAGTATATGATTTGTTTCAAAATCGGACCTCAATTCGAGGTCCAATTTCCCAATTTATGAAAAACCCTATATTCTATCAAAAACAAGAAATTCTACCATGAAAATCTTTGATTTCTATTGAAAAACATGATTAATGATGTTAGGAATTGAAAGAATTAAGTAAAAAGTGACTTACAATTGTTTTGAAGAAGAAGGAATCCGTGAAGAATCGTAAATGGGTGTTTTTGGGTTGTGAAAAGTGAAGAAATGAACTGAAAATCGTGATTTACAGGTCTCCGTGTTCGCATTTGCGAACATGGGTTCGCAATTGCGAACCCCGACCAATTTCTGGAGTTGAAAAATAAGCTAAGGCTAGGAAGTTCGCACTTGCGAACTTTTGTTCGCATTTGCGAACACTGGCAGGATTGGGGAATGTTCGCATTTGCGAACACAGGCAGTATAGGGAATGTTTGCATTTGCGAACAAGGCTGGATATGGGAATGTTCGCATTTGCGAACATAGGCAGGCCCTGGGGATGTTCGCATTTGCGAACAATTGTTCGCATTTGCGAACAAGGCTTGGCATGAGGGGCTTCGCATTTGCGATCAGGGTTCGCATTTGCGAGCCCTGCCTTGATCTGCCTCCTTCGCAATTGCGAAGCCAACAGTTGGGTGAAAAACCAGCAGTGCATAAATTCAGAATTTGATCCTACGGCCTATCAAATCTTTACCCGAGCCCCCCGGGTTCCAAACCAAACATGTACACAACATCAAAAACACATTATGAACTTGTTCACGCGATCACATCGCCAATATCACATCGTTTTCATCAAATCAAGCCTCAAACTCATGATTTTCATACTTTTGGTTTTCAAAACATTCAAACTTGGAACTCAAGGTCCAAAACGTCTCAAACGACATCCGAATGTCACCAAACTTTACAGAAATCACATATATAATATTTAAGACTTGTACCGGGCATCGGAACCAAAATACGAGCACGATACCGAGGTCAATTAATTCATTTCTTTAACAATTACATCAAAAACAATTTCATAGAAAAATTCATAACTTGGGCTATAGGCCTCAGAATTCGACTCCGGACGTATGTCCAAGTCCCATATTTTCCTACGGACCTTTCGGGACCATCCAATCTCGGGTCCGGGTCCGTTTACCAAAAATGTTGACCGAAGTCAACCATATCAATATTAATATCATTTTTATCCAAATTTCTCATAGAATTCATATTGTTTTATCATAAAATCTTTTCGGCTACATGCTCGGATCGTGCACGTAAATCGAGGCAATATGGAATGAGGTTTTTAAGGCCTCAGAAGCTCGAAATGATTGATAAAATAAGTGATGACCCTTTGGGTCGTCACAATCTCCACCTCTAAAACAACCGTTCGTCCTCGAACGGACAAAAGAAAGAAGTACCTTAGTCAGGAAACAAGTGTGGGTAGCGGCTCCGCATATCGGACTCGGACTCCCAGGTCGATGCCTCAGGAGGCTGACCTCTCCACTGAACACGCACTGAAGGATAACTCTTCGACCTCAACTGTCGAACCTGCCGGTCTAGAATGGCCACCGGTGCCTCCTCGTAAGATAGATCATTGTCCAATTGGATAGTACTGAAGTCTAACACATGTGTTGGATCGCCGTGGTATCTCCGAAGCATAGATACGTGAAAAACTGGATGCACGGCTGATAAGCTAGGCGGCAAAGCTAATCTGTAAGCCACCCCTCCCACTCTGTCTAGAATCTCAAATGGACCAATATGCCTAGGGCTGAGCTTTCACTTCTTCCCGAACCTCATCACGCCCTTCATAGGTGACACTCGGAGCAATACTCGTTCACCAACCATGAAATCTACATCTCGAACCTTACGATCCGCATAAGTCTTCTGCTTGGACTGAGCTGAACGCAATCTCTCTTGAATAGTCTTGACCTTATCCAAGGCCTCCTGAACTAAGTCTGTACCCAACAACCGAGCCTCTCCCGGTTCAAACCATCCAACCGGTGATCGACATCGCCTACCATACAACGCCTCATACGGAGCCATCTGGATGCTAGACTGGTAACTGTTATTGTAGGCGAACTCTGCTAATGGTAGAAACTGGTCCCACGAGCCTCCGAAATCAATAACACAGGCTCGAAGCATGTCCTCTAGAATCTGAATAGTCCTCTCGGACTGAAAGGCTGTACTCAACTGAACCTGGGTGCCTAACTCCTGCTGGACCGCTCTCCAGAACCGCGAGGTAAACTGCGTACCCCGATTAGAGATAATAGATACTGGCACTCCATGGAGACGAACAATCTCCCTAATGTAAACCTCCGCTAACCTCACCGACGAGTAGGAGACAGATACCGGAATAAAGTGTGCTGATTTGGTCAGCCTATCAACAATGACCCAAATAGCATCAAATTTCCTCCAAGTCAAAGGAAGTCCCGTAACGAAGTCCATAGTGATCCACTCCCATTTCCACTCGGGAATTTCAATCCTCTAGAATACACCACCAGGTCTCTGGTGCTCATATTTCACCTGCTGACAATTTAGACACCGAGCGACATACGCAACGATATCTTTCTTCATTCTGCGCCACCAATAGTATTGCCGTAAGTCCTGGTACATCTTCACGGCGCCCGGGTGAATAGAATACCGTGAACTGTGGGCCTCCACTAAGATTAACTCTCGAATCCCTTCGATATTGGGCACACAAACTCGACCCTGCAATTTCAATACCCCATCATCATCTAGATTTACCTGTGTGACACCTCCCCGCTGTACTGTATCTCTCAACTCACGTAAATTAGGATCATCAAATTGCCTCTCACGGATACGCTCTAATAAAGAAGAACGAGCAACCGTGCAGGCTAACACCTTGCTAGGCTCAGAAATGTGTAATCTCACGAACCGGTTGGCTAAGGCCTAGACATCTAGAGCTAATGGTCTCTGACTGACCGGAATGTATGCAAGACTACCTATGCTGGCATACTTTCTACTCAATGCATCGGCCACCACATTGGCCTTACCTTGGTGATATAAGATAGTAACATCATAGTCTTTTAGCAACTCTAACCATCTCCATTGTCGTAGATTCAACTCCTTTTGCTTGAATAAGTACTGTAGGCTTTTGTGATCAGGTGTACACCTCACATGTCACACCATATAGATAATGCCTCAAGATCTTTAAGGCATGAACCACTGTTGCTAACTCAAGATCATGAACTGGATAATTCTTCTCATGTATTTTTAACCGCCTCGAAGCATAAGCGATAACCTTACCATCCTGCATCAATACCGCTCCAAGCCCCGTACGAGATGCGTCACAATAAACTCTATAAAACCCTGCACATATAGGTAGTATAAACACCGGTGCGGTGGTCAAGGCTATCTTGAGCTTCGAAAGCTCGCCTCACACTCCTCGAACCATCTGAAAGGACACCCTTCTGGGTCACTCTGGTCATCGGGGCTGCAGTAGAAGAAAACCCTCTACAAAACGACGGTAGTAACCTGCTAATCCCAAGAAACTCCTGATCTCAGTCACTGAAGCTGGCCGAGGCCAATTCTGGACTGCCTCAATCTTCTTTGGGTCTACTTGAATACCTTCCACTGATACAATGTGACCCAGAAATGTTACCGAACTCAGCCAGAACTCACATTTAGAAAATTTGGCATATAGCTGGTTATCTTTCAGAATCTGAAGAACCACTCTGAGGTACTGCTCGTGCTCCTCCTGGCTGCGGGAGTATACCAGGATGTCATTTATGAAGACTATCACGAACAAATCTAAGTAAGGTCTGAATACCCGATTCATCAACTCCAAGAATGTTGCTGGGGCATTGGACAACCCGAAGGACATGACCAAGAACTCATAATGCCCATATCTAGAGCGAAAGGTCGTCTTAGGAATGTCAGCCGCCCTGATCTTCAGCTGATGGTAGCCTGACCTCAAGTCTATCTTAGAAAATACCCTCGCTCCCTGGAGCTGGTCAAACAAATCATCAATCCTCGGCAGTGGATACTTATTCTTTATTGTCACTTTGTTCAATTGCTGGTAATCAATACACATCCGCATCGAGCCATCTTTCTTCTTTACAAATAATACAGGTGCTCCCCAGGGGGAAACACTAGGCCTGATAAAGCCCTTCTCAAGAAGGTCTTGCAACTGATCTTTCAACTCTTTTAACTCCGGCGGGGCCATACGATAGGGTGGAATAGAGATGGGCTGAGTGCCCGGTGCCAGATCAATACAGAAATCAATATCCCTGTCGGGTGGCATGCCCGGCAGGTCTGAAGGGAAAACCTCAGGAAACTCCCGTACAATAGGGACTGAATCAATAGAAGGAACCTCTGCGCTGGAATCATGAACATAAGCCGGATAAGCTAGACACCCCTTCTCGACCATGCGTCGAGCCTTAACATAGGAAATAACAGTGCGAATGGAGTGGCTTGAGGTACCTTTCCACTCTAGTCGAGGTGATTCTGGCAAGGCTAAGGTCACAGTCTTAGCATGGCAATCAAGAATAGCATGGTATGGGGACAACCAGTCCATCCCCAATATGACATCAAAATCCACCATATCTAAAAGTAACAGATCAACACGGGTCTCAAGAACCCCAAATATAACTATGCACGAACGATGCACTCGGTCGACTACAATGGAGTCACCCACTGGTGTAGCCACATAAACTGGAATATCCAGAGCATAGTTAGGCACGGCCAAATACGGTGCAAAGTAGGAAGACACATATGAATATGTAGATCCAGGGTCAAATAATACCGAAGCACCTCTGCCACACACAAGAATAGTACCTGTAATCACGGCATCTGATGCCTCTGCCTCTGGCCTGGCTGGTAAAGCATAGAATCGGGGATCTGCACCTCCCCTCTGAGCTGCGTCTCTAGGACGACCATCAACTGGCTGACCTCTACCTCTGGCCGGACGGTCTCCACCTCTACGGTCTCGACCTCCACCTCTATAATCTCTACCCCCGCCTCTGGCTGGCTGGGCAGGCTGAGGGTCAGCTGGGGCCTGAATCATAGGACGAAGACCTCGCTGCTAAGAGTTGCCCGCTGCTAGAGGGCAATACCTGATAAAATTACCTGGGTCACCACAACCGTAGCAACTCTTGGACCGATAGGGCTGCTAGCCCCGACGACCCGAATGGCCTCCAGGAACACTCGAAGAGGCCGAGCATTAATAGGAGGCTGGTCCGAATAATGCCCCCGAAAACCACGATCACCCGGTCCACCCCTGTGAAGCCTGAAGGGCAGAATGAAAAGGCCTGGAAGACTGGCCTCTATCAAAGGATTCTATGCCACCAAAGGAAGAACCACCAAACCTGCCTGAATGACGAGGCCTCTTATCTGAAGAATAGCCGCCTCCCCTAGCAAGAGCCATCTCAACTCTGCGTGCTGCATTGGCTGCCTCCTGAAATGATATGTTACTCCCCACGCCCATAGCCATCTAGAGTCTAATTGGCTGATTAAGCCCATCTATAAACCTGCGGACCCTCTCCCGCTCTGTGGGAAGTATCACCACTGCATGACGAGCCAAATCGACAAATCTTGTCTCATACTGTGTGACCGTCATAGAGCCCTGATGGAGGCGCTCAAACTGCCTCCGAAGTACATCCCGCTAAGTAGCAGGGAGAAACTTCTACAGAAATAGTTCTGCAAACGGATCCCATGATAAAGCTGGGGACCCTGCTGGTCGAGTCAAGCAATAATCTCTCCACCAAGTCTTGGCGGATCCTGCAAGCCTGAATGTACAGAAGTCAACTCCATTTGTCTCCACGATCCCCAGAGTCTTGAGAATCTCATGGAAACTGAATAAGAAGTCCCTGAGGATCCTCTGATGTGGCACCGCTGAGCCGTGGTACCTGACTGAGTGGCCACAGCTGGCTGAACCACTGGTGCCTGAGGCTGAGGAGCTACTGGCTCCGGAGTACGAGCAATAGGAGTCTGGGCCCTTCCTCCAGCCTGAGAAGCGGCTGGTGCAACTGATAATAAGCCCACTCTGGCAATGCTGTCCATAAATCCCGCTATTCTGACCAAAGCGTCCCGAAGATCCGGGGTAAATAAAGCCTCTCCTGGGACCTGAGCTGGGCCCACTGGAGCTGCTGGGACTGGAACCTCCTCGTTAATCTCAATATGAGGCTCCACCTCTGGAGTAGCTGCCTGGGGCTGAGCTCTACCCCTACCACGGCCTCAGATACGGCCTCGGCCCCTCACGGGAGCTGCCTGGGGCTCGGGCTGCTGGTCAGCGGATGAAGAAACGCGTGTCCTCACCATCTTCGAAAGGACAGAATAGAAATTCAATCAGTAATTGAGGAACAAGTCGCACGACAAGAAAGAACAAATGAGAGACTCTTTCCTAACTCAATAGACTCTGGAGGACAAGTACGGACGTCTCCGTACCTACCTCTCAAACTCTACTAAGCTTGTTCGTGAGTGGTGAGACCTATGTAACCTAGAGCTCTGATACCAACTTGTCACGACCCGGATTTTTCCCCAACATCGGGATCGTGATGGCGCCTACTCGTGGTAGCTAGGCAAGCCACTGTATTCATACTATCCTGTTTTTAACACAATTTCATAATTTATTTATCAACAAACCACAACCTTAAATAGATAAATGCGGAATACTTTATCGAAATAGAAATAACTAATTACAAGATAAAAATCATACTAAAATCCTCTACCCAAGATGTGGAGTCACCAACTCACGAACTACTACTGAATACTACACATAAAAGTTTGAAGGAAATATAACATAATTCTATTTGTCTCGGAACAAAGAGACTACAGCTAGTAACATAAATAAAGAGAGAGACGCCGGGCCTGCGGACGTCTCCAAACTACCTCGGTCTCAAATGTGATCAACTCCCACGCAATCGATTTACTGTTGCTGCTCCTGATCGTAACCTGGACCTGTGCAAAAACGCACAGAAGTGTAGTATCAGCACAACCGACCCCATGTGCTGGTAAGTGCCTGGCCAATCCCGGCAAAGTAGTGACAAGCCTAGGACCAGACACCCACATAAACCTGTGCAGTTCAATATATATGTATACCACAGAATAACAAGAAATAACCAAGTAATAACACAATAAGGAATATCTCAAAGAACTCAACAATTAACAACAGTCAAAAAGTTCACAAGGAAAACAAAGTAAAATGGAAACACAAGTAATATCAAGTCAAGGAATAGCAAGCAGTTGCACGGTATCACCCTTCGTGCTTTTACTCTCATCCTCACCAAATAAGCAAATAAAGTACACGGCATCACCCTTCGTGCTTTTACTCTCATCCTCACATCCATAGTACGGCATGATCCTTCGTACATGGTTCAATAACAGGGCACGGCATGATCCTTCGTGCATAATCAATAAAACATGGCAAGACATTAACCTTCATGCATAAATAATAAAACATAGCACGACACTTCGTGCATAAATAATAAATCAAGGCACGGCATCACCCTTCGTGCATTATCACTCTTCCTCACCCAAATAACAATCACAGTTAAGGGCAAAGAATAAAATAGTAATTCATAAACCGTCCCAACAAGGGCAATCAATAATCATCTTCACAACAAGTCCCGACAAGGGAGAACAATAACAATTCTACAACCTGGCAAAGGTTCAACAATTTATCTGCAAATATGTCTCACAATAAGCATTAACAACGACTCACGGTCATACTAGACCCCAGTGTATGGATGCTCGTCACCACAGCCCATACACCGCACTCGATCACACAACACATAGCACATAATCCTATTCCCTCAAGCTAGGATAGAACAAACACTTACCTCGAATGTTTATGAATAATTCAATCCGTGGCAATGTCTTTTTCTTTCAAAATTTGGCTCCAATCCAATCGTATCTGTACACAATTGATTTAATATCATCAATACTACTCAACAAACTAATTCATAAGGCCAATTACAACTTTTACAACATTCTGCCTGGAATAGTGAATTTCGACCCCGGGCCCACATGGTCGGAACTCGGGGTTCGGACCAAAATCCGATTACACATCCCCCACACGAGTTCAAGTACATGATTTGTTTCAAAATCGGACCTCAATTCGAGGTCTAATTTCCCAATTTATGAAAAACCCTATATTCTATCAAAAACAAGAAATTCTACCATGAAAACCTTTGATTTGTATTGAAAAACATGTTTAATGATGTTAGGAATTGAAAGAATTAAGTAAAAAGTGACTTACAATTGTTTTGAAGAAGAAGGAATCCGTGAAGAATAGAAAATGGGTGTTTTTGGGTTGTGAAAAGTGAAGAAATGAACTGAAAATCGTGATTTACAGGTCTCCGTGTTCGCATTTGCGAACATGGGTTCGCAATTGCGAACCCCGACCAATTTCTGGAGTTGAAAAATAAGCTAAGGCTGGAAAGTTCGTATTTGCGAACATTTGTTCGCATTTGCGAACACAGGCAGTATAGGGAATGTTCGCATTTGCGAACTATTGTTCGCATTTGCGAACAAGGCTGGATATGGGAATGTTCGCATTTGCGAACTATGGTTCGCATTTGCGAACATAGGCAGGCCCTGGGGATGTTCGCATTTGCGAACAATTGTTCGCATTTGCGAACAAGGCTAGGCATGAGGGGCTTCGCATTTGCGATCAGGGTTCGCATTTGCGAGCCCTGCCTTGATCTGCCTCCTTCGCAATTTCGAGAAATGCTTCGCAATTGCGAAGCCAACAGCTGGGTGAAAAACCAGCAGTGCATAAATTCAGAATTTGATCCTACGGCCTATCAAATCTTTACCCGAGCCCCCCGGTCTCCAAACCAAACATGTACCCAACATCAAAAACACATTATGTACTTGTTCGCGCGATCACATCGCCAATATCACATCGTTTTCATCAAATCAAGCCTCAAATTCATGATTTTCATACTTTTGGTTTTCAAAACTTTCAAACTTGGAACTCAAGGTCCAAAACGTCTCAAACGGCATCCGAATGTCACCAAACTTTACAGAAATCACATATATAATATTTAAGACTTGTACCGGGCGTCGGAACCAAAATACGAGCCCGATACCGAGGTCAATTAATTCATTTCCTTTAACAATTACATAAAAAACAATTTCATAGAAAAATTCATAACTTGGGCTCTAGGCCTCAGAATTCGACTCCGGACGTATGTCCAAGTCCCATATTTTCCTACGGACCTTTCGGGACCATCCAATCTCGGGTCCGGGTCCGTTTACCAAAAATGTTGACCGAAGTCAACCATATCAATATTAATATCATTTTTATCCAAATTTCTCATAGAATTCATATTTTTTAATCACAAAATCTTTCTGGCTACATGCTCGGATCGGGCACATAAATCGAGGCAACATGGAATGAGGTTTTCAAGGCCTCAGAAGCTCGAAATGATTGATAAAATAAGTAATGACCCTTTGGGTCGTCACATATGAACTTCCAAATCTTCAATTATCGAGTCTCATATCGAAACATATCAATGCAACTCGGAATGATGCGAAATTTTGCAGACAAGTCCAAAATGACATAACAGAGCTACAAAAACTTCCGGAATTAAATTCCGTCCATTGGATAAAAAACTCACTATCACACTGGAAACTTCAAAAATTCAAACTTCGGCATTTCAAGTCTAAATAAGATACGAACCCGCAAAATTAATTCCAAACACGCTCCCAACCCCGAAATCACCTAACGGAGCTAACGGAACCATCGGATTTCATTTTTGAGATCGTTTTCACACTGTTCCAAATGCGGACCATCTTTCAACTCTTAAGCTCCCATCTAGGGACTAAATGTCCCGAAACACTCTGAATCCTAACACCGAACATCCCGGCAAACTAAAATAGCAGAAATGAACTTATGGGAAGTAGTTAACGGGGGATCGGGGCGTAAATTCTAAAAACGACCGGTCGGGTCCTTATAGGAAGTCAGTTTCCGCCTCCTCGCCTGTGAATCTAGACTCATCATAGGTCGGTTTCCTAGAGGAGCTTGCTGCATTCCTTGATCTTTTAGGATCTATAATCCTACACAAAAGAGAAACAACCAAAAAATTTCTTAACGTTAGTACATCATTTGGCTACTCAGATTTCACCATCCGTGGACTACAACAATATTTTCTTTAGTGCTATCATCCCATAACTCCTACTATTAACCAATTATCTAACAGTTTCACCAAGTTACCTCATGCACCCCACACTTATGTCTTGTGGCAATCTAACATGACCCAATTAAACCAATGCCATCTCCAATTATATACCACAACAAACAACCAAAACTTGGACAATATCTCCCCGAAAAATACAATACCCAAATTCTACAACATAAATTTGCCAACTTTGGCCAAACCAACACCACATACATCAACCATCACATTGGGTCTCCAAAACAACATAATTAACACAATTAAACACATTGGAGACCCAACAACATCAAATATACCACATACCATATACAACATTCATACTCCTAAAAATTAATTTAAAGAGTCTACAAACTACTAGCAAGATTTTGTACAATTTCTACCATTAAAGTATGTTGCTACAATTATGTAAACTAATTACTTCTACAAAAACTAAGGAGAAAAAAACTAGAAAAGAAAGATAAAAGAAGACAACTTACTAGGAGATGGTTGAGAAGTTGAGAAGATGAAGAAAAATGGTGAAGTGGGATTGTTGGAAGAAGATTGGAAGAAAAGGAGTAGAGAGAAAGATGAGAGAATTTTGAATTTTAGAGAGAGGGGGATATGAGAAGAGGGGCGGCTGATTTTAGGGGGATAAGGGAGGGGTAATGTTTTTAGGGTAATTAAAAGGGGGGGGGGGGAATATAAAAGTTAAAAAAATTTTGTTTCCGCTGGCAGCACTGACCGCGGTCGTTCGCGGTCACGAATGAATCACGAACAGTGAGAATCAGAGGGGCCAATCTTTCACAGTCTGTTCGCGACCGCGAATGAACCGCGAAAAATCAGCTTCTCTGATTTTTTCGCCTGGCAGCAGCAAAAAAATTTTTTTTTGGTATAGGCTAATTTTAATGGTTACACTTACAACAAGTTCGTGGGTTTCCTCCCACGTAGCGCCTGAAACGTCGCGGCATGACTCGACTTAGTGCATTTCAAGGCTCGTTAGACCTTCGAGGTTCTTCTAACTGTAGTTCCACCTTATCCTCGATGTCATCCATGCCAACATATAGTTTCAACCGCTGCCCATTTACTTTGAATGTGCGTGAGCCATCAATAGTTTGAATTTCCACAGCGCCCGATTGTAATGCCTCAATTACCTGGAAAGGGCCTGACCACCTTGATTTTAGTTTGCTCGAGAATAATCGTAATCTTGAGTTATATAAAAGTACCTTGTCCTCAGTTTTGGAGTTATGCTCTATGATATTTTGGTCATGAATCCGCTTCATCGGTTGTTTGTATAGTCTTGTGCTTTCGAAGGACAGATACTAGAATTCTTCCATCTCATGCAACGCAGTGACTCTAGATTTCCCCGCTTCATCCTAGCTGAGATTTAATTATTTCAGTGCCCACCATGCTTTGTGCTCTAGTTCCACGGGTAGATGACAGGCTTTCCCAAACACCAATTTATATGGTGACATGCCGATTGGTGTCTTGAATGTTGTCCTGTATGCCCATAATGCATCATCGAGTTTCCTGGACCAGTCGGTCCTTGTGGCATTCACTGTTTTTGTTAGAACACTTTTTATCTCCATGTTGGGGACCTCAACTTGCCTGCTGGTCTGCGGGTGATATGGAGTAGCAACCCGGTGTTTCACATCATATTTGGCCAACAATTTCCCGAATGCCCGATTGCAAAAATGTGCACCCCCATCACTAATGATTTCCCTTAGAGTCCCGAAACGGGTGAAAATGTTCTTCTTCAGAAATCCCACCACCACCTTAGCATCATTGGTGGGTAATGCTACCGCTTCCACCCATTTGGATACATAGTCTACCGCAACAAGTATGTACTTATTGCCGTATGAGCTGACAAAGGGACCCATGAAGTCTATTCCCCAGAAGTCAAACACTTCCACTTGTTGAATTGGGTTCATTGGCATCTCATGACGCCGGGAGATGTTCTCGGTGCGTTGAAATTCATTGCATCCTTTCACCCACAAGTGTGCATCTTTAAACACCGTTGGCCAGTAGAAGCTGGCCTCAAGTATCTTGGCAGCTATTCACACTCCTCCAAAGTGGCCACCATATGCAGATGCATGATACGCCTGCAAAACAGAAGATTGTTCGATCTCGGGGAAGCATCTCCGGATCATGTTATCGAGACATATCCTAAACAAATAGGGTTCATCCCAATAATAAAGCTAGCTTCACGAAAAAATCTTTTCCTCTAGACCGATGATACGTCATGAGGAACAATACCACTGGCCAGGTAATTTGCATAATCTGCATACTATGGTTCTTCAAGGAGAGTGGTACTGAGCAGCTGCTCATCTGGAAAAGTTTCCGGAATTTCTCCACTCTATTTGACAATTTTAGCTCATTCAAGTCGTGACAAATGATCAGCGACTTGATTTTCGGTGCCCTTCCGGTCACGTATTTCAAGGTTAAACTTTTGTAGAAGCAGCACCCAACGAATTAGGCGCGGCTTAGAGTCCTTTTTATCAATTAAGTACCTTAATGTTGCATGGTCAGTGTATACTATTACCTTGGATCCTATGAGATAGGACCTGAATTTGTCGAACGCGAACATTACCGCCAGCATCTCCTTTTCCGTCACTATGTAGTTCAGCTGTGCTCCACTCAATGTTCTACTAGCATAGTAGATTGGATGCATCAGCTTGTCTTTCCTTTGGCCAAGCACTTCCCCCACTGCATAATCACTTGCATCGCACTTCAGTTCAAATGGTTGCTCCCAGTTGGGGGCAATGATGATGGGTGATATGACCAATCTCTTCTTCAGCTCCTCAAATGCAATCCTGCACTCATCAGAAAATAAAAACGAGTGATTTTTTCAAGTAATTTACAGAGAGGGTTTAAGATTTTGGAGAAGTCTTTAATGAACCTCTTGTAAAAACCGGCATGTCCAAGAAAGCTTATAATGGCCTTGACAGATGTTGGTGGAGGCAACTTTGCAATAACATTAATTATAGCTCGGTTTACCTCAATACCTTTTCTCGAAACCCGGTGCCCCAATAATATACCTTCTTGTACCATAAATAGCACTCTTGTCAGATTGACAAGGCATTCAACGAATGAATTCCCTACCACTAAGAAATCATCCATGAACACCTTCATAATGTCTTCCACCATGTCGGTGAATATAGCCATCATGCACCTTTGGAATGTGGCGGGTGCATTGCATAGTCCAATTGGCATCCTCCTAAAGGCAAAAATGCCATATGGGCATGTGAAGGAGGTCTTCTCTCTATCCTCGGGGGCTATGGAAATTTGATAGTACCCCGAGTACCCATCCAGGAAGCAAAAGTGTGACCTCCCTGCCAACCTGTCAAGTATCTAATCAATGAAGGGAAGTAAGAAGTGGTCCTTGCGGGTGGCTAGATTCAGTTTCCTATAGTCCATGCATATTCTCCACCGGGTGACGGTTCTTGTTGAGATCAATTTGTTATTCTCGTTTTTCACCACCGTCATGCTACCTTTCTTTGGCACACATTGAACTGGGCTAACCCAGCTACTATCAGAGATTGGGAAAATAATTCCCGTGTCTAGCCACTTTATTACCTCTTTCTTCACCACTTCCTTCATGTTTGGGTTCAGCCTTCTTTGATGTTCCCTGGAAGGTTTGTCCCCCTCTTCCAGGAGAATCTTATGCATGCAGTACGTTGGGCTGATCCCCTTTATGTTTGCCATGGTCCACCCAATAGCAGTTTTGCATTCTTTTAGTACCTGTATGAGCTTTTGAGCCTGCACATCTAGCAAACCAGATGAAATAATAATAGGTAAAGTGGAAGTAGGGCTTAGAAATCCATACCTGAGATGAGATGGTAGTGGTTTAAGCTCCATCTTTGGTGGCTCTTCTCTGGATGGCTTTGCGGGAGGGGTCTCTCTTTTCTCTAAATGTAGAGGTTCAAATTATAACTCTCTATCCCAAAGCCCCTTACCTTCTAGAGATAGCACCCACTCTGCCAGGCTTTCACCATTTGCCTCTTCTAAGTTCATCAGGCATGCCTGAAGTAGATCTTTAGTAGTCAATTCTATATAATCAGTCTCCACTATCACGTCCATCGCATCAATAAGAGAGCAATTCGCGAACTCACTAGGGCGCCTCATAGATTTTTGCACATTGAATATGATATCCTCATAATTCAACCTCATCTTGAGTTCCCTAGTCTCGCAATCAATCAATGCTCTTTCGGTGGCTAGGAATAGCCTTCCTAAGATTATAAGAATTTCCTCGTCCACCTTGCAGTCAAGAATCACAAAATTGGCGGGAAACAAAAACTTCCCCACCTGGATGAGCACACTATCCAATATACCTAATGGATGCTTAACCGTCCTGTCAGCTAGCTGCAATAACATTGAAGTAGGTCTGGCTCCCCAAATCACACAATGCCTTTGCAAAGGCGAAGTTTCCTATAGTGCATGGAATGGTGAAGCTACCTAGGTCAGATAACTTCTCAGCAATGGGTCTCGAAACCACTGCACTACAAGTCTGAGTAAGAGTCACGGTGGCCAAGTCTTGGAAATCAAATTTCCGCGTCATCAAGTCTTTCATCATCTTAGCATACCCAGGCATTTTTTTCAAAGCTTCAATTAAAGGAATGTTTGCCTGTATTTGCTTGAGCATATGAAAGAACCTTTTGTATTGCTCTTCTTTCTGGTGCTTGGCCAACCTTTGGGGGAATGGTGGTGGAAGCCTCTTCTTCCCAATCACTTGGGACTTTTCTTTTTCTATCACTTTCTTCTTAACCTGCTACTCTACCTGTTCAGCTACTTTCTCCGTTCCCTGCTGCACATCTTTAATTTCAACTAGCTGGACTGTATCCTATATCAACTCGATGGACTCATCCAGTTCAATGTGTACTGGAGTGAGTGTCTCAGCCTGTAAATTGCTTCTCTCTCTTTCTTGCTCAGCCTCAAGATCTCTACCACTTCTCAGATTAATTGCTATCAGCTGCTTTGGGATTTGATCCTTCGGGTTTGTTTGTGTATCTGCAGGCAATGTCCTTTGAAGACGATTGTTAAGTTACATAACAATCTGGCCCATCTGTACTTCCATATTCTTGATAGCTGCGTCATGTGCATCTATCCTCTCATTAGTTTTGGCATGTGCCCCAATTACCTGATGCATCATAGCTTCCAACCTTGCAAACCCATCGTCATGTCTACCCCCATGCTATGGTGGAGGTGGATGATACCCCTGCTGCTGATTGTTGAAATTCTGAGGTCTAGGATATGGAGCCATGTTGTTGGGTGGCCTCATACCTGATGCATTATATTATGGCTGAGGAGGCCTGTACTGCTGTGGTGCCTGCTGTCCCCAACTCTGGTTACCCTATCGCTGCCCTTCATAATTAGCCATATAGTTCATGTCTTCATGCTGGTGCTAGTTTTCTTGGTCTGCAGCCCATGGATTACCTATGGGTTGGCTAATGCAAGAAGTGCATAAACCACCATTGGTAGTGTCTACAATATGAACCTGCTGCTTGACCCCTGATTCTTCCACCTTCTTTGTCAGGATGCTCATTTGTGTCAATAAAGTTGCCATGTTATCCTCCATAGTATTGGATGGATTCAGAGGTATAGATTGTACCACGGGAGTGATAGGAGCATTCCTGGTCGTCCACCCAGAGTTTTGAGCCATCTTATCAAGCAAATTTTGGCCTTCTCTCCAAGTCTTGCTCAGAAAAGCCCCACCTGCTGAAGTATTTACAATATTCTTCATACTGTCTGAAAGCCCCATGTAGAAGTTTTGACCCAACATCTGCTCAGGAATCCCATGGTGAGGACACATAACAAGCATTCCTTTGAATCTGCCCCAAGTTTCATGTAATGTCTCAATTGGTTTCTGGTTGAAGCTCACAATCTCATCAATTTGCTGAGCTGTCTTGTTAGGTGGATGAAACTTGTTGTGGAATTGCTTGTCTAACTCATCGCATGTTGCAATAGAGTTTATGGGGAGTGAGTTTAGCCATACCTGCGCAGCCCATGTAACTGAGAACGGAAATAGCAATAGTCTGATGGCTTCCGGTGTCACATTTGGTTGCCTTTGTGTCTTGCATATTGAGAGAAAGTTCTTCAGGTGCTGTTGTGGATCTTCAACCAGAGTCCCAGAGAATAATACCTTATTTTGCAACAAGTGAAGCATGTTGTTGGTAATCTGGAAAGACTCGGCTTGAATTGGTGGCACAATAATGGCAGTTGCCACATTATCTGTTGTTGGTTGTGCCCAGTCAAATAATGCATCTTACTGCGCCTCCTGTGCATTCAACCCAGCTTGCTGGTTTGGGTCATTCACGTCTTCCATGTCGAAATCTAGTTTGATTGGTTGCTGAGATTGCTGAATTTGTTTGATTGCCCTGTTACGTGCCCGGAAAGTTTGCTCTGGGTCTGAGAGTCATTCAATTAGTTCTCCAGTCCTTGCAGATTTTCTGGGCATGCACCTAAGTACCCAATTCAGCAACCGTTAAAAATTTCAATGTAAAGTGTAGAAAGAACCTGACTACACAAGAATCTTGTAGTTCTGTCAATGCCAATTGATAATTCCGTTAATTCCCTAGCAACGGCACCAAAATTGATTCACGTCCAAACAACGGTTGTAGTCAATATAACCTGGTCAAATAAGTCCAGAATCAATCCTACAGGGAATTAACCTACCAACTGCAACTTTCACAACCCAAGAACACTTCTGGAGCAAGTTCCCAAAATTTGAGTATATTTTTGTGGAGGTTTTCTAATAACTAACTTTTGCAAGAATTAAAGACTTAAAAGAAAGAATTGAATGTTGTGTAAAGAATATAGAAACAGACTAAGGTATTAACTTCCCCTATTGATGGAATCCCTTCTATTTATGCTCATACAAACTATCAATATATTATATCAATCATGAACGATATTCTTATCGTAATTCTCTCACGAGCAACTACAATAATTTACTAGTGCACTCTCCCGAGCAACCCTAGCTAGCTTTAATTTAAATTGTTCACTTTAGATTGCACACAAGGCTTTGTTATTCCTAATCCTACCTTTACACCTAAGATTATAGATTCCTCCAATAACCTAGGTGTGGTGTTGTTCAACAATATACCTAAATATGCACTCTTTTCCAAGTTATGCACACTAAATAGGCACAACTAATTAGGGATCCTACCAATTAACTACAGCAAGAACGAAGTTGAACAAATAGAAATCTAGCTAACAATTTGTAATCACATAAACTAGAAGTTCATCGCTGAATAGGTTCCATCAAAACCTTAGATAAGGAATTAGCTAGTTATGATCAAAGAAACAAGAATAATAATTGAATTCATAATCTAATAATTAATATAAATGAAAGAAATAAGTTGAGAGAGTTCTCTCTTACTAATTATCTTTCAAAAGTAGTGAATAATACAATGCTTGCCTCTCTTGGGCGAAATCTATGCTTATATAGAGGGTTTAGGTTACAAAATTTGAGTTTTGACAAGTTTAGCCTTCAAATTTTCAGCGTCGTTCACGGTCTGTTCGCGGTCGCGAATGGACCGCGAATAATTCACTCCTCTAAACTTCAAAAATCTTTCGCATGCCTCTTTTTTCGCGGTTCGGCCGCGGTCGCGGATGGACCGCGGTTCTTCACCCTGTTCCGTTTGGAATTTGACAAAACTCAAAACATGAAAGTTCTAGCCCTTTGAGTTATATTTCCAACAATATATTATGGATCCAAAACGGAGTTCTGAGCAAAATGTTATTTCCAATATAAGAGATAGTGCGCAATATGCCTCATCGAGTCTTCGTTTGTACTAAACTAACAAATTTGACCGCCGAACACGATCCCGGCTTAATTGCTTGAACTTTTACTCAGACTTCAAAGCTCTAAATTACTTAAATTCATTCTATAACATCTATATAGCTTGGAATCACACCTTCCCGGCTATTTTCATCATAATTTCTTGGCTTGTACCACACTTTGGCCTTTTCACCATCTTTTGACTCCAAAACTTACTCTTTATTCTTCATTAGCTCATGTGTACCTATAACACACTAAAAACACTAATAAAATCATTTTTGCATCATAAATAATATCAAAACAACAATAAAGCGTGATTATTTAGGGCATAAATATAGTCAAATTCACCTATTATCAACCACTAGCCTGTCATGGTCTTCCCTAATTCACTCTCTAATTGTACTTACACTTACACTTACTCTTAGACTCTAAGTTTCTGTCCCCCCTTCCTATGAGCCTTTCCTTGGGACCTTGAGTACCTTCTGAACATGAATATTTGAAGGCTGACCCTTCCACACTACACTATAATTCTGTAATATGTTTGGGGTGTAAGCATTGCCCCGAGCCCTTTGAGATTCTTGGGAACATTGACACATCCCAAATAGGAGAAATGCTTCGGAAATCTGATTTTGTAATTTGGTTTATTTCATGTTTCAGACTAGGAGTTTGAATTAGACTCTCCTTGGTTGGAATTCTAATTTCTGATGTAATTTTTATTTACTTTTCTAGATTCATTCAAGTTGTAATAACTTATGGGGTGTATAGTAAAAATGGAGGGAGGGTCTCTCATGTTATGCATATGGGGTAGATATCATGTTTTAGGCCTTTATTTCTGCAATCAAACACTTTCTCACCTTTATTGCATATAGAGATCCTGCCTATAGGTTTTCATATAGCAATCCTGTCTATAATTTGTCATTGATGCATATAGAGATCCTGCCTATAAGTCATTTCATTATTTCATATAGAAATCATGCCTATAGGTTTTCATATAGCAATCCTGCCTATAGTTTATTTCGTTATTCCATATAGAAATCTATGCCTATAAGTTTTCTGCACTTCTGCATATATACGTCTGTCATTAGGAATATAACAATAGGTTTAATAATAATCAACTCCACTTTAGATATCGTGCCTACATGAGTCCTGCACTTATGTAATTTTCTTCAAAACAACAATGCTTAGAAATCATGCATGTAGGATATAATCAATCGAACCAGTTTCGTCTATTTCATCTATGGGTTTAAAATCAATAGCAAAGTTATTTAAGATCTGCAGAACTTTTATTTATAAAACCAGTAACCTCTCTTTAAAATTAGTACACCTCCTCATTGATATATATCATGCTTATATGCCTCATATAGGCAAATCCATAGGTAATTAATCAACTATACCAATCTTTAATAATTACAACCAGCAGGCTGGTCTAATTTGTACCTCTTATATGAAAATATGTGATAAATCAGCCACCCCTTTAACGTTTAAGTAAAGACCTAACCAATACCTGTAAGTCATGCTAAATAACTTGTTGCTTTGAATGAGGAGGCCTATTTGAGCCTTTAACTGCTATGTGTCCTCTTGTATTGCTTTATGTGCTTTGTTTGTTGCGCTAGATTTTTGTCCTTCTAAAACATTGAAAAGCCAATCTCCCTTTCCTTTAGGATTAGTAGTCCAACAGCCTCTAGGACTGATAGGATTGGGGCAGGTAATAGCATACAATAAGTAACGAGACCATTCAATGATTTAATACCTTAACGGGGTGGGTAAGGGTAGACATGGATATGATAACCATACGATAACACCACGTGTATAAATGATTATCGGGTGTTACGTTAGGTAATCCATGTTATTTATAGACATAGGACCCCCCCCCCCCCACACTTTACCTATTTATTTTCTTTTTTTTTCAGAAATGTTTTAAAAGCTATAAATTTTAGTTCGTAAAACTCCTTCTTTTACTTCAATCCTTTAAAGGTCTCTTTTAGATATTTAATTTCCAGCATTGTTTTTTTTCAAACCTCCGCCTCTTCTACTCCTTTGTTTGATTATTTGTACAAATTATTTGAACCCCCGCCCTTTTTGCACTTATACATCCTTTAAACAATTATGAATCATCTATTTCTAAACTTCAACACGCTTTTAATTTTTATACTTTCCTTGTTGCAATCATTATGTGAAAGTTGTCTTGTTTGCTTACTTGTCGTTTCCATTCAAAGTCTCAATTGTAGCATGGCCGGGAACCACACTAGTGGATCTTGGCGGGCGGGGTGCCTAACACCTTTCCCACGAGATAATTTCCAGACCTTACCCATTTTCTGGTTCTTCTTCAAAATTTCTTAGTGTCTTAATGCACTTAATCATTAGGTGGCGACTCTGCAATTGCAAACTGTCACGACCCCAAATCCGATCGTGATGGCGCCCAGCGTACTGCTAGGCCAGCCCGACCAATCAACAATAACCACGGAGCCACAAGCTCACTTTATCCAATTTAAGCAAAATAGTGATAGATATATTAAAAACAGGGAACCGAGTCCCAACATGTGCCAACTCCCATAGACCGAAGGGTCAAGAGTCATGAGCCTCTACAGAGTATACAAAGTGTAAATAGTGAATATAACCGTGCACAAGTGTGGGATAATCAGAACAAAATACAGACAAACTGGAGAATCAGGTCCTGCGAACGCTGGCAGCTACCTCGACTGTCCAAAAGCACTCCCGAGCCGCAATGGAATCAGCTCTGCTGTGATGTACCTGGATCTGCACACAAGGTGCAGGGAGTCGGGTGTGAGTACTTCCAACTCAGCGGTAATAAAAGTAAATAATGCTGAAGGAAAGAAAACCACGCAAGGCACTATCTCTTGCTACACAATACGGAACTATCATTAAACTTCAAAACACTATCATTTTATTCCTTTTCAGCATATGTGAGTAGATTATTTAGAAATCTCAATTTTTAGCTACTTTCTTTCATTATAACATACCAATACCGGGGAGAATCTCAAGCAGTGCAAGTCAGCACTCAAATCAGCCTCTCGGGCTCGGCACTCCTTAACAATTTATACCAGGAGATCTGGTCAATAAAGCAACAAATGCACATGTGCCAGTAAAGTATGAGTGCTAAAATGTTATGCCACGTAGTACACGTAAACCAATGTATGTATGCCATGAAATGCATATGACCGCTACGGCGTGTAGCCCGATCCTTTTGGGTACCCGTGCTCACTGTGCGGTGTCCAGACTCCGGAGGGGCTATTACAGCCCAAGCACAATATCAAAATCACACCTGCTGCGGTGCGCAGCCCGATCCATATACCACTGCGGCGTGCAGTCCGATCCATGCATGTGTATTCATATGCTCACATGAATGCCATGCCCTAACATATGGCCCTCGGCCCCAATCAGTCTAACAAATAATCAAGAAAAGCCCTACGGGCAACACTATCACATTAGCTCACAGCTAAAATATTATTAAGACCTTGTTCAAGTTTTTTTCATAACCTTATAAGAATGCTGAATAGAAAAAATCCCATTTTTAAACCTTAAATTATAATAAAATATGCACGGTGTTATCAAAACAGTGATACCAATCCTTGAAGGATTCAAATAATTGGCACGAAGCCCAAACATGATAATTAGTCCAATTCACTTCAACAATTAGGTGTTATTATTTATTACGCGGGACGGACCAAGTCACAATACCCAATGGTTCTCTACCTCACGCCCGTTATCCGGCGTGCAAGTCACCTCAACACAGCACTAAGATGTGCAAGTCCGGGGTTTACTAACCCTCGGGACATCATTTACAAGTATTACCCACCTCGAACCGACGAAAGCTCATGCCCGCGACGCCTTAGCTCCTCGAACCGGCATCCACGCACGTCCAAACTAGCCAAAATCAGTACAAATATATCAAAATAGGCTAATGGAACATAACCCAATCGAAAGAACTCGAAAAATATCAAAAATCACGAAATTGGCAAAACCCGAGCCCCGGGCCCACATCTCGAAAAATTTCGAAACTCATACTTCCAGAACCCTCGTCTCGCCACGAGTTCGTACATATAAAATTTACCAAAATCGGAGTTCGATTGGCCTTTCAAAACCCAAATTTTTGTTTTCAATATCTAGGCCACAATCCTTCACAATTTCTACCCAAATTCATGAAGATTGATGTTAATTCTACCATAAAATGATGTTTTTGAGTCAAGAATCTTACCTCCGATACGGGTTTCTGGACTTAAACTCACTGCCTGGGCCATTTACTCTACGCGATCGCGACTCGCCTCACGCGATCGCGATGTTCAAAAATTTGGCCTCACGCGATCGCGACTCGCCGCACGCGATCGCGATGTTCAAACATCCAGCTTCACGCGATCGCGTCTCTCTTCCTGCGATCGCGTAGCACATTTTTCCCTGGACCCCATTTCTCTTCTACGCGATCGCGTAGATGCTCATGCGATCGCGATGGCCACCCGACTAACTCTACGCGATCGCGTCCGTGCCCCTGCGATCGCGTTGCTTCTGCTCTTGACCTTATGCGATTGCGTCCCTATCTCTGCGATCATGAAGGGTAAAATTCTCCCCCTTCACCATTACTCTACGCGATCGCAGACCTAGCTTCGCGATCGCGAAGCACAAAAATCTTCTGCACTAATTGCAGCAGAAACAGCAGTGCCTTTGGCACAAATTGGTCCGTTTGGACGCCCGAATTCATCCCGAGGCTCCCGGGACCCCAACGAAAACCACCAACGTGCTCCAAAACACGATACGAACTTGTTCCAATCATAAAAACACCATCCTAAACATCAAAATCACCAATTACACACGAATTCAAGCCTAAGTTTCTTCAAAACTTCCAAATTACACATTCCATCAAAAACCCGACCAAACGACGTCCGAATGGCCTGAAATTTTGCAGGCACATCCAAAATCACCTAACGGAGCTACTGCAACTGTCGAAATCCCATTCCGACTCCCGGATCAAAATCTCACCAACTGTTCGGTTTTCGCCAAAATTCAACCTTAGCTAATTCAAGCCTATTTCTACATCGGGCCTCCAAATTCAATTCCGATTGTTCTCCTAAGTCATAAATGATCCCTCGAAACTAGTCGAATCATCAGAATCCGATTCCGAGCACTCTAACTCGATAGTCAACTCTTGGTTGACTTTCTATATTCAAACTGCCTTCAAACATGCTATTTGCTTCATTTTTAATTCAATTCACTCCTAACTCACCCGATAGGTTCTAACACTGATATAGAAGCATAAGATATGTAAATGCAAGGTAACGAGGTGGAAATTTTCATAACGACGGGCCGGGTCGTTACATTCTCCCTAACTTAAACAAACGCTCGTCCTCGAGCGGACTCAGAGTTGTACTAGAAGAAATTCAATAGCTGAATGACCTTACCAAGCATATACAAGAGCGATCATACGTCACCCTATCTCACATAAGTCCGAAAACACCATATAGTCAACATTTCACAGACCATCTGAACCATACACCACATTGCACTTTCTGAAATCATATACCAATTGTTAATCCCATGCCCATACTCAAGATACACTAGAATCCACTGCAATAACCCACACTCACCACTCCGGGTGAGATCATATGATGTATCAAACAACCCAATCACTCGAGACAATAGTCTCTAATCACAATAATTTCTCACGATAACCAAATACCAACTGAAAAACCTTTTTCATTAGATAGAGTCTTTTTCCAACACCTTCATATCATGTCCACGGTAACTGAACACGCGATATATCGAACCCATATCTCAGGTCAACCATTCATGAATCCATTTCACTTTTAACTGATACCACAACAGATTTCGGACCCAAATCTCGGTATTACCTTTCTAACCCACTGGAATCACATATGCTCGCTCTCCATAATGACTCAAATGATCATTTCGATTATAACACACGCGCTGGTGATATGTCACCTCAACACCGGCCTAAGCCCCGACGAGCACAACACAGGCTCCAATAGAGACATCCGAACATACTCAAAATCATGACAACTGTCTTCAACAAGAGAGTTGTAATTCAATTCCTTTGTGCCATCATAACATAGAACTGAGATCGCGTCTCGCATTATAGAAATAGAGTACATGACTCATTCTCGAAAGGTCATAACATCACGTGGCCTTACCACGATTCATGATTCTATCCAAATATTATTACTCATGAAGCACCTCAATTTACCAAGCTCAAAATGATCAGCCCCGCACATATTTAGGTCTGAACCCAAGCAATCAACCTCACCCACGGTAAAACAATTAACGTATGCTATCAAATCCTGAAAGAACACAACCGATGTGACATTCGCCAAGCGATACTCAATACAGACTCTTCCTCAGAAACTAGGAAGTATTGTATACCAGGTAATATATAACTAACTCTATTTTCACATTACACTGTTGCGGCGTGCAACCCGCTCCAATGACATACCCGTGGCGGCGTGCCACCCGATCTAGATACCATACCCGTGGCGGCGTGCCACCCGATCCACGCATAAATCTAGCAAAAGGGAATGCACATCGACTCAAGTTGCTCATTGCAACAAACATGTATATATGGCCTCGAGCTCGGTCACATGAAACTCATCCGACAAAGTTCCTCAATACCGGAACTGAATCAATGGTAGATACCTCTACATTGACATCCGCCACGAAGGCCCAACTAACAAAGCAATACCTACCAGCCGTCCACTAGCCCTGGGTACAACTACTCTGTTGGAGCATACTCTGATGCTCTCTGCTACGCAATTTGTGCCATTTTCCGACATAGTCCATATCACATTAGTCTAGACAATCTGACCCATGACAACCAGTCAGCAATCAAGTATCATATTCCGAATTCGTCTTATCAAGTTAAGAGAGAGCCTCTAGGGCTTCCGATTTCCAATACTCACAAAATGGTGCCGATACACACGATATACAACCACCGCATCGGCGGACTAACGAGAACTTCAAGTCTCCTACACATATATATCACATGAATCACCATGCCTAATTCCGTACTTCACCGTACAAATACATAACGCACATCATGCGTCCATTCATACCACAAAAGCCATTCGGAAACTTCCTTATGCCATTTACAACTCAATCATCAATGTCAACCTAACAAGAGGATACCACCACACCACTAAATATTATCCGTTTACATTACCTTGTCCCTTTGTACCATATACCCTGCCAAATTACTAGAATAGCAGTACCATTTTCTTAAATCACTAGAAAGATCGATTCTTAAATCACCTGCAGCTGTCCGCGCTGCTCAATAATTTTATTGACTTCCCATATATTATGAACTGATCTCAAAACCTAGAATATACCATTATCAGCTTTCCATAACACATCGTGTATACCATATTACACTAAGACAACATGGAAATTCATATCCCCTTCCTCCGCCTCAACATCGGCGCACTGTACTAGTCAAGGACTTTCGTGATCCCTTATAGAAGAAATCTCATTACACATTCCACGCTTCGCATACCGACAGGAGTATACTCATTTTCAAACCATGATAAAACACATCACAAACTATTTCTTCCCATTCATTGCGTAAGTTTAACTGCCAGGACTGAGTCCTTATACCCATATTATACCCATATCGGGTTACACGACTGCCAGCACTCAAAAGCTTTATTGCACAATATCCGCAAGACTCATTACTTCAACCACATACCAGGAATTAGTCGTATTCTTTATCATACCGCTTCGGTTTATTAACAAGTCGTTCCATTTACCCAGTTTCCTTTCCGATTCATCTCTAATTTCATATCAGTCTTTACTATAGTACCATAATACATCAACTCATGTTACCACACGAGACTCGTACATAAGACTACACGGTCTCAGGCTCACATGCCGCTGAATACTCACTCAATATTTCCCAGAAGTACCACATTCTACAATGCTTTATTTTGAACAACTTCCTGCGATTTGGAATTCGTTATCATTACCTCCCAATACGGATACATAGAATCCCATCATTCACATAACATAACATAAGTCTTGATTTCTTCTAATGAAACCACCGTCTTTAGCCATATACACAATCTTAATACACCTGACTGTTATAAGCAAAATCTTAAACACCGCAAAACCATTCTCGGGCGTCATTCACCCTTATTCAATTATAATCCAACTGTCTTATTGAACGGAACCACTCGTGCCTTGTTAGAACTCTGACACCACAGAACATGATTTCATACAGATGCAATTAGCTATCTTTCTTTTCTATACATCGAACATTCTTTACCAACAGCAGTTCAAGTCATCCTAGTATTTCTTCACATCTACGAAGCACCATAACCTTTATACGAATTTTCCCAACAGACTAGAGACAGAACCAACATAGCACACAACAGTGCAATCAGTTATTCAATAACAACCTCCCCAACTTGGCTCGGAGCCATACATCAAAGCACTTTTAGCCACTCATATCATTATTACTCAAATGATGCCACAAGGTTATAGTGAGATTAAACTCAAGTCATTTACAAGCCTTGACAGAGACTCGAATCTTCAGAGACCTTAACTCTTCTGCAATTCTTGCATTTATACACACACCACAGTTAAGCCTACTCTCTTTAGGTGACAAAAATCTTTTCTAAGTCCCAATTTTTTCAAAAATTTTGGCAGAGTTTCCTTTGTAAATTGGTCTATCCACCCGCCAGAGAATCACCAAACCATTCTAACAATACATCCACAACTCAACAAGACATCACAATGCATTTCAACAACATTACATCTCATTACTATACGAATCATATTATCACCATTAATACCTGAACATGCGTTGCACCCGCTCGAATCATAACATATATCAAATACCCTTTAATTACACATCAGAATCGACCCACCTACCTTGCTTCAATCTAGTATTTCAGTACAACACCTTCCACCAGGATACACATAGCATAATCATTTTAGTCTTCCTGAGTTTGAACTCGTTCCACTACACATAAGGCACTTATATTACTGAGCCTTCGATGCATCTGCGAGAGAATAGATATAGAAGTTCGGTTATCTAAACAACAAGATCGCACGATAGAGTTCAAGAAATGTGAAGTGTTTCCTAAAGGTTCGCAGCCTCCCGAGGATAAGTACAGGCGTCCCCGTACCGATCCACAAGACTCTACCAACCGGCTCAAGACTCGTGAAGCCTAGTAAACCTAGGCTCTGATACCAACTTGTCATGACCCCAAACCCGGTCATAATGGCGCCCAGCACACTGCTAGGCCAGCCCGACCAATCAACAATAACCACGGAGCCACAAGCTCACTTTATCCAATTTAAGCACAATAGTGATAGATATATTAAAAACAGGGAACCGAGTCCCAACATGTGCCAACTCCCATAGACCGAAGGGTCAAGAGTCATGAGCCTCTACAGAGTATACAAAGTGTAAATAGTGAATATAAATGTGCACAAATGTGGGATAATCGGAACAAAAATACAGGCAAACTGGAGAATCAGGTCCTGCGAACGCTGGCAGCTACCTCGACTGTCCAAAAGCACTCCCGAGCCGCAATAGAATCAGCTCCACTGTGATGTACCTGGATCTGCACGCAAGGTGCAGGGAGTCGGGTGTGAGTACTTCCAACTCAGCGGTAATAAAAGTAAATAATGCTGAAGGGAAGAAAACCACGCAAGGCACTATCTCTTGCTACACAATACGGAACTATCATTAAACTTCAAAACACTATCATTTTATTCCTTTTCAGCATATGTGAGTAGATTATTTAGAAATCTAAATTTTTAGCTACTTTCTTTCATTATAACATACCAATACCTGGAGAATCTCAAGCAGTGCAAGTCAGCACTCAAATCAGCCTCTCGGGCTCAGCACTCCTTAACAATTTATACCAGGAGATCTGGTCAATAAAGCAACAAATGCACATGTACCAGTAAAGTATGAGTGCTAAAATGTTATGCAACGTAGTACACGTAAACCAATGTATGTATGCCATGCAATGCATATGACCGCTACGACGTGTAGCCCGATCCTTTTGGGTACCCGTGCTCGCTGGGGGTGTCCAGACTCCGGAGGGGCTATTACAGCCCAAGCACAATATCAAAATCACACCTGCTGTGGCGCGCAGCCCGATCCATATACCACTGCGGCGTGCAGTCCGACCCATGCATGTGTATGCATATGCTCACATGAATGTCATGCCCTAACATATGGCCCTCGGCCCCAATCAGTCTAACAAATAATCAAGAAAAGCCCTACGGGCAACACTATCACATTAGCTCACAGCTAAAATATTATTAAGACCTTGTTCAAGTTTTTTTCATAACCTTATAAAAATGCTGAATAGCAAAAATCCCATTTTTAAACCTTAAATTATAATAAAATATGCACGGTGTTATCAAAACAGTGATACCAATCCTTGAAGGATTCAAATAATTGGCACGAAGCCCAAACATGATAATTAGTCCAATTCACTTCAACAATTAGGTGTTATTATTTATTACGCGGGACGGACCAAGTCACAATACCCAATGGTTCTCTACCCCACGCCCGTTATCCGGCGTGCAAGTCATCTCAACACAGCACTAAGATGTGCAAGTCCGGGGTTTACTAACCCTCAAGACATCATTTACAAGTATTACCCACCTCGAACCGACGAAAGCTCATGCCCGCGACGCCTTAGCTCCTCGAACCGGCATCCACGCAAGTCCAAACTAGCAAAAATCAGTACAAATATATCAAAATAGGCTAATGGAACATAACCCAATCGAAAGAACTCGAAAAATATCAAAAATCACGAAATTGGCAAAACCCGAGCCCCGGGCCCACATCTCGAAAAATTTCGAAACTCATACTTCCAGAACCCTCGTCTCGCCACGAGTCCGTACATATAAAATTTACCAAAATCGGAGTTCGATTGGCCTTTCAAAACCCAAATTTTTGTTTTCAATATCTAGGCCACAATCCTTCACAATTTCTACCCAAATTCATGAAGATTGATGTTAATTCTACCATAAAATGATGTTTTTGAGTCAAGAATCTTACCTCCGACGAATACCCGATGATTTCTCAGTGTTCTCCTCGAGTTTTCTTCTCTCTAGGGCTCAAAATTGTGTTTTTGGGGTATAAACCCGTAATGAAATTTTTCTGGACTTAAACTCACTGCCTGGGCCATTTACTCTACGCGATCGCGACTCGCCTCACGCGATCGCGATGTTCAAAAATTTGGCCTCACGCGATCGCGACTCGCCGCACGTGATCGCGATGTTCAAACATCCGGCTTCACGCGATCGCGTCTCTCTTCCTGTGATCGCGTAGTACATTTTTCCCTGGACCCCATTTCTCTTCTACGCGATCACGTAGATGCTCATGCGATCGCGATGGCCACCCGGCTAACTCTACGCGATCGCGTCCGTGCCCCTGCGATCGCGTTGCTTCTGCTCTTGACCTTATACGATCGCGTCCCTATCTCTGCGATCGCGAAGGGTAAAATTCTCCCCCTTCACCATTACTCTACGCGATCGCAGACCTAGCTTCACGATCGCGAAGCACAAAAATCTTCTGCACTAATTACAGCAGAAACAGCAGTTCCTTTGGCACAAATTGGTCTGTTTGGACCCCCGAATTCATCTCGAGGCTCCCAGGACCCCAACGAAAACCACCAACATACTCCAAAACATGATACGAACTTGTTCCAATCATAAAAACACCATCCTAAACATCAAAATCACCAATTACACACGAATTCAAGCCTAAGTTTCTTCAAAACTTCCAAATTACACATTCCAACAAAACCCGACCGAACGACGTCCGAATGACCTGAAATTTTGCAGGCACATCCAAAATCACCTAACGGAGCTACTGCAACTGTCGGAATTCCATTCCGACTCCCGGATCAAAATCTCACCTACCGTTCGGTTTTCGCCAAAATTCAACCTTAGCCAATTCAAGCCTATTTCTACACCGGGCCTCCAAATTCAATTACGATTGCTCTCCTAAGTCATAAATGATCCCTCGAAACTAGTCGAATCATCAGAATCCGATTCCGAACTCGATAGTCAACTCTAGGTTGACTTTCCATATTCAAACTTTCTTCAAACGTGCTATTTGCTTCATTTTTAATTCAATTCACTCCTAACTCACCCGATAGGTTCTAACACTGATATAGAAGCATAAGATATGTAAATGCAAGGTAACGGGGTGGAAATTTTTGTAACGACGGGCCGGGTCGTTACACAAACCCAATTCCCAAAAGGAAATGGGTTGTCCGCCCAAATGTCATAAACCCGATTTTGCCATTAGAAAATGGGGGCATCGACAGCATGGTGAATCTTCTAGGGATATTCTTTAGGATTTTACTTTTTCATGATACTTGTGACTTTATTGCATCTTTATTGCCTTTATTTAATGTCTTTATCTCTTTTCTACGACAAAACTGACTTAGCTCTTTGTTTTCTTTTCTTTAATGCTTTCTTTTACCGCCTTCCTTCAATACTGTTGTAATTATGAGCAATTATTCTAACCATTACTTTAGGAACGTGCAAATACATGACAACTTATTTCATTTTTGTAATTGCATTTTCAACATCATATTCCACTCAGCCACAAAAATACTATAGCAACGCATATAATGAGTGGGTGCGCCCTTCCTATATTATCACCCCTTAAATTTGGCAAAGGCGTATTTGGGGTAAACCTATTCGATCAGCGGTGCAGTCCACAGTTCTGTGCCTTTCCCTCTTGAGTTGTCCTCTCAAGGGTACTGGTCTAACACCCCATATAAACATTACTCTATTCAATTGTGCATGCATCACTGTCAAACCTAGTTAAGTCAGTTATATTGTCTACATAATGATTGTTTAAAATAGCCTTGTCCAAAGTCCACTGGGTTTTCTTGGAACCCAAATGGACATTACCACATCTGTGTATTTATTTGGAGAATAAAATGCTATTTATGCCAATTACTGATATTTAAATAGTCGAGTATGGCGGCGGTAAGGGTCCAACACTTTATTTTGCAGAAAATGAGGCACGGAGTCCCCATATTCGGCATGGTAACCAACATCCACCCAAGGTTGCTAAACTGGTGGGAAGACCTTCATTCTATTTATCAGACACTCGTCTGCAAATATTTAGGAAATTCGCCTTCTTTTTTGGAAATCCAACCCGACAACAGAATCATAGAGGCTGCAACACTATACTAAATAGTGATAGGTCAATGTTCTGCTTTAGAGACATCGAAATGACACCTTTACTGGAGGAAATAGGAAGGCTAGCTGGTATCCCATGGGAAACGCTGGGTTTGCTTATGCCAGAAAATCGCAAGGGTAGGGATTTTCTCTAAATGATGGGACTAAAGGAAGAATATAGACCTGACCTACTTGAAGGATTCCTACATTCCTTTCAACTATCTGTACGAAAGATACGACAATAGCAAGTCTTACCGCACTTACCCAGATAAATTGCCCTCTCATCATTGCGGCATATCCGCAGAAGAGTCTTCGTTTTTATGTTTTACTTTTTGGGGATGATAGTATTTCCTATGAAAAAGGCTAGGATCCATACCGGACTGGCCATGGTAAGCAAGACATTAATAGAAGGAATTGGCGGGCAGCCTTTTAGCATAGTACATTTGATCATTGCAGAGATATACCAAGCCCTTGAAAGTTGTCAATGAGGGGCCAAACACTTTGAGGGTTGTAACTTAATACTCCAACTCTAGCTCATGGAGCACCTCCAAAGCGGTGAATATTGGGAAGAAATTTTACGCATAGACTGGGACGATCATATCGCTTTCCATCAACCAAGGAGAATGAACTATATGCCTAACATGTTTGCCCAACTAGAAGATGCTAAAGGGTGGGTAGAGTTGTTTGAAGATCTAAAAGAGGACAAAGTGCAATGGATGTTCAAATGGTTCCCTATCCCTACTAAATAGTTCATTGTCCGATCTCGGGATGCATCATTTCTTATACTCATCAGTGTGAGAGCAACTTATCCTTATGTGCCTCTCCGAGTCATGAGACAGGCGGGAAGAAAGCAGGCTATACCAAAGGTCGACAAAATGAGTCACTTCAGGGCCAACTTTCAAGATGACGATAGTCCATACAAGTGTCAAGCTCAGCATATGTGGCAATGCAGTATCATCCCGGGAAATGATTCCATAGAACCAGATAGGCACTGTTAGATACTTATGTGTAAATATGTCCTAAAACCATATATAATAGGATTATAATATGTCCTAATCCGATATATAGTAGGAGTAGAATATGTATTATATATAGGGCTCCTTGTATCAATGTTAAAATATCAATAATATATTTTTTTCCGTGCTTTCTTAAATGGTATCAGAGCCACCGTGAGAAATTAATCGGCTTGCATCATTCCAACGATATCCGGAAAGAAATAATTAAGTCACCGTGCAATTTTTCGGTGACCTAAGTGACTAATTGCGTAAAAGTCATTATTTATAAGTGTTGTGCAAAATACAACACCACCAAAAGGTCCCCAAAATAAATCCGACCAAACCCCTAGAAAGTTCACCAAAAAAACCGTCCTACGCGCCTCCACGTGCCTGTCGGAGCACTGCCGCCGGCGGCGCGTCAGCCCCACGCGTCGGCGCGTGAGGGCCCCTTCGGCCAGAATTTTGAAAATATTCTTTTTGACAGTGTGTTTGTCGTGTTTTTCCGAGCCTACCCATCCTATTTTCGTTTGATTTCGACCACTTTGAATTTTTTCTGGTAGCTACAGTACGTTTCCAGTAAACATAGTATTTTCAGCATCTGTTTTAGAGAATTTTCAGTTGACTCTTTTTGTTATTTGGTGATAATCCAACCATGTCTTTGGGAATCGATGCTTTAGGGTCTAGAAACCCAGGTTCTGGCTATTCCGGTGTTATGATTTCCTCAGAACTTTTAATGGGAGGTTCAAACTACTTAGATTGGGCTTCATATGTCGTGTTGTGGTGTAAAGGTCAAGGAGTTCAAGATCATTTAACAAAAAAGGCTAGTGAAGGTGATGAAAAGGACAAAACACATTGGGAAAGAGTCGATGCTCAGTTATGTAGTATCCTGTGGCGATCTATTGATTCCAAGTTGATGCCCTTGTTCCGTCCATTCCATACATGTTATTTAGTTTAGGAAAAGGCTTGTAATCAATACACTAATGACATATCTCTTTTCTATGATGTAATATCGCGAATGACAAGTTTGAAGAAACAGGAATTAGATATGTCTACTTACTTGCGACAAGTTCAGGTAGTCATGGAAGAATTTGAGACGTTGATGCCAGTTTCTGCTAGTATTGAAAAACAACAAGAGTAACGACATGAGATGTTTCTAGTTCTTACACTCGCTGGACTCCCTCATGACCTTTATTCAGTACGTGACCAGATTTTGGCTAGTCCAACCATCCCCACAGTTGATGAATATTCTCTCGATTACTTTGCCTTGCTGCAGCATCTAGCCACCCAATAAGCTCATCACAGACATTTGACTCATCTGTCCTCATATCCCAATCAGTGGACAATCGGGCATCTCATACTATGGAGAATAGACGAGGAGGAGGTCGTTTTGGAACATCTAGACCCAAGTGCTCTTATTTTCATAAACTTGGACACACTTGTGATGTATTTTATTCTCTACATGGCCGCCCACCCAAAAATGATTATGTCGCTCAGACTGAGACTATAGGTAACCATGGATTTTCTTTATCTGAAGGGGAGAATAATGAGTTCCTTCGATATCGAGCAAGTAAGCAGACATCTCCACAAGTAGCTTCTATTGCTCAAACTAATACTTCTGGTGCTGGTAATTCTTTTACTTGTGTTTCCCAGTCTAGTCCTCCTGAACAATGGGTTGTGGACTCAGCCGCTTCTGATCATATTCTGGTAATAAATCACTTTTGTCAAATATTGCGTATTCACAGCCTCTTCCCTCTATTACTTTAGCCAATGGGTCTCAAACCAAAGCAAAAGGAGTTGGATAAGCACATCCCCTACCCTCTGTCATGCTAGATTCTGTTCTTTATGTCCCTAGCTGTCCTTTTAATATTGCATCTATTAGTTGTTTGACTCGTGCCCTCCATTGTGGTTTATAGTTTATTGATGATTCTTTTATTATGCAGGACCACAATACAGTGCAGACGATTGGAACAGGACTTGAATCAGAAGGGCTTTACTACCTTAACTCCCTAAAATCCTCCAAGGCATGTCTAGTTACAGATCCTCCGGACCTAATTCACAGACGTTTCGGATATCCAAGCTTATCCAAGCTTTAGAAGATGGTGCCTAGTTCGTCTAGTTTATCCACATTAGAGTGTGAGTCATGTCAGCTCGGGAAACATACTCGAGCCTCCTATCCTCGTAGTATTGAGAGTCATGCAAGAGTCTATTTTTTATTTAGTTCATTTTGATATATGGTGTCCTAGTATAGTCAGTTCAACCTTAGGATTTCGTTATTTTGTTAGTTTCATTGATGATCATTCAAAATGTACTTGGATTTTCTAAATGAAAGATCGTTCTGAGTTGTTTTCTATATTCCAGAATTTTTGTGCTGAAATTAAAAATCAATTTGGTGTTTCTATTCACACTTTTCGTAGTGATAATGCCTTAGAATATTTATCCACTCAATTTCAGCAATTTATGACTTCTCAAGGAATTATTCATCAGACCTCTTGTCTATATACCCCTCAGCAAAATGGGGCTGTAGAGAGAAAGAATATGCACATCATTGAGACTGCTCGCACACTTCTCATTGAATCTCATGTTTCGCTGCGTTTTTGGGGTGATGTAGTTCTCACAGCTTGCTATTTAGTTAATCGGATGCCTTCTTCTCCCATCCAGAATCAGATATCATATGAAGTATTGTTTCCCCAATCACCTGTATACTCTATTCCCCCTCGTGTTATTGGGAGCACTTGTTTCGTTTATAACTTAGCCCCTGGAAAAGATAAGTTAGCTCCTCGTGCTCTCAAGTGGTCTTCCTTGGTTATTCTCATGTCCAGAAGGGATATCATTGTTACTCGCTTGATCTTCGTAGGTACTTTATGTCCTCTGATTTCACATTTTTTGAGTCTAAACCTTTCTTTACCCCTTGATATATCTGTGGTATTACCTATACCGTCCTTTAAGGAACCTACTATAGCTCATCCTTTTCCTTCCGCCACAAAAGTCTTACCCGAGTATCCTATAGCTCCTCCTTCACCTTCCGCTGTAGAAGTCTTATCCATTCTGGCCATTGAGGAGTCTTGTGTGGCCCCTCCTAGACTCCCTACCACAGGAACACCACTTTTGACATATCATCTTCGTCCTCGCCCAGCATCAGGCCCAGCTAATTCACGTCCTGCACCAGACCCTGCTAATATTTCGGACTTGTCTCCTCTTAATCAACCGATTGCACTTCGGAAAGGTATACAGACCACCAATAATCCTAATCCCCATTATGTTAGTTTTATTTATCATCGTTTGTCATCACCCTATTATGCTTCTCTATCTTCTTTGTCCTCTGTTTCCATCCCCAAGTCAACAGGTGAAGCAATGTCTCATCTAGGATGGCGACATGCTATGATTGACGAGATGTCTGCTTCACATACGAGTGGTACTTGGGAGCTCATCCCTCTTCCTTCAGGTAAATCTACTGTTGGTTGTCATTGGGTGTATGCAGTCAAGGTTGGTCCTGATTGTAAGGTTGATCGTCTAAAAGATCATCTTTTTGCCAAAAGATATACTCAGATATTTGGGCTCGATTATAGTGATACCTTCTCTCCTGTGGCTAAGATAGTATCAGTCCACGTTTTTTCTATCCATGGCTGTTGTTTACCATTTGCCCCTCTATCAGATGGACATTAAGAATGCTTTTTTACACGGTGACCTTGAAGAAGAAGTTTATATGGAGCAATCACCTAAGTTTATTACTCAGGGGAGTCTCGTGGCATTTTATGTCGCTTGCGTCGGTCACTTTATAGTCTAAAGCAGTCTCCTCGAGCCTGGTTTGGTAAGTTCAGCACAGTTATCCAGGAATTTAGCATGATTTAGAGTGAAGCTGATCACTCTGTGTTCTATCAGCATTCTGCCTTGAGTCTCTGTATTTATCTGGTGGTCTATGTTGATGATATTGTTATTACTGGCAATGACCAGGATGGTATTACTAAATTAAAGCAACATCTCTTGCAACACTTTCAGACTAAGGATCTGGGAAAACTAGAGTATTTTCTATGTATTGAGGTTGCTCAGTCTAGCTCAGGTGTTCTGATCTTACAACGAAAGTATGCCTTAGATATTCTTGAAAAGACATGAATGACAGGTTGTTGACCGGTTGACACCCCGATGGATCTTAATTCTAAACTTATGCCAGGACAGGGGGAGCCTCTTAGCAATCCTGCAAGATATAGACGGTTGGTTCATAAATTGAATTACATTACAGTGACAAGACCTGACATTTCCTTTTCTGTGAGTGTTGTGAGTCAGTTGATGGATTCACCATGTGATAGTCATTGGGATGCAATTGTTCGCATTCTTTGGTATATAAAACCAGCTCCAGGCAAAGGTTTATTGTTTTAGGATAGAGGCCATGAGTAGATCGTTGGATACTCAGATGTTGATTGGGCAGGATCACCTTCTGATAGACGTTCTACGTTTGGGTATTATCTCTTCGTAGGAGGAAATTTTGGTGTCTTGGAAGAGCAAGAAACAGAATGTAGTTGCTCGGTCTAGTGCAGAAGCAGAATATCGAGCGATGGCTATGGCAATATGTGAGTTAATTTGTATCAAACAGTTGCTCAAGGAGTTGAAATTTGGTGAGATTAGTCAGATGGGACTTGTTTGTGATAATCAAGCCACTCTTCATATTACGTCAAATCCAGTGTTCCATGAGAGAACTAAACATATTGAGATTGACTATTACTTTATTAGAGAAAAGATACTCTCGGGAGATATTGCTACAAAGTTTGTGAAGTCGAATGATCAGCTTGCAGATATTTTCACCAAGTCCCTCACTGGTCCTCGTATTAACTACATATGGAACAAGCTCGGTACATATGTTTTGTATGCACCAGCTTGAGGGGGAGTGTTAGATACTTATGTGTAAATATGTCCTAAACCCATATATAGTAGGAGTATAATATGTCCTAATTCGATATGTAGTAGGAGTAGAATATGTATTATAAATAAGGCTCATTGTATCATTGTTAAAATATCAATAATATATTTTTCTTCCGTGCTTTCTCACAGGTACCATGCTGGTCATACTCCATACTATCCAAGTTGGTTGGAAGACGATCATAGTAGATTAAGACAACCCAGGTTTATTCGAGGTCACACGGTCATCGACAAAAAGTCTGAAGTACAAGTTAAGTACAACTAATTGCGCAAGACGATTCGGGAATGCGAAAGTGTGCACCAGGAAATTCAAGAAGCCTATCAAAAGCTAATTAAATAATGGAAAGATATGGTTGTCAACGTCAACATGCGACTGAGGTTTTTTTTTAGTGTGGTTTAGTGGATCTAGAAAAGAAGTTCATCCAGAGGATTGAAAACTGCCAGAATGCTGAAAGAAACGAAGGAGGACATTTGGCTAGAGCCTACTTGCTGCTGGGAGTACGAGAGTTGGTGAAGCCTTTCGATGGAGCTAAAGATGTCGAGTCTGAGTAAGGTCCTTCTAAGACCAAGTAGTTAGGAGTCTTTTCTTTGCTTTAAATGTAATAAGGCCAATGGCCATTAGTTACATTTTATTTTCCGCTATTTTAGTGTCTTTTTGGGATTCGTCTTATTTTTTATCAAGAAAATGAGGCATTTAGCATTATAAGTTCTCCAAATCAATTTGTCGCTAGGCCTACCTCGAGCACAACGAGTCTCCCAAATTAGGACACAATTATATTCTTGAACTATGTGTCATTTTGGGATTCGTCTTATTTTTTATCAATAAAATGAGGCATTTAGCATTATAAGTTCTCCAAATCATTTTTTCGATAGCCCTACCTCGGGCACAACGAGTCTCCCAAATTAGGACACGATTTATATTCTTGCACTATGTATTTAAATATTACAACATTTTCTTCTCACGATCCACAATAATTTGTTACCTTTTTGTTTTTACCTTTTATTTTATTCCCCTTCCCCAAATATTAGTTCGTGCACTCTAGCATCATCATCATGTTCCACAAGATCCAAGTGTCCTACGCCTCCTCATCCTCCGAGTCCTATTACAAACAAGAACAAGGGGAAAATGGAAAACATCAAAAAGGAGAGCTCAGATGAAAGGGTAGAGACTTCTCAGGGTATTGAGGTTTCCAAGGAAAGTGCCTCCCAGCTCGAACAGAACTTATTGAATTTTCAGGAAGAACTCGACCAAGATCGGAACTTGGCAAGCTTGTCAGTTTCCCTCACTACCCCGGGTGTCAACTTCCCCAACACTCAAAATCCCACACCTCCTCAAAACATCCCGAAACCACAAAAGTAATCCACTCCCCATCAACACTGCAACACATGTCACACTTCAAGCAACACCCCACTGCTCATCCCTGAACCACTAAACTCCACGAATGATCATCACCACAACATCCCCATCTATGTGGAAACTATACCACACCATATTTATCCCGCTTAGAGCACACCTGAGTCTGATGACAAGGACTCTCTAATCAAGAATCTAGCCACACTACTCAAGAAACTGACTAGACGAGTTCAGGGTGTTGAAGGAAGAAAGGGGATCGAGGGACTAAATTAGGAAGACCTTTGCATTCAACCAGATGTCGAATGGGACAAGGGATGAAAACCTCCTAAGCTCGAGATATTCGATGGCACCGGGGATCCCAGAGTTCACTTAAGGGGATACTGCAACAAGCTGGTCAAAGTATGAAAGGATGAAAATATCCACATGAAGCTCTTTATGAGAAGTCTAAAAGAGGATGCTCTATCTTAGTACGTTAGTCAAGACCCGAAGAAGTGTTCAAATTGGGTAATTATGGAATTCGATTTCATAGATTGGTTCAGATTCAACATGGAGAATGCGCCAGATGTGCTATACATCCAGAATTTGAAAGAAACCCACGGAGACATTCCGCGAGTATGCTACTCGTCGGAAATGAGAAGCTGCTAAGGTCGGGCCGGCTTTAGAAAAAGAACAAATGAACAGGTTTTTCGTCCAAGCTCAAGACCCACCGTACTAAGAAAGGCTGATACTGATTGAAGGTCAAAAAATTTTCGGCATCATCATGATAGGGGAGATGATCGAGGAAGGAATTAAAAGTGGTATTGTCACTAACTTTGAAGCATTGTAGGCTACCGACAAGGCTCTATAGTCTGATGGCACGTCAAAGAAATAGGATGTGAGTGCATTGATGGTTTCACAAAGGATAAAATCCCCAACCAAATACCAAACCTACCCATTACCTCTACTCACATATCAGCCTACCCCAAATTACCAAGCACGCTCGCTCTCTTACCAAGCTCCACCACTTAGTTATTAATCATCCCCACTTATCCCACACTAGCCTATTTCACCCAAATACTACCACCCAACACACGTCTACCAAGCTTACAACACCTAAGAAGCCCACTATCAATCACCTCGCCAAAATTTCCCTAGACCTCAACCAAACATTGACCGTAGACCTCCCAAACAATACACCGCCATTGCCAAACCAATTGACTAGTTGTATGAAAGGTTTAAAGCTACTGGTTACGTCATCCTTATCCCTGCCATAACTCCAGAAAATCATTCCCAAAGGATCAACCCAAACAAAACCTGTGCATACCATTCTGGCATGAAATGGCATACTATTGATGAGTGCCGCTATCTTTAGAATAAGATCCAGGCTTTGATTGACAACAATATCATTGTAGCAAAGAAACGTACTTTCAATGTCTATAACAACCCTCTACCAGACTACAAGGGTGGAGGTGTTAACATGATCGAGATAGAAGATGATAGGGACCCCAAAAGATCAATCATATTAATCACTGAATGTGACGAGCCAAAGAAACCAACAGGCACATTTAATCTGATTGTAGTCCAGATCCATCCTTTTGGAGACGCTAAAGTGAACATGTCCTTACCACTCGAGTTCGATGCACCTTCTTCTACAAAGATGACAGGACTGATTGAGGTCATGTTTAGGTCCCCAAAGGAACTTACGTCATTTGAAGTTGTTGTGTAACCTTTCAAATCAAGGGTACCCATCCTAGTGGAAATGTCAGCCATAACACCATTCCATATGAAGGCCATCCCTTAGTATTACACAGTCGAGGCAATGAGATAAGGAAAATCCAAAACCGGATAAGCAATTATGGCACAGGGTATGACAAGAACGGGAAGGGTTTATACTACGGAATATTTAGCTGAATCAAGTAAGCAGGCCTCTAGACGACCTACCGAAACTGGTCCCAATGATCTCTGGAGGAAGATACAAGCAAAGGAGTACTCAGTCATTGATTAACTGAATAGAACACCGGCATTGATCTCCATCCTATCTCTACTGCAAAGCTCCGATGCACATAAGAATGCCTCGTTAAAGATATTGTGTGAGGCATATGTACCCAGTAACATAACTGGAAGAGAAATGGCGAACATGGTAGGGCAAGTATTAGAGAGTCACAAGATCACTTTCCATGAAGATGAGTTGCCACCAGAAGGTTTGAGTCACAACAAAGCATTGCACATTACTGTACAATGGGAGGATTATTTCATCATAAGAATCCTAATCGATGGATGCTGCAGCCTCAATATTTGTCTATTGGTGACTCTTGGAACATTGGGAAAGGGCCTGTATTGGATCAAGGATGGAGCCATCAATGTCAAAGCTTTCGATGGTTCCCGAAGGTCCATTATTAGGGAAATCAGTTTGTGCCTGTAAATACGAAATTCTTGGTTTGATGTCGACTTCCAAGTAATAGACATCCCGATATCTTAGAACTTGCTATTGGAACGACCCTGGATTCATGCCGCTGCAGCTGTAGCATCAATCATGCATCAGGCGCTAAAGTTTGAGTGGAATTATTAAGAGTTGATTATTCATGGTTACGGTAGCAATCCCATATACAGTCGCCAGACCATCTCGGTAATCAGAGGAAGAAGAATGATAGGTGGAGAAACCTACCACCACATTGAGCAAGTAAACACTGTGGACAAGGATAAATGGTGGGATAAAAAAATTGAAATCATATTGAACTAGAGGGGGTGCCAACCTGGCAAGGGACTCGGTAAGAATCTCCAAGGAATTGCTAATCCTATCAAATTAAAGAAGTGTTGTACCACTTTCGTTTTGGGAAATGAATACACTTGGGAGGAGTTCAACCACTGGTAGCCACCATGGCACAATCCCTACTACCCACTGGAACATGCGACACCTCGCTTGGAGTAGAATTTTCAACCAGTCGATGTTATATATGGGTTAGAAGAAGAGAAAGCACTGAAAGTGATGAGGAATTTATTTTTGAAGATGCATAGATGTAATCTCAATGATGGTGAACTACAGTTAGGATATTGTTTGATAATTTCAAATAATTGTCAATTGTTTTTTTTTGGGGGGGGGGGGGGGGGGGTGAATTTTGTATATATGGACTATAAAAAGTGTACATATTCGATGCATGTATTATATATATTTTAAGGTATAATTTATGTATTTCTTGATGAAATCTGAATATACTTTGTATATATTTGACATAAAATATTTTTTGAAGTTCTCTATGTCTATACAAACATAATAAAATATAATGTATATTTTAAAATAATATATATTTAATAATCAATATATTATTATTATTATTATTATTATTATTATTATTATTATTATTATTATTATTATTATTATTATTATTATTATAAGTTGCGATGACCGTACATACCATTTTTATATCAAGCACAATTAAATAAATAGAATATACCATATATTTGAAGAAAAAATACATAACAATTTTATACCTAAGCACAATAAAATAAATATAATATGCTATGTATTTTAATTATGTCTAGGAATAAACATGGTATGTACTTCATGTTCAAAAAATATGGAATATTTTTGCTTATTTAATTTGTTTACGTATAAAAAGATATAACATCATTATATTGAAATGATCTTATATGAATTCTATAAAACCATAGGTTGATAGAGACGTTTTTAAAACTTTATACCATGACTTACATTTCAATTTTCTTTTATTTAAAAATAATAAAGAGCATGAATTATATATCTATTTTTTTGCGGAAAACTTAAGTAGACAAAATTTTAGCTACGAAATTTATGTTAGATCACCATTTTGTTTTTACTGACGAATGCAGGATTGCTTTTGAGGAACTGAAGAAGAGGCTGGTCACAGCACCCATCATCATTGCCCCAAACTGAGGGATGATAAAGGCCACAAAACCAATCACCATGTTAAACTAATAAATTTTCTTTGTAGTGGCAGAGAAATCAACCTTGGATTTATTTGGGGTGGATGAGACAGGGGTTTCTTCCAAGGGTCGTTTACCTAGGGTTTTTTTTTACTATTTTTCCATGTATTATCCGTTTTATAATAAAAATAAAAATAAAAAAATATTTTTTTTTGTAAAAAATATGCGTCATTTCTTAGGAGGAGGTGGAGGAATGCCCTTTTATACAAGTCCTGGGCCGATGCGCACGCCTTAACAATTGTTCCATCAGAACCACTAGGGCCCTGAAAGCTTCGGGGTAGCAAGGCTGAGTAAAGCACCATGCATTCTCATTATTTTCCGCTAGTTGACTTTCTTTCCATATTTTAAATTTGAAATAAGAGCTCCAAAGTACAAAACAATTATGAAATTTATCAAAGAATTTCAGTTTCTTATAAATGTTGCTCTTATTACTTTTTATCATTTACTTTATTTACACAGCATTACTATTACTTATCTTGAAAAGCTAACGATTGTGACATGCAACGAGACAACGCAACAAATGGATATAGACTCAGAAGAAGATGATATACCAGAAGTGGTTGGGGATTTTGAGAATCGACCTAAGTCTAACTTGGACGAGACTGAGGTTGTTAACTTGGGAGATGCAGAACACATCAAAGAAACGTGCATCAGTGTTCATTTGTCACCATCAGAAAAGGAAGAGTTCATAGAATTCCTAAGGGAATACAAGGCTATATTCGCCTAGTCATATGATCACATGACTGGTTTGACTATGTCTATCATGGATCACAAACTGCAAATCGATCCTACATCCCCACCAATATAGCAACAGCTCAAGAATTTCAAGCCTGACATGAGTTTGAAAATTAAGGAATAAGTCATCATGCAAGTCAAAGCCAAGGTTCTCAAGGTAGTAGAGTATCCAACATGGTTAGCCAACATCGTGCCAGTACCGAATAAGGATGGAAAGATTAGTGTCTGTGTTGACTACCGAGACCTCAACCGGGCTAGTCCCAAAGGCAACTTCCCCTTGCCAAACATACACATTCTAATTAATAACTACGCCAAGCACGAGCTGCAATCGTTTGTTGTAATAACTACGCCAAGCACGAGCTGCAATCGTTTGTTGATTGTTTCACTAGGTATCATCATATCTAGATGGATGAAGAAGATGTAGAAAAAATAGACTTCATTAGGCTGTAGGGGATGTACAGTTACAAAATGATGCCATTTGGGTTAAAGAATGCCAGGGCAACCTACATGAGGGCCATGACTACTCTTTTCCATGACATGATACACAAAGTAATCGAATTGTATGTAGATGATGTTATCATCAAGTCCAAGAAAGCCACTGACCACATAGAAGATTTGAGGAAGTTCTTCAACAGACTAAGAAGGTACAACCAGATACTGAATCCCGCCAAATGTGCATTCGGGGTTCCTGCCGGAAAATTACTCAGGTTTATTGTGAGTCGCTAAGGAATAGAACTAGATCCATCAAAGGTTAAATCCATCCCAAAATTTCCACCGCCAAAGAACAAGAAGGAAGTAATGAGTTTCTTGGGGAGACATAACAACATCAGCTGGTTCATAGCACGATCTATTGTCACATGTGAGCAAATATTTAAGATGCTTAAGAAGGATGTCATTACCAAATGGACTGACGACTGCCAAAAAGCCTTCGACAAGATCAAGGAATACCTCTCAACACCACTAGTCTTGGTTCCACCTGAATCGGGTAGACCTCTACTACTCTACCTTGCAGTGTTGGATGGAGCTTCGGTTGCGTTCTTGGGCAACATGACAAAACGATGAGGAAGGAACATGCCATATACTATTTTAGCAAGAAGTTTACCCCATACGAGGCCCGATATTCCTTGTAGGAACGCACTTGTTGTGTTCTAACTTTGGTGGCTCACAAGATAAGGTACTATTTCTGTGCCTATACTACATATCTCATATAAGGATGGATCCGCTGAAGTACATCTTTCAGAAGCCCATGCCCACTGGTGAACTAGCCAAGTGGCAAATCCTGCTGAGTGAATTCAACATTGTTTACGTGACTCAGAAGGCAATCAAAGGACAAGAACTGGTAGATCATCTTGCCAAATTTCCTGTGGACATAGAATACAAACCTCTAAAGATGTATTTCCTGACGAAGACGTATCCTTTTTAGGAGAGGATATTGCAGAATCCTATAATGGTTGGAGAATATTTTTCGATGGAGCAGCAAACTTCAAAGGAGTTTGCATAGGAGCAGTCCTACTATGAGAAACTGGCCAGCACTATCCGGTATCTGCAAGCTCATGTTCCCGTTCACCAACAACATGGCCAAGTACAAAGCGTGCATATTAGGGCTCAAAATGGCCACTAACATGAACATTCAAGAATTGCTAGTGATCGGATATTCAGACCTTCGAATACATCTGGTCCGAGAAGCATGGTCAACTAAGAATTCCAAGATACTCCCATATTTGCATCATAAACAGGATAAGAAGAAGAGATTCGCATAGATAGAATTTTGGCATGTTCCTAGAGTCCAGAATGAGTTTTCTGACCATTGGCAACCCTATCATCTATGATTCAACATCCAGATAAGAACTTCATAGATCCTATCCCGGTAGAAATTCTTAACCAACCAGCTTACTGTGCTTATGCCGAAGCAGAGACATATGGAAAACCTTGGTTTCACAATATTAAGGAATACCTGACCAAAGGAGAATATCTAGAGCTTGCAAATGCTACTCAGAAATGCACATTTCAAAGATTCTCCAACAATTTCTTCCACAGTGGAGGAATCTTGTATAGAAGGACTCCTGATCTAGGATTACTATGGTGTGTTGAAGTAAAGGAAACATCTAAACTGCTCGAGGAAATTCATGATGGGACCTGCAGTCCATATATGAACGACTTTGTCTTAGCCAAGAAGATATTCCGGACAGGTTATTTTTGGATGACTATGGAAACCGACTGCATCCAATATGCCTGAAAGTGCCATCGTTGTCAGATACATGCAGACATGATAAAGGTATCTCCAAACGAGCTTACTGCAACAAGCTCTCCAGAGTCGTACGCCGCTTGGGGAATTGATGTCATCGGACCTATCGAGCCTGTTACATCAGGCACATGTTCATTCTAGTGGCAATGGTTTATTTCACCAAACGGGTTGAAGCATCTTCATACAAGGCAATGACTAAGAATGTCGTGGTAGACTTTGTCCGCGACCACATTGTCTGTCGATTCGGAATTTCGTAGTCGATCATTACTGATAATGGTTCTAATCTCAACAATGACTTGATGAAATCCATGTGTGAAACTTTCATAATCAAACACAAGAATTCTACAGCTTACATACCTTAGATGAATGGAGCCGTAGAAGCCGCCAATAAGAATATCAAGAAGATACTAAGGAAGATGATAGAAAAACTTAGCAGTGGCACGAGAAGCTATCATTTGCTTTATTAGGGTACCGCACCACAGTACGCACATCAACCGGGGCAACTTATGTTGGTTCTATCAGAATCCAATAAAATTTTCATTTTCCCCGATATTGGAAACTGGGGCAGAATTTTGAGGAGGACCCATAAAATTCCAAAGTTGATTCCAGCCATTTACCACAAGCAGCTGTCAGAAGCAGCAACCCAGTAAACTGGGGCAGAATTTTTAGGAGGACCCTCAAAATGCCGGAGCAAGAAAGGGCGCAATGTCCTGAACAACGTGCAGTCGTCATCCAAAGAAAGATTATTTTTCAATTATACATTTATGTTAGGCTTTATTGAATCATGCATTTCTATCATCAAATTGATTTGTTCAGTGATGCTACCCCAATGATACACAGCATCACTGAAAAAGAGCCAAACAGGACAAGCAAAGTCCATGGGGAATACGAACTAACATCCCCTCTCTAAAAAATTCATGATTTTTCTTTAGATGTGGGCACCCAAGTCCCAAATCATAAAGTACATTTATACACTCATACTTTTTAGGAATGAAGTCTTCGGAACCATCACACCTACTCACAATTTCTATCCATACATGATATCCCCAGCAGCCACAATATCGCGATCAGCTATCAGCTAAAATATTTTACTACAATTCATCTATTACATTCCGCATTGAATAAGGCTACCATTCTGCCTTTTGAGGTTAAGCTCTACCTCCATCTACATTCTCTGCATGGCATAAGGATAATATTTTGCCTTCCGAGGTTAAGCTCTACCTCCATCTGCATTCGCTAAATTGCATATGGTTACTATTCTGCCTTCCGAGGTTAATCTATACCTCCACCTGCATTTTCTACATTGCATAAGCTACTATTCTGCCTTCCATGACAAAGCTCTGTCTCCATCCATATTTCCTAGCACTGGATAAGGCTACCATTCTGCCTATCGAGACTAAGCTCAGTCTCCATCTGCATTTTGCCTAAGACTACCATTCTGCCTTCTGAGGTTAAGTTCTCCCTCCATCTACATGGCTGAAATAACACCACATTTATTTAAATTCACCATCGGCTGAAATATTGCCACCTTTATTTAAATTCTGCATTAGCTAAAATATCGCCACTTCATTTTGAATTTTGCATCTATCAAAATATCGCCACTTCGTCATGCATCGTCTGAAAGATTGCCATTTGTATCTTTATTTTGCACGGTTGAAATATCGCTACTTTATTTAAGTCGTGCATTGGCTGAAAGATCACCAAATCCTGCATTTCATGGGCTGAAAGATTGCCAAATTGTCCAAAGGCGTCATTGTTCAGAGGAACCATTTTCATAGCCCAAGAACGTCACGCCATGGCCTGAGGACCCCACTTTATCTCTGCATAGCATTATTCAAAGGCATCATGGTTCGGAGGCACCATTCCCATAGCCTGAGAATATCATTTCATAGCCTGCGAATCCTGTATTATATGTTTCATGGCCCAGGACATCATAGTCCCAGTACGTCATCATAACTATCCAAAGAAAACATATATGGTCGCACAGGAACTTGCATCATGTTTGAATTTATGCACAACATATGCGCTTGTATTTCTCATTGGTAGGTAAACCGGCTGGAAACAGTCGTCTCAGTAGGAGCGACTCCGCTTCGGTTTCTGCAGCCCTGTTAACTCATAACAATGATACCCAAATTCGAATATCTCGTCTATTCTTGGAAAATCTCCATCGTCATGTTCCACCGACGGACCATGAACTACATATGGCCTGATTCCTATAAGACCAGGGATATTTAGGCAGCTTAGGAACCATATCTCGGTCAAAACTCTTCGAACCATTTCGTTCGATCAAATTGGACATCATATATTTACCCGACAACTCTTTCATTCTTCCCGGGTAAAGAGGGGCAGCTATTGATGTCCATTTTTCCCTATATTTTTTATATACAAAATACTCTCAAAATAGCATATATATGCATATATAAGCGTATCTAAGTGTTTTGGCAGTTTTCCTAATTTTTAAAGATTTTTAAAATAAAGTTATTATCCATTTTAGCAGTACAAATATCAATATTTATTCCCAAAATTATCAATTTAGATGAATAATGTGTGAGCACGTGATTTTTGCCCTAAGCAAACAAATCCAATATAAAAAAATAAGATTTGATATGCAATTGTGTGTTTTAATTGAAATACCTGTGTGTTTGTTGTTAAAATAAGTTTGAAATTAAAACTACAAAAAGAATTAATCAAAAAATGTCACAAAAAACATGAAATATTAGAGAAAATCAACAAAAATACAAAAATACCGGAAAAACAAAAGAAAATGGTAAAAATATCATAAAATACCTAAAAAATCAGGAAACATAGGAAAATAAAAGAAATATGACAATTGAAAATAAATATAAAAAGATAAAATGAAATACAAAAGAAAAATACAAAGAAAATTATTAAAATACAAGGAAAATACTAAAATACAATAAATTGGGCAGAAATAGGAAATTTAGGCCCAAATGTAATAAGGCCCAAGAGATTGGCCGTCTGATCAAGCTTAAAACCAAACGACGTCGTGTAGGGCACTTTAAATCCCCACGGTTGATGAAAATAATCTAACGGACTACATAAGGAGGCATAATAAGGAACTAAATGATGCCGCATAAGGAATTAATCTTGGTCGTCCAAGGAAATGATCAAACAGATAGTTTCAAGTCTCATTAGAGAACTAAACGACGTAGTATTATAAAATAATCTTGGCGGTCTATATTTTAACATCTGACGGACACAAGGAGGCCTTTTATTTAATTAAACGACACAGTTTTAAGAGAAGCAATCCTGCCACTGATCCCAGTTGATCCAAAAGCCAGGATCACGCAAGACTAAGGTGATATATAAAGGGAAGTCTCATTCATTACATACACGTTATACACTCATATACACAGACTCAAACCCTAACCGCCTCCTTCTTCATCTTTTTCATCTCGTCTCCCATGGAGACTGGCCGGACAGGCCTGAAACCATGGCCGTCTCCGGCTCAAACCACTATCAAACCTCTTATCCCACATCCTCACATACCACAACCACTTTGAAAACCCTAGAAAACCAAAAGCCCTTTCTTTCTTGAAAATCCGGTCGTCGGAACCCTAGCCGGCGACCTCTAATCTATGAATTTGGCTCCCAGTTTTACACCATAAGACCACCTCAAAGAGGTCTTTCACCTCATCTAGGTGGCAAACCTCGAATCAAGACGGAACTGCTCGAATAAAGAAAACAATCTCGCCGGAACCCTACTCTAGCGAGCACCCAAAACATAAACCACCCCCAAAACCTTCCAAACAACACCCAGAACACCTACCCACCAAAACTCCAAAATAAACCCCATTCGAGGAAATCTAATATTCAGCAAACTTTAAGTCTTCAAGAGTTTTGAAGCCTCGAAATAACAAAAGAAAAAGAAAGAAGAAAGAAAGAAAAAAAGAAAGAAAAAGGAAAAGAAAAGAAACACTGAAAAAGCTAAGTTTTTCCTTACCTTTCTTCTTCTTTGCCTAGTTGCCTACTGTATATGTTCTTTGACTATTTGTCTTCTAAATGTTTTGTAAATGTTCTTGATTATTCTTGTTAGCCTGTGTTCATTTCATGCCTAAGATCTATTCTATTTCTTTACATATGCCTAGTCTGTTATAGCACTTTAGGGTTTTTAATAATTTTTACACATGAATCATGATTAAATATGCTTCTTTATGTGTTCTGTTCATCATGCCTTGTCTAAAATTATCGTTTGATTAATCGGGATTCAACCATTATCAAAACTTCTTTTTGAGTTCAAGTTGATTGGAAATTGATTTACGATTAAGGCTATATGTGTAATACAACATGAATTGGTTATATTTGTAATATGATTCATTTGTTAGATTATTCTGAATCCTGATGTTTTTATGGTTTGGTTATAGCTTTAAAGATCTAGGGTTAGTTTGTAAAAGTTAAAGTAGAAATGGCTATTTTTTAAATGATTAAGTCTGGCTATTCCTGAAATGATTAAATTGTTTATAATGATAAGTGGCTAGTGTTGCAAATTTATTTCTGGTTAGTTTCTTAATGTTAATAAAGGGGTTACATTTTAAATAAGCTTAAATCTGTTAAAAGGGGCTAAAATTGAAAGGGTATTGGGGTATGAATCTGGTTAAGTTTTAAATAGTTATAGAAACTATTTTCCCCCAGTTGATATCTTCGCAATTGTGAAGAAATATTCGCAATTGCGAGATGACCCAAATTTAGCCTTGGTTCGCAAATGCGAATCAATCTTCGCCAAATGCGAACCAATCTTCGCAAAAGCGAAGTTGGCAGGGAAATGCCTTGACTCGCAAATGCGAATAAAATATCGCAAATGCGAAGCCTTCAGAAAACAACTCAAGTTCGCAAATGCGACCAAAATGTCGCAAATGGGAGGGCCACAGTTTTGAGCTTAGTTCGCAAATGCGAACTGATTCTCGCAAATGCAAGGGCCACAGTCAAAACCTGCTAAGTTCGCAATTGCGAACAAATGTTCGCAATTCCCATATCCGCAACTGTGCAATCTGATACTTAAATAAATTCTAAACCCTTTTTAACCATTCTTTCAAAACCCAACACACCACACACGATTCTCCAAGAGCAATATCACTCAAAATCACTTGTAAGTCACTTTTTACTTAATTCTTTCAATTCCTAATATCATTAAACATGTTTTCCAAGAGAAATCAAAGGTTTTCATGGTTGAAATTGTTGTTTTTGGGTAGAACCTAGGTTTTTCATGAATTGGGGAATTGGACCTCGATTTGAGGTCCGATTTTGAAACAAATCATATAATTGAACTCGTGAGGGAATGGGTAACCAGATTTTGGTCCGAAACCCGAGTTCCGACCACGTGGGACCAGGGGCAGTTTAGGAAATTTTGGGTGAAACTTTGAGAAAACCATTTTTAAGCATCCAAACCAATTTACATAGTATTTGTTAAAGTAATTGAACCAATTGTGATTAGATTCGAGCAAGTTGAAGGTTAAAATTTGAGGTAAAGTGATATTTGAAGGTTAATTGGACTTCAAGGCTTGAGGTAAGTGTTTGATCTATCCTAGCTTGAGGGAATAAGATTGATTGTGCTACTTTCTATGTGATCGAGTGCAATGTATAGGTTGTGGTGACGAGCATCTATACAATGGCGTCTAGCATGACCATGAGTCGTTTCTTAACATATATTGTGAAGTTGATTATTGTTTCCCTTGCTGGGACTTTATTGTGAAGTTGATTATTATTTCCCATGTCGGGACTTTATTGTGAAGTTGATTATTATTTCCCTTGCCGGGACTTTATTGTGAAGTTGATTATTGTTTTCCTTGACGGGACTTTATTGTGAAGTTGATTATTGTTTCCCTTGCCGGGACTTTATTGTGAAGTTGATTATTGTTTCCCTTGCCGGGACTTTACTGTGATGATTATTATTTCCCTTGCCGGGACGGTTCATATTATTTGTTTCATTCTTTTGCCCTTAACTGTGATTGTTATTTGGGCGAGGAAGAGTGATAACGCATGAAGGGTGATGCCGTGCCATTTTTACTTATGTTTGCACGAAGGGTCATGTCGTGCCTTATTTACTGATTATGCATGAAGGATCATGTCGTACCTAGTTTTACTGATTATACACGAACGATCATGCCGTGCCTTTTTTTACTGATTATGCACGAAGGATTATGACGTGCCTTGTTTTACTGATTATGCACGAAGGATCATGTCGTGCCTTGTTTTATTGATTATGCACAATGGATCATGCCATGCCTTGTTTTACTGAAAAGCACGAAGGGTGATGCCGTGCACTTTTTTTTGCTTATTTGGTGAGGATAAGAGTAAAAGCACGAAGGGTGATGTCGTGCACTTTTATTTGCTTATTTGGTGAGATGAGAGTAAAAGCACGAAGGGTGATGTCGTGCACTTTTATTTGCTTATTTGGTGAGGATGAGAGTAAAAGCACGAAGCCATTTAAATTTCTTATTTTGGTGATAGCTGTTTTTACTACACTCTGATTCTCTTTACTGATTTATTATATGTTGTTGATTGTGTTCCCCCAGCATAATACACGGTAGTTGTGTTATTTGATAATCCTGTTATTTTGTGGTATATATATAGAGAGAGAACTGCACAGGTCTATGTGAGTGTCTGGTCCTAGGCTTGTCACTACTTCGCAGGGATAGGCCAGGCACTTACCAGCACATGGGGTCTGATTGTGCTAATACTGCACTTCTGTGTGTTTTTGCACAGCTCCAAGTTTCGAGCAGAAGCAGCAGCAGTAGAGTACTTGTGGATTTCTGTGCTTCCGAGACCGAGGTAGCTTGCAGGAGTCCACAGGCCCGACGTCTCCTCTATTTATTTTTGTTATTGCTGTGGTCTCATTGTTCCGAGACGGACGGTTGTTAATTAGTTTTTTTCAGACCATTATTTGTATTTATTCCTTAGTAGTTCGTGAGTTGGTGACTCCACATCTTGGGTAGAGGATTTATGTCAGTTGCCTTACATTATTATTATTTATCTCTTAATTTGAAGACTTCTGCATTTAACAATTGAGTAATTATTCTTGCTATTAAATCTGAGAACAAAAATGATGGTATGAACAGGAAAGTGTTGAATGAATTGGCTTGCCTAGCTACCACAAGTAGGCGCCATCACGATCACGATGGTGGTGGAAATTCGAGTCGTGACATAATAACACTTCTAATATAATGATGCCACAATGTCATAATGAAATCAAACTCAAATAATTTACAAGTTTTGTGAATACACAGATCATCTAGCACTGACATTCTCTGCAAACCTCGCATTCATTCCCACACCAGCTGAGTCCACTTTCTCAAGCGTCCCCAAATTCTCAAATTTCAACACATACCCTTCAATTTCACATGAGATCTCCTAACATACACATCAGGATCATGCCACTCAAAAACACTCCGCAGGAGATAACCTACCTGCTCCGCCTCATTTCAGTATTTCAACATACCTTCCACCATCATATATGTTACACAATCAATTAGTCTTTCTGAGTTTGAACTCATACTGCCACATGAAATGTACTTTACTTTCCAACTAAGAGACATGAAGATATTCTTCTCGCGCCCATAACTTGGGTCTACACAACAGATCGCAATAGGAAACAAACACTTAACAGCTCATCTATTATCTAGCAGACTTCTTCGTCACTACCAAAATCACATAGATAGACCTCACAGTACTAGCATACTCATCGCATGGATATCTAACTGCCAACCCGGCTAATAAGGACATTACTGAACATATAAGTTTAGTACACTTGCTCACACAATCAGTACCTTGGTGCTCAAGCCATAGGCAAAGATCCGGCCTCAAGTCCTCCAGATCAGCCCAACATGAACTCACGGAGATTACCTCTCGCCCCTTGATCGGGGAATCACAAGCCATCAAGGAACATATACTACTAAGCGCTCACGTGCGCACACAAATATGTGAAAGGAATTTCAAGAGTTATCTCAAACTGAATCAAGTACGCACGATAAGAATTCCAAGAATGGGAAGTTTTCCTAAAGGTTCTGCAGCATCTCGAGGATAAATACAAGCCTCTCCGTACCGATCCGAGGGACTCTACTAACCCTGCTCATGACAGTTAAGACCTAGTAACCTAGGCTCTGATACAAACTTGTCATGACCCAATTCTCATATTCAGTCATGATGGCACCTCTCGTGAAGACAAGGCCAGCCAACTAACCCAATTCGTTTTCTTTAACGGTATTTAAACATAAATAATTAGAATAATATAGAGAATGGTATTTACAACCCAACTTAACCCGATTGGGGTGTCGCAAGTCATGAGCATCTAAGGAGTAGGAACACACCTACAGGGTCATATACAGGTATAAAATGAAATTTGAAATCCAAAAGATGAAGTCTGGTGTTGCGAACGCTGGCGGACACCTTGCTCATCCACATTAATATTACCTTCAATCCGCTAATCACCCGCTACCAGGTGAACAATACCTGCAACTGCACGTGAGGTGCAGGGAGTAAAGTGAGTGCTTCCAACTCAGTGGTAATAAGAGAGAATAATATCTGAGCGATAAGAAAACACGTATGAGCACTCCATAATGCTATGAAAGACAGTACAACCCTTTTTTAAGAAAACCTGTAACACTGTGAAAATCCTTTATAAAATCTCCAGCTCAGTAAAAAAAATCTCTTTTACAAATATCCTTTTTCCCAGAGTCAAGCATATGAATGTTATATCATGTGTTGCAAGTCGGCATATAAATCAGTCTCTAGGACACAACACTCCTTAATATATAACACCAGGGTATCTGATCACAAAGCAAGTAATAGCATGTATCCCAATGATATATGAGTGCTAAATGTCATGAAAAGTAGTACAAACAGGAGTGAATGCATGAATGCAATGCAATACACATGACCACTGCGGCGCGCAACCCGATCCATTTGGGTACCCGTGCTCACTGTGGGGGTTCAGACTCCGGAGGGGCTCCTACAGCCCAAGCACAATATCAATATCACACCGCTATGGCGTGCAGCCCGATCCATCTTCAGTTCAGAACATGAAAATGAGCCACTCGGGCAATGTCAAGTAATATCTTTTAAATCAAGATGTCAAAAAAATTTAATTTGAGCCTTTAAACTTTAGCAATATGACTGTGCTTTTCAAAAGTAGTGTTTAACTCAAGAATGAAATCATTTAATATGCTAAGATATTCATGAATGCAGTGCTAATTACCCCAACACGGTTCAAATAACCGGCACTAAGCCCAAATCATGGCAATCAACCCAATTAAAGATAGCATCAAGCAAGTTTCATACAAATACTCAGTAAAATCCACAACCGGGATGGACCAAGTCACAATCCCTATCGGTGCTCTACCCCACGCTTATACCTGGCGTGCAAGTCACCTCAATACAACACTATGATGTGCAAATCCGGGGTTTCAAACCCTTAGGATATTATTCCCAAGTATTACTCACCTCAAACCGGTGAAACCTCAAGCCTGTGATGCCTTTGCCCCTCAAATCGGCCTCCATGCGCGTCGAATCTAGCCAAAAATAGAGAAAATACATCACAATATGCAAATGGGACAATACCCAATCGAAAACAATTGAATATAAGTAAGATCCTCGAAACTAGCAAAACCCGAGCCCCGGGCCCACTTTTTGAAAAATTATGAAATTCACATTTTTGGAATGTTCGTCTCACCACGAGTCCGTACATACCAAATACACAGGAATCGAAGTCCATTTGACCCCTCAAATCGTCAATTTAAACACTTTTAGGCTTCAAGCCCTAACCTCCATTTTTACCCTTTGATTCCTTCAACTTTCTATATTTAATCCTTGTTTTTATACCATAACAACACTATTCGTGGCTACAAATTCATACCTTATTGTTCCTTCAAAATCTCTTCAAATCGCCCAAAATCGCCCTTCCCGAAGTTTGAAACTGTTTTTCTAACTTCTGAAATACGGTAACACATTTCATTAAACCCTTCTGCATTTTTCGCTTATGTGGTCCCGCTACCGTTTATGCGTCCATTTGACCTCTTATGCAATTCTCATTAAACTCCCGAGGAATCGCTTATGCGATCAGGCATCTGCTTCTGCAATTCCCCTGCTACCGCTTCTGCGGTGCTTTCTCCGCTTTTGCGGACCCGTTTACGCTACCATACTTCCGCATTTGCGAAATTGACCAGGTCCATCAAGGAACACTTCTGCGACACCATAGCTGCATCTGTGGAACCACTTATGCGGGTCCTTTTCTGCAGATGCGGAAATACCAGAAGCCTTATACATCATACCTGCAACACACATCCAAATTTGTCGTTTAACCACCCAAAATCACCCAGAGGCCCCCGAGACCTCAAGCTAAAGCACCAACACATCCAACAACCTTATACAAACTTGTTCCAAACCTCAAAACACGTCAAACAATGCTAAAACCAATAGATTACGCCGGGTACAAGCCTAGTTTTCATCAAAACTTCCGAAATGCACATTCAATCAAAAACCCAACCAAAAGATGTCCGAATGACCTGAAAATTTGCAGACATATCCAAAATCACCTAACGAAGCTACTGCAACTCACGGAATTCTATTCTAACCCTTGGATCAAAATGTCACCTATCAACCTGAATTCGCCAAAATTCAAACTTCGCCAATTCAAGCCTAATTCTACACCGAGCCTCCAAAATCAATTCTGATCGCACTCCTGTGTCACAAATCATTCTCCAAAGCAAACCAAATCACCAGAATTCATATCCGATCCTTCTAATTATATAGTCAACTTTCGGTTGACTTTTCCAAAACAAGCTTCCTTCTAAGAAGCTAATCGTCTCATGTCTAATTAAAACCAATTCAATTCTATCCGATCAACTCAAATACTGACATTGAAACATATAGCAACATAATATAGGGGAAACAGGGCGGTTTATGTGACAACGGATCGGGTCGTCACATCCGTACTCAATCAAACAGGTTCACATAAATTGGAACGGAAGAAGCATAAGTTATAACAATACCATCGTTGTTGTTGTTGTTGTTGTTGTTATAATTCATAACACATAATGTTGTGCCTCAAAACTGGAGAAAGAAGCCAATTGTCCCTGATCCTCATGTGGCTAACACAGATGTTGAAAATCGAAGAACACAGCTATAATATACCGCCACGGTATACAATATGTTGTAGGAGTATATAGCTATACTGCAACACTATACTATTATAGTTTACAAAATAGTTTACTGCTACAGTATACTAATATACTATAGGAGTTTATAGTTATACTGCAATAGTATACTATTATAGTATACAATATATTGTTATGGTATACAGTAATAATATGCAAGATATTGTAACAATATGTTGTAATAGTATACAATACACTATAATAGTATACTTATTACCCGTAAATTCACTGTTCTTTTATCTTTTAATTTGTTTTAAGCGAGGGGAAAACTCAAAATGCAAAAAAAATAAAATTATAGTATGCTATATGATGTAATGGTATACTCTTACAATTAGGTTCTCTTAGAAATTCTTTCTTTGAAAATTGATATTATTTTTATTTAAATAATTGAATTAAATTTTTTTAACTCTTTGCGTACAATTATATACCTTGTTGGTATATTTATATACTATACCGGTATCATATGTTAGTTAATTATTTTTGTTGTATTAACTACATTTAATTGGTACACAAGTTGATTTTTATTTAGTAACAATATAAAAATAATAATAAAAAAACAGTGAAAACAGTAAATGAAACTAGATTATGAAGAGAAAAGAATATAACAAAACGGAAGTTAAATAAAACTAGAAAAGGAAAAAATAAAAAAAAAATAAAAGAAAAAGAGAAAAACAAAAGAAGCATAAAACTAAAAAAATTGGAGAATAAAGAAAAAGTTCCCCACAAAACCTACTATGGGTAGGAAATATAATTAGTTTATGGGTAGGAAAACAAATGGGTAGACAAGTATAAATAGTTTTATTTTTGTGGGTAACTGTGTCAAATCCCATTTTAAATTAGTGAATGAAGATTACCATTACATAAATTAATCCACATGCAGAAAGTAAAAATAAATAGTCGAACCTTAGCAGAATTGTTAGCAGCGGTAGGATTAGAGTGGGAGCCGTTAGAGGTGTCATGGTGGGGGAAATCTTCACAGAATCAAAGAATATCATAACAAATTACAAGTAAGTCAAGAAGTAGCAAACAAGAAAATAATTCAAGGATCTGGAGTTACTATAATTAAGACCAAGCCTTCTTTAATATGGGTCTTCACGCAAATTTCTCTACTCCTTTAGAAGAAGTAGAGAAATTCTGCTCCACGTTTTATTAATTATTCTTTCCCTAGCTCTTGCTCTCGCCTTGGCTTAAAAATTTTATTTTGAAGATTTCTTGTTTGATTCAATGTGGGTGCTGTTAAATAATACTTATAATACCTTCTGAAAGTTTATACTGAAATTTGATATCATTTGGAGCTGATTTAAGGTGATTGAGTTGGAAATTACAGCTGAAAATTAAAAAAGAACACAACTACCCAATACTATACTGCTACGGTGTACAATATGTTGTTGGAGTATATAGCTATACTTCAACAGTATATTATTATAGTTTACAATATACCGCAATGGTATATTGTAATAATCGAAGAAGAACACAGTTATCTAATAGTATACCACGACAGTATACAATATACTATAGGAGTATATAGTTATAGTGTAACAGTATATGATTGTAGTATACAATATAATTTTATAGTATACAATAATAATATGCAATATACTGTAGCAATATATTGTAATATTATACAATATACTATAATAATATACTTATTACTCATAAATTCACTTGCCTTTTTCCTTTTAATTTACTTTAAGCTTTTACCCAGCATGAGGGGTAGATTGAAAATGTAAAAAAATTATATATTATAATAGTGTAATATAATGCAACCGTATACTCTTACAATTAGATACTTTTAGAATTTTTTGATTTTTTTTGACATATGATATTATTTCAGTTTAATAATTGAATTACATTTTTTAAACTCTTTGGGTACAATTGTATACCCAACTGGAATAGCTATATACTATACTGATATCATATGTTAGTTAATATTTTCTTGTTGTATTAGTTGCATTTAATTGGTAAACAATTTAAATTTTTTTAGTAATAATATAAAAAAAGAATAAACAGTAAATAAAATTATATTTTAAAGAGAAAAAGAGTACTTCCTCCATTTTAATTTATGTGAACTTATTTTCTTTTCGGTCCGTGCCAAAAAAGAATGACCTATTTCCTTATTTGAAAATAATTTACCTTTATGAAATGATTTATAGCCACACAAAATAAATGTGCCTCCTTTTATACCACAAGTTTAAAAGTCTTCTCTATTTTCTTAAACTTCGTGCCAAGTCAAATGGGTTCATATAAATTGAAACGGAGGGAGTATAAACAAAAGAAGTTAAATAAAATTAACAGAGGAAAAAAAATAGTAAGACGAAAATGAGAAAAAAGAAAAAGAGAAAAGAAAAGAAGCATAGAAATAAAAAAGACTTGAAGAATAAAGAAATAATTCTCTACAAAAACTACAATAGGAAGAAAATGTAATTAGTTTATAGGTAGAAAAATAAATGGGTAAATAAAGTTAATAGTTTTGTTTTTGTGGGTAACCGTGTCAAAACCCCTTTCATATATACCCCTCTTGAGGCCATCATTTGAAGTTATATTCATGCTGCGCAAAATTTAACAAAGCACACTCGTTCGAATCTAAAATAGTTCAATCTCTTCAATGCAAAATCAAAATCAAATTTGAAGTTCTTCTATCCTTCGAATGCAACTTCAGAAATTCGAATCTCAACTATTTTAATCTCTTCATTACAACTTCAGAAATCAAATTTGAAGTTCTTCTATCTTTCAAATGCAACTAAAGAAATTCAGATCTTAAGTAGTTCAATATCTTTAATGCAACTTCAGATTTCAAATCTTAAGTTCTGAAACATAAACGTACTCACCGAATTTCAACAATCCAACATTGGAGCCATTGCTCAAATCTACTCCAAATGTGCTCCAATTTAAAACATAACTTTCAAATATCATAAAGAACACAACTCAATCATCAAATTATCAAAATAATAACAAATTTAACAACTCATTTTGCAACTAAAAAGAAAAAACACTAAGTACAAAGAAGAACCACAACAACGAAGAAGAAGAAAATTGTATTCGAAGTTACTCAAATATTAAGTATCAGTTATTTTTTTTTAAAAGCGTGAGTACAAATATAATGGGTGATGAAATTGGGCGCCACAAAATTCTTTTACCACTATTTTAGTCAAGTTGGCTTGATCCCTTTACTAAAGTTGGGTGTTAATACTGTAGTCAAAATTTCACTAAAATTACTAGCCCAAATTGTGGATTTTGAGGAAATTCTCTCTTATTCTCTTTGTGTCAGTTTATGTAAATATTTTTATTTATCCGTTCTAAAAAGTATGATAATTTTATAAATTTGATAGCAATTTAGGTTTAAAGTTACAAATCTATCTTTAATGAGAAACTTTTATAACCACACAAATATTCTAGACTGTTTTTTGACTTGATGAGCACCACAAATTCCAAAAAACTTCATTTATTTTTAGGAAATTTTACATACTATAGAATAGGTTAAGACCTAATTATAACATATAAATACCTTTTCAAAAATTTACATAATATAATAACCTTTTCTATTTTTGTAGCAAAAAATCAAAATTTAATTATTTCCTATATTTAAGCCATAATTTTCTCAATCCAGTATAACTCCCCCGTAAAATTTTCTTTTCTCTTTCATCTTAATACATGTTTTCTTAAAATTTCCCAAACACAGTTATATTGTATCTCTCAAATCACTCTCCTCCCCTAATACTCTTCTTCTCTTCTCTCGATTCATCCGACACCCAATCTTCTCCCATTGTCGAGGGTTTAAGTTTCTTCATCCAATTTCTATAGAAATACAAGTATTAACAGGTATATTTGTGTATTTGTTCCCTTCCTCCATTGTTGCTTTCCGCCATTGTTGACATCCTCCATTGTCAACAATTTTTTCTTTTTTTCGTTAATTGTTTTTCTTTATATTTTCATAATTTCGTTATCAATCAACAAGATTCTTCTATAATGACACATGCAACGCCATCTAAGAGACTACCAAGAGGTGTACCCACCAAAATTCTCAATTTTGATGGGCCATCTTTCTCATTGCAATTGACACAATCCGAGTCTGATTTTGGGGATGTTTCGGCTTCAAACTTTGTTGAAAAGAGGAGTAAATCACAACATGACAAGTCTAAAGAAGTTCAAGTTGATAAATCTCCAAAAGAAACCAAAAATCAAATTGGGTCAAAAAGGAAAACCCCTATAAAAACTGCAAGAAACAAAAAGGTAATACCTATGTTGAATATACAATTATCGATTTCGGCTATTTTATTCTAAATTTTTATATTTGAAGTTTCAAGTGTTTGATTGTATTCATATGTATAATTGGGTTTTTTTGATTCATACATCGTGTCTTAGCAACTGTTTATTCCACTATGCATAGCTATTTATCGATTTTATTAGTTTTTTTCGAAATTATTCATTTTGATGTTTTGATCATGAAATTGTATTCATATGTATTTGTATGCATTTGTACTAATTAATGTTTCCTGTAATTTGTGTTATTCCCAGTATGCATAGCCAAGTTTTTTCCAATTCGAAGTGTTATTCCAGTAGTAATAATACTTGTATGCATATGTATTTAAATGTATTCATCTTATATAAATGGACTTATGAGTTGTTTTATACAACATATACTAGTAGTGTATTTATATGTATTAACTTATATCTTTTTATTGTTAATTACAGGGATTAGATTTGTTTGTTAAGAACCAGCCAAGATTAGCACCCCATATTAGTAGTTATACTAATACTGAGATAGTATCCCACCTAAAAGACAAACTTACTCCCGAACAGTACCAACAGTTCAGTCATATTGTCTTTGGGCCATTCCTTCAGATGAAGCGATGTGATGTTCAACATCAACTGTTTAGATACTTCATGTCTCTACAGTTAAATGGAACCCCAAGCAATGTATTTGGATTATATGTAAATGGTACTGAGTTGCACTTCACATTAAGGGAGTTTGCTATCGTCACTGGATTAAAATGTGTAGGCGAAGATGTAGATTTTGAGTTCGGTGAAAGTATTCCTAACAGTCTTGTTGTGAAATATTTTGGTGGTGCTAATATAGTCAAGAAGAAAGATCTGATTGAATGCTTCAACAACAAGGCATGGGGTATTGATAATGACGAGGATGCACTGAAGATCGCATTGTTGTATTTCATTCATACCTTCATATTTTCCTCTGAGAAGAGCATTGCGTCTATTCCCAAGTTGCATTTTGATTTAGTAGAGTCGGGGCGTTATTCTGAATATCATTGGGGTGTTAGCGCATGTCACGACCCCAAATCCGGTCGTGATGGCGCTCAGCACATTACTAAGCCAGCCTGACCAATCAATATCAACCACGGAGCTAGAAGCTCTCTTTAGCCCATTTAAGCATATTAATTCACGAAATAACAGCGATACATATAACGAAAACGGGGAACCAAGTCCCATAATACATCAACTCCCATAGACCGAAGGGTCAAGAGTCATGAGCCTCTACTGAACATGAGTGTATAAAGGTTTACAAGATACCATTTGCGGAAAGAAAAGTCAATAAAAAAATCAAGAGAAAGTAAGAAGGAATATCGGGTCCTGCGGACTCTGCAGCTACCTTGAATATCCACAAATGTCGCCTCGCACAGCTACTGGATCACTGCTGAGAGGTACCTGGATCTGCACACAAGGTGCAGGGAGTAAAATGAGTACTGCCAGACTCAGTGGTAATAAACAAGGGTAAGACAGCGAGATAAGAAATCCGCAATAAAGCACTATGTAAAGCTGTAGTCAAATACCCTGTCACAGAATTAATATCAACTGTACCTGTACCAATAAGTACCAGCAAAACAGTATAACGACTAGCAGATGTAGCTAAATGCAATGCAATGCATGATATGACCGCTACGGCGCGTAGCCCGATCCAATTTGGGTACCCGTGCTCACTGTGGGGGTTCAGACTCCGGAGGGGCTCCTACAGCCCAAGCACAATATCACTGCGGCGTGCAGTCCGATCCAACATATATACTGCTGCGGCGTGCAACCCGATCCCCTACCAGTTAGCTAATATGCAATTACAGCCTCGTAGGCTCAAAAGTAGTTTTTGAAAACATCTTTTATCATTTTTTAGTTGAAAACAGTAATATCAAGTTCCAGAGATTGGAAAATAGCATGATAACAGAAATAGCTACGGACTGGTAGTAACTAACATGTCAATATGATAAGACAATGATAACGATCCTCGCGGGATCCAATAACTGGCTCACGGCCCACATGTATACTCAACCGCCCAAGAAGGGGTTCCTCGGCTCAAGAGTGGCCATTATCACAATATATAATATGCAACCATCCGAGAAGGAGGTTCGACGGCTCGAGAATAGCCTAATATCATAATACAGTACCAACAAGTCGGACTAAGCCATAGTCCCCAATCACAATCGACCTCGCACTCACAAGAGAGTACGTATCTCGCCGCTATACGACGTCACAAAGTGGTATACCGGGGTTTCGAACCCGCTGGTCATCACCCACATCTATTACTCACCTCAATACGGCGCGACGACTACTCCGCAATGCACTTGCCACGAGAATCAAGCTCCGCACGCGTAGAATCCGATCAAATACAGTAGAAATACAACAAATTAGGCCAATGGGACGACACCCAATCAATACAACTCAATTTACATCAAAATTCCCAAAGTTGTCAAAACCCGACTTTCGGTACGCTTGTCGAAAAATTACAAAAGTCACATATTCGGAACCCTCATCTCGATACGAGTCTAAGCATATCAATTTTACGAAATTGGGACTCCATTTGCCCATTCAAAACCTTAATTTTCTAAAGTTCAAGCCTAGGGTTAAATCTTCCATGAATCACCCCAAATTCCTCCATTTTCATGATATAATTGCATAATATTATCAATACTAATCATAGTTTAAGTCCATAGTTGATTACCCGATGATTTCCCTTGAGTTTCTCTTCAAAATCGCCCAAATCGCCTCTAAAGCCGAGACCCAAATGTGTGAAATGTTTCTGAAATTTTTCTAACTTCTGATACACTTAACTCACAGCGATTTTCGCTTCTGCGGATAAAATTCCGCTCCTACGAGTCCGTATCCGCGACCAGAGGGTCGCTTCAGTGGTTCCAGGCCTAGCCGGCCAATTCCGCTTCTGCGAGAAAAGGACCGCTTATGCGCGTCCGCTTCCGCGATTGAACCTCCGCTTCTGCGAAAACTCCCGCTTCTGCGCACCAGAGTCCGCTCCTGCGGACTCGCCCAGGCGGTCAAGAATCCGCTTCTGCGGACTTCCCCCTTTTCATCAAGTCCGCTTCTGCGGTCACCCACTCGCACCAGCGATGTCGCTTCAGCGGAAAGGATTCCGCTTCTGCGATGCCAAGCGCTCCTGCGCTCCTCAGTCCGCTCCTGCAGACTCGCCTCCGCGCCCACATTTCCGCAGGGGCGAAAATGACAGAACCAGAACACTTCAACCTGCAATTTCCATGATTTTCTTCCGTTTAACCATCAGAAAACACCCCGAGGCCACCGGGACCTCATCCAAACATACCAACACATCTTAATACCTTATTCGAACTTGCTCCAATCCTCAAAACACGTCTAACAACATCAAAACCCATAATTCGCATCGAATTCAAGCCTAAATTCCTTAAAACTTTCCGAATTACACATTCAATCAAAAACCCGACTAAACGACGTCCGAATGACCTGAAATTTTGCAGAGGCACATCCAAAATCACATAACGAAGCTACTGCAACTGTCGGAATTCCATTCCGACCCCCGGATCAAAATCTCACCTACCGTTCGGATTTCGCCAAAATTCAACCTTAGCCAATTCAAGCCTATTTCTACACCGGCCTCCAAATTCAATTCCGATCGCTCCCCTAAGTCACAAATCACCTCCCGAAACTAACCGAATCATCAGAATTCGATTCCGAGCCCTCTAACCAAATAGTCAACTCCGGGTTGACTTTCCTTATTCAAGTTTCCTTCAAAAAGGCTATATGCCTCATTTTCAATCCAATTCACTCCTAACTCACCCGATAGACTCTAACACCGATATAAAATCATAAAACATGCAATTTCAACATAACGGGGTGGTAATTCCCGTGACGACGGGCCGGGTCGTCACATTCTCCCCCTCTTAAGCAAACGCTCGTCCTCGAGCGGGTCAAGAAACATACCTGAAGTCTCAAACAAGTGAGGATATCCGCTCCGCATCTCCCGCTCGATCTCCCAAGTGGCCTCCTCCACGGGTCGACCTCTCCACTGAACCTTAACTGATGCAATCTCCTTAGACCTCAATTTTCTCACCTGACGTCCCAAAATGGCAATAGGCTCCACGTCATAGGATAGATCACCATCAAGCTGAATGGTACCGAAGTCTAATACATGAGACGGATCTCCAATGTACTTCCGGAGCATAGACACATGGAATACTGGATGGACGCTGGATAAGCTGGGCGGCAAAGCCAACTCATATGCCACCTCTCCAACTCTCTTAAGTATCTCAAAAGGACCAATGTACCTAGGACTCAACTTTCCTTTCTTCCCAAACCTCATGACACCCTTCATAGGTGAAACCTTCAACAATACTCTGTCACCAACCATGAAAGACAACTCTCGAACTCTACGGTCCGTATAACTCTTCTGACGAGACTGTGCCGTACGAAGCCTCTCCTGGATCAACTTTGCTCTATCCAGAGCATCCTGGACTAACTCAGTCCCTATCAATCTAACCTCACCAGGCTCAAACCATCCCACGGGGGATCTACACCGCCTGCCATACAATGCCTCATACGGGGCCATCTGAATACTCGACTGATAACTGTTGTTGTAGGCAAACTCGGCAAGTGGTAGGAACTCATCCCACGAACCACCAAAATCAATCACACAAGCTCGCAACATATCCTCCAAGATCTGAATAGTGCGCTCAGACTGTCCGTCTGTCTGGGGGTGAAATGCTGTACTCAACTCAACCCGTGTACCCATCTCTCGCTGAAATGCTCTCCAAAACCGAGAAGTGAACCGAGTACCCCTGTCGGATATGATAGACACTGGGACCCCATGCAACCAAACAATCTCTCAAATAAAGATCGCTGCCAACCGCTCTGATTTGTAGGTAGTACTAACTGGAATGAGCTGACTTGGTCAGCCTATCCACAATCACCCAAACAGAATCAAACTTCCTTGCTGTCCGAGGGAATCCAGTAACAAAGTCCATGGTGATCCTCTCCCATTTCCACTCGGAAATAACCATACGCTGAAGAACACCACCCGGTCTCTGATGCTCATACTTGACCTGCTGGCAATTGAGGCACTTGGCTACATGCCTACAATGTCCATTTTCATCTTTCTCCACCAATAGTGTTGTTTCAAATCTTGATACATCTTAGCGGCTCATGGATGGATAGAATACCGCGAGCTATGGGCCTCCTCCAGAATCAACTCACGAAGGCCATCAACATTGGGCACACATATCCGGCCCTGCATCCTCAATACGTCGTCACTATCAATGGTGACATCTCTAGCATCATCATGCTGAACTCTGTCCCTAAGGACAGCCAAATGTGGATCATCATAATGGCGCTCACGAATACGATCATATAGAGATGACCGAGATACAACACAAGCCATTACCCGGCTGGGCTACAAAATATCTAACCTCACTAGCCGATTGGCTAGCACCTGAATATCATGAGCAAATGGCCTCTCCTCAGCTAGAATATATGCCAAGATCCCCATACTGATCGCCTTCCGGCTCAAAGCATCGGCCACCACATTGGCCTTCCCCGGATGATATAATATAGTAATGTCACAATCCTTCAACAACTCAAGCCATCTCCGCTGTCTCAAATTAAGGTCTTTCTGTTTGAACAAGTGCTGGAGACTACGATGGTCGGTATACACCTCACAAGACACACCATACAAATAGAGCCTCCAAATCTTCAATGCATGAACAATGGCGGCTAGCTCCAAGTCATGAACAGGATAGTTCTTCTCATGTGGCTTCAACTGTCGAGAAGCATAAGCAATTACCTTACCTTCCTGCATCAACACACAACCTATCCCCATTCTTGAGGCATCACAATAAACGGTATATGAAACCTGAAGCTGATGGCAATACTAACACTGGAGCTGTGGTCAAAGCTGTCTTGAGCTTCTGAAAGCTCTCTTCGCACTCATCCGACCACACGAATGGTGCACCCTTCTGGGTCAATTTAGTCAATGAAGAAGCAATGGATGAAAATCCCCGAACAAACCGGCGATAATATCCCGCCAAACCAAGAAAACTCCTGATCTCTGTAGCTGAGGTCGGTCTAGGCCAACTCTGCACCGCCTCTATCTTCTTAGGATCAACCTGAATACCATCACGAGACACCACATGTCCCAGAAATGCTACGGACTCGAGCCAAAACTCGCACTTGGAGAATTTAGCATATAGCTTCTCCTCTCTCAATCTCTGCAACACAATACTCAAATGCTGAGCATGCTCCTGCTGACTACGGGAGTAGACTAGAATGTCATCACTGAACACAATCACAAATGAATTGAAATAGGGCCTGAACACACTGTTCATTAGATGCATAAATGCTGCTGGGGCGTTGGTCAGCCCAAACGACACCACAAGAAACTCATAATGACCATATCGGGTCCTGAATGCAGTCTTCATAATATCTGAGTCCCTGATCTTCAGCTGATGATAGCCTGAACGAAGATCGATCTTAGAAAACACCCTCGCACCCTGTAACTGATCGAACAAATCATCTATGCGCGGTAGAGGGTACTCTTCACTGTCACTTTGTTCAATTGCCTATAATCAATACGCATTCGCATGGAACCATCTTTCTTTTTAACAAATAATACCGGCGCACCCCACGGGGACACACTAGGGCGGATGAAACCCTTATCCAGAAGCTCTTGAAGCTGCTCTTTCAGTTCTTTCAACTCAGCTGGTGCCATCCGATAAGGAGGAACGGATATGGGCTGAGTGCCCGGCACCAAGTCAATGCCAAAATCAATATCCCTGTCCGACGGCATGCCCGGCAGGTCTGAGGGGAATACATCCGGAAAGTCCCTCACAACAGGTACAGAATCAATGCTAGGAGACTCAGCTCCCACATCTCTCACAAAAGCTAAGTACGATAAACACCCTTTTTCAACCATCTTCTGAGCTTTTAAGAACGAAATAACACGGCTAGGGACGAAATCGGTCGAACCCCGCCACTTAATCTTAGAAATACCAGGAATGGCCAACGTAAATGTATTAGCATGACAGTCCAATATAGCATGGTATGGAGACAACCAGTCCATACCCAATATAACATCAAAGTCCACCATCCCCAACAATAACAAATCTGCCTGGGTCTCCAGACCCCCAATAGATATAACACAGGATCTATAGACATGATCCACAACGATCGTATCACCCACGGGGGTGGATATATGAACAGGTAAATCAAGACTACTACGAGTCGCACCCAAGTGATGTGCAAAATAAGAGGACATGTAAGAATATGTGGACCCTGGATCAAATAGAACAGAGGCATCTCTGTGACAGACAGAAATGATACCTGTAATCACAGCATCGGAGGCAACTGCATCACGCCTGTCAGGAAGTGCATAGAACCATGCCTGGCCTCCACCAGATCTCTCCTTGCCTCTGGGGCGACCACGAGAAGACTGACCTCCACCTCTATTAAGCTAAGATGATGCTGAAGATGAGGTCTGATCCCTCTGCTGAGTCCTGTCCCTACGGAGTCGAGGGCATTGTCTTCTCATGTGGCCAAACTCACCACACTCATAACATGCACCTGGTGCTGGAGAAGGGGACTGAGGGGAACCCCTCGCCGCAGAAGAACCCTGGGCTGATGAAGTAGGTGCTGCACCCTGGGCTGGAAGGGCACTAAGTGATGACTGACCCTGCTGAAACCCATGTCGACCACGACCATAAGAACCTCCGCTCTGCTCTGGGCGGCCTGAATGAGAAGGTCTAGATGAGCGACCTCTGCTCTGCTGGGAATGCCCTCTAGATGGAGCACCACTGAAACTACCAGAACCACGAGGCCTCTTGGCCTCCCGCTCCTCTCTCTCTCGGCGACGATCCGCCTCAATGGAGCGTGCCATATCAACAACCTGCTCAAATGATGATGACAAAACTCTCTCTCTGGTCATAAGAATGCGGATAGAGTAGTTGAGGCCATCAATGAACCTCCCGATCCTCTCCCTATCATTAGGGATCATCCATGTGGCATGCCTAGCCAACTGTGTGAATCTAAGCTCATACTGAGTCACAGACATGTCGCCCTGAATCAACCACTCGAACCGGCGACGTAGCTCCTCGCGACGAGACCGAGGTACATATTTCTCTAGAAAGAGAGTAGAGAACTGCTGCCATGTGAGAGGTGCTGCTCCTGCAGGCCTACGCCTCTCAAACTCTTCCCACCAATCAAATGCGGGACCGGTGAACTGAAAGGTAGTAAATGAAACTCCGCTGGACTCAAGAATACCAGCCCATCCGCAACATCCTCTGACACTTATCCAAGAAACCCTGGGCATCCTCGCCCTCCACGCCACTGAAATGGGGTGGCCGAAGTCTACCAAATCTCTCAAGATGACGCTGCTCGTCGTCGGGCATAGCCTGAACCATATGCTCTGGAGCTGGAGTTGGTGCAGCTAGAGGAATAACCGGTGCAACCACCTGAGCGGGGACAGCCTCTGGCGTCTGAAGTCACTGAACAACCTGCTCAGGTGTGTGAGCTGTAGGGGTCTGCTGACCACCCCCTGTCTGAGATGTCGCTGCAGTGGCAGTAGCTTAAACTACCTGATCCAAACCGGAACACACCGATAATATCTGAGCAAGAGTCCCCTGAAGACCAGGAATAGCAATAGATACAGTCTGGCCCTAAACTGGGGCTGCTAGAGCATCAACCACTGGGGGCTGCTCCCGAACTGGTTCAACGGGCGGGTCAGCTGGCACTGCCTCAGCTGCCCTACCTCTAACTCTAGCACGACCGCGCCCACGGCCTCTAACAGGTGGCAATGGAGGTCGTCCACCTCGTCCCCGATGCTCGCGTTCTCGCCATCTGCGAGAGAATAGAATATAGAAGTTCAGTTCTCAGGACAACAAGATCGCACGACAGAGTTCAAGAAAAGTGAAGTTTTCCTAAAGGTTCGCAGCCTCCCGAGGATAAGTACAGGCGCCCCCATACCGATCCAAGACTCTACAAACCGGCTCAAGACTCATGAGGCCTAGTAAACCTACGCTCTGATAACAACTTGTCACGACCCCAAATCCGGTCGTGATGGCGCTCAGCACATTACTAAGCCAGCCTGACCAATCAATATCAACCACGGAGCTAGAAGCTCTCTTTAGCCCATTTAAGCATATTAATTCACGAAATAACGGCGATACATATAACGAAAACGGGGAACCAAGTCCCATAATACATCAACTCCCATAGACCGAAGGGTCGAGAGTCATGAGCCTCTACTGAACATGAGTGTATAAAGGTTTACAAGATACCATTTGCGGAAACAAAAGTCAATAAAAAATCAAGAGATAGTAAGAAGGAATATCGGGTCCTGCGGACTCTGCCACCTACCTCGAATATCCACAAATGTCGCCTCGCACAGCTAATGGATCACTGCCGAGAGGTACCTCTGGATCTGCACACAAGGTGCGAGGAGTAAAATGAGTACTCTGCCGGACTCGGTGGTAATAAACAAGGGTAAGACAGCGAGATAAGAAATCCGCAATAAAGCACTATGTAAAGCTGTAGTCAAATACCCTGTCACAAAATCAATATCAATCGGACTCGTACCAACAAGTACCAGCAAAACAGTATAACAACTAGCGGATGTAGCTAAATGCAATGCAATGCATGATATGACCGCAACGGTGCGTAGCTCGATCCAATTTGGGTACCCGTGCTCACTCGTGGGGTTCGGACTCCGGAGGGGCTCCTGCTAGCCCAAGCACAATATCACCACGGCGTGTAGTCCGATCTAACATATATACTGTCGCGGCGTGCAGCTCGATCCCCTACCGAGTCGGCTAATATGCAATTACAGCCTCGTAGGCTCAAAAGTAGTTTTTGAAAACATCTTTTATCATTTTTCGGTTGAAAACAGTAATATCAAGTTCCAGAGATTGGAAATAGCATGATAACAGAAATAGCTACGGACTGGTAGTAACTAACATGTCAATATGATAAGACAATGATAATGATCCTCGCGGGATCCAATAACTGGCTCACGGCCCACAAGTATACTCAACCGCCCAAGAAGGGGGTTCCTCGGCTCAAGAGTGGCCAATTATCACAATATATATATATATATATGCAACCAGAAGGAGGTTCGACTGCTCAAGAATAGCCTAATATCATAATACAGTATCAACAAGTCGGACTAAGTTATAGTCCCCAATCGCAATCGACCCCGCACTCCCAAGAGAGTACGTGTCTCGCTGCTATACAGCGTCACAAAGTGGTATACCGGGGTTTCGAACCCGCTGGTCACCACCCACATCTATTACTCACCTCAATACGGCGGGATGACTACTCCGCAATGCCCTTGCCACGAGAATCAAGCTCCGCACGCGTAGAATCTGATCAAATAAAGTAGAAATACAACAAATTAGGCCAATGGGACGACACCCAATCAATACAACTCAATTTACATCAAAATTCCCAAAGTTGTCAAAACCCGACTTTCGGTACGCTTGTCGAAAAATTACAAAAGTAACATATTCGGAACCCTCATCTTGATACGAGTCTAAGCATATCAATTTTACCAAATTCGGACTCCATTTGCCCATTCAAAACCTTGATTTTCTAAAGTTCAAGCCTAGGGTTAAATCTTCCATGAATCACCCCAAATTCCTCCATTTTCATGATATAATTGCATAATATTATAAATACTAATCATAGTTTAAGTCCATAGTTGATTACCTGATGATTTCCCTTGAATTTCTCTTCAAAATCGCCCAAATCGCCTCTAAAGCCGAGACCCAAATGTGTGAAATGTTTCTGAAATTTTTCTAACTTCGGATACACTTAACTCACAGCGATTTTCGCTTCTGCGGATAAAATTCCGCCCCTGCGTAACCGCTTCTGCGACCTTGGGGTCGCTTCAGCGGTTCCAGGCCTAGCCGGTCAATTCCGCTTCTGCGAGAAAAGGACCGCTTATGCGCGTCCGCTTCCGCGATTGAACCTCCGCTCCTGCGAAAACACCCGCTTCTGCGCACCAGAGTCCGCTCCTGCGGACTTGCCCAGGCGGTCACTAACCCGCTTCTACGGACTTTCCCCTTTTTCATCAAGTCCGCTTCTGCGATCACTGACTCGCACCAGCGATGCCGCTTCAGCGGAAAGGATTCCGCTTCTGCGATGCCAAGCGCTCCTGCGCTCCTCAGTCCGCTCCTGCGGACTCGCCTCCGCGCCCACATTTCCGCAGGGGCGGAAACAACAGAAACAGGATCCCAACCTGCAATTTCCATGATTTTCTTCCGTTTAACCATCCGAAAACACCCCGAGGCCCCGGGACCTCATCCAAACATACCAACACATCTTAATACCTTATTCGAACTTGCTCCAATCCTCAAAACACGTCTAACAACATCAAAACCCATAATTCGCATCGGATTCAAGCCTAAATTCCTTAAAACTTTCCGAATTACACATTCAATCAAAAACCCGACTAAACGACGTCCGAATGACCTGAAATTTTGCAGGCACATCCAAAATCACCTAACGGAGCTACTGCAACTGTCAGAATTTCATTCCGACCCCGGATCAAAATCTCACCTACCGTTCGGATTTCGCCAAAATTCAACCTTAGCCAATTCAAGCCTATTTCTACACCGGCCTCCAAATTCAATTCCGATCGCTCCCCTAAGTCACAAATCACCTCCCGGAACTAACCGAATCATCAGAATTCGATTCCGAGCCCTCTAACCAAATAGTCAACTCCGGGTTGACTTTCCTTATTCAAGTT
>JASVEL010011892.1:0-243076 GCA_032618575.1 Nicotiana noctiflora | reverse complement strand
CAATGTCTAACGGTTTTTTGGCCGTCGGACCCTCGGTTTTTTGGCCGGGGTTAAAGTAAATAGCTCCGCAATTTTTCTGACCGGGAGATCCTTGGTTTTCTAACCAGGGGATAAAAGTTTCACGGCTTTACGGCGGAATTCAAACAATGCTTAACGGTTTTTTGGCCCGTCGGACCCTCGGTTTTTTGGCAGGGGTTAAAATAAATGGCTCCTCAGTTTTCTGACTGGGGAGATCCTCGGTTTTCGACTGGGGATAAAAGTTTCACGGCTTTCGGGCCGGAATTCAAATAATTTCTAACGGTTTTTTGGCCGTCGGACCCTCGGTTTTTTGGTCGGGGTTAAAGTAAATAGCTCCGCAGTTTTCTGACTGGGAGATCCTCGGTTTTCTGACCGGGGATAAAAGTTTCACGACTTTCTGGCCGGAATTCAAACAATGTCTAACGGTTTTTTGGTCGTCGGACCCTCGGTTTCTGGCCGGGGGTTAAAGTAAATAGCTCACTGATTTTTTGGGCGGGAGATCCTCGGTTTTCGACAGGGATAAAAGTTTCACGACTTTATGGCGAGAATTCAAACAATGTCTAACGGTTTTTTGGTCGTCGGACCCTCGGTTTTGGCCGGGGTTAAAGTAAATAGCTCACGAGTTTTCAGTGCGGAGATCCTCGGTTTTCGACGGGATAAAAGTTTCACGACTTTATGGCCGGATTCAAATAATGTCTAACGGTTTTTGGCGGCCAGGACCCTCGGTTTTTGGCGGGGTTAAAGTAAATGGCTCCGCAGTTTTTTGATTGGGAGATCCTCGGTTTTCTGACCGGGTAAAAGTTTCACAGCTTTCTACGGCCGGAATTCAAACAATGTCTAACGGTTTTTGGTCGTCGGACCCTCGGTTTTTGGCGGGGTTAAAGTAAATGGCTTCGCGGTTTTCTGTCGGGAGATCCTCGGTTTTACGACCGGGGATAAACGTTTCACGACTTTTTGGCCGGAATTCAAACAATGTCTAACGGTTTTTGGCCGTCGGACCCTCGATTTTGGTCGGGGTTAAAGTAAATGGCTCCAGAGTTTTTCTGATCGGGAGATCCTCGATTTTCGACCGGGGATAAAAGTTTCACGGCTTTACGGCCGGAAAGACCCTCGGTTTTTCGGCCGGGGTACAAACAGATATTGGACCGATATGATTTGATTCTCTTTTTTGGAGTTTTCATTTTCTTTTCTTTTATTCTTCCTTTTGGGCCTTATTTTAGGCTTTCTTTTAACCATCAACAAATGCATAAGATAAAGCTCTAAAAAGAAACTTCCCTTTTTATGAGTTTTCCTTGTTCCGAAGCCATTTCAATGCTTGCGTACTTCACTTCTTTGAGTTGTACCTTCTTCTTGCACAATTAAATAGACCTGCTTTCAACAAAGAACATTTTATCAGTTTAAAAAGTGGTTGACTTTGTGGCCTTGATAATCTTCATTGCTTGATCTTTGGCCCCATTTCCATTGAGAACTTTGCTACCAATTGCCTTAGGGGGTGACTTCTTTTCTAACTGGCCGGATTCAAACTCGAAATTCTTTGAGGACTCGCCTGTGTGGGCTATGTCTTTCTGTCTCATTCCGTTTTTTAAAACCTTAGCCTTTGATTTCCTTTTCCTTCCTAATGTCCTTTCCTTTGCAAGTGATCGACCATCATGATCAGTCGGGATTGGATCAATACACCACTAAGGCTCGGTATTTTTTTTCAATTTTTTTTTTATCAGACGGAGTCTTGTAAAACCGATCCTGCCGCCTTTCTTTGTAATAGTTTCAGAATTAAAATTAAACCGAAAGGGATTCAAAGAATAACTATACAAAAAGCAAGAAAATGAGTTTAAAGAGAAGCGTCCCTTTCGGGAAAAAGAAGGACTTATTTGGGATGTATGCTGACTCCAAATAAACATGACATGCTTCTTGGACTGGATGCCTGACCCACATAAACTTTCCAACTTCTAATGAACCCATTGATTCACAATTTCAAAGCCGGGGAACCTTGGTAAAATTCTTTTAGTGAAGGGATGTCTTATTTTTGATCGGCGGCGCCCTTTGCGGGTTTTCGCCAATCGACCCCTCTCATTTATCTTCTCACTGTCGCCTGATAGTGCTCTTTGCGAGTTTTCACTAAACGGACTCTCTCATTTTTAGCTTTTCCAATCGCAATCGCCTTATGGTGCCCGAAGGTTTTCACCGATAAGACTCTCTCATTTTGTTTCTCTCAATTCAGGCTGTGTCAGATTTTCGTCAATGACGTTTTTCACTTTCTTGACTTTGCCAATTGATCTGAAGGACTTGAACAAGGTCTTTGGGTAAAAAGGAAATTGAATGGAGTTACAACTCTGGAACCATCTTGACGGATCTAAACTGAACCGTCATATCATCTGCCCAGTTTCAATTTTTTGGGGAAATTGGGATTTTTGTTTTGGTGTGACTGAACCTCAGGGAGAGGTTGCCTACGTATCCTTTCGGAATCAAGTCAGAACGTAGTTCAAGAACTTTGTTTTGTTTTGTTTTGTTTGGTTTTTGGTTTTTTTTTTTTTTTTGATTTTTTTGATTTGGATTCCAAAGGGGATAGCCAAAGAAAGGTAACCGGCTCAAAGAGTTTACAAAAAGGATTGGTAGTGTTTGGGGTAGCAAGAAAGAAAGCCTTCGTCATCTCAATTATACAAAAGCCAACGTCGCAGGAGGTCCTGACATAGTACCTTTATACCGTATCTGTATTGACTGCCGTTTCAAGATTATTTCCTTCAATGTCTCCCAGATACAGTGTCCCTCTCAGTGATATTTTCCGGATGATGTACGGATCCTTCCAATTATGAGCGAAATTTTCTTTTTATTTCTTGGTAATGAGGAGGAATGCGCCTTAACGTCGGTTGTTCTATTTCGAGATTTCTGGGCCGCACTTTCTTGTTGCAAGTATGGGCCTTTCTTTGTTGGGACAACTACTCGGGTATTCTCTGAGTACAACACAACCCTTTTGTATGCGAACCAATGTTCCTTCAGTTATTCCAATTCATAGTTTCATTTCCTCAAAAATAAACTTTTGTGCATTTCAACTCTCGATTCATTATTCTGAAGTTTGACAGCGTTTTAGGATCTAGGCATGAAATCCGCAAGCATGTCATGTTATTTAAAGCTGCATGATTTGAGCTAAAGAGAAGAGAAAAAGAAAACTAAACCAAATCTGAAAAAATAACAAAAGAAAAGGAAACGGACGATGAAATATTAATTTCATTTCTTGGAATCGAAAGGATAAAACATGGTTCACATTCGGAAATTTAAAAACAAAAACTAAAAGAAAAATCCAATTTACACCCTGAAATAATTCTAGATGCAGAAAAATGCGGCAGGACAAGTTTACTGGGCTTCCGCCTGATCGGGAATGGCCTAGCCTTTCAGTTTGGGAGTTTAGTGTCTGATCTCATCTCAACGGTGATAGTCCCTTTCCCTGGCTCGACCATGCGGGTATCGCAGAGCTTTGCTTCATGTTTTCCTTCACTCTCTTTAGTCATGAAATCCTCATTATCTTTCTCTTAACGGTCCTTAAGCTTTTGTGGTACGCATCCAACAAACACTGGCTCATTCAGCCGTGGTGTCTTAATTGCCGCCCATGCCACATAGGCTTGCTTAGGTGCACCAATTTCCCTTTCTGGTTCTAACTCAGTGATTTTACTCTTCTTTTCCCCTTTCTCTTGTTTCGGGGCCGTCTTGGGCTTCCTTTCCACATCAGTAATAGCAATTATGGCCTTAAGCGCTGGATCGAATTCTTCGTCTTCACAAATCATCCCAACTATCGGCCCGTTATTGTGAGCAGGCAACGGATTATTGGTCACATTTGGGACATCCTCATCCTTCAACACAATCTTCCCTTGCTCTATTAAATTCTCCACCGCTTGTTTCAAAGTCCAACAGGTCATTAGTATGGTGGCCCTCTGCCTCTGAATGATATGTATATCTGACACCAGCTTTGTAGGAAGGCGATGCCGGGTTTTGTCTATTCCGAGGAACCGGCTGCAGTAGACCCATTTGGACAAGTTTCGGGAATAGATTAGAGTAAGATTCACCAATTGGGGTAAAGTTTGACTTCTTTGGTTGTTCCCAAGGACGGAAGTTATTCTGCGGAGGTCGAGGATTATAGTGGCTCTGGTGGGAGGCTGATTTCTTGGAAATAGAGCTTGGTTTCTACTGACATGCTGTTGCGGTTGCGCAAAAGGTTGAGCATTCATGACTGCATATGGTTGAGGGATATAGGACATTTCCTGAGCAGAGTAATAATGCTGGGGGTTCTTTCTGAAAAGAAGGGTCTAGGAGCATGGTGTCTTCTATCACCCGAAGTTTCCATGGATGTTTCCTCTTTCATCCTACCCTTTGCTATTCCTCCAGACCCTCCTTGGATTGCTTGGGAGGTCGCTCGAATGGCCGCTTGACTCAAAATTCTTCCCGTCTTCAAACCATTTTCCACCATTTCCCCAATCTTGATCGCCTCTGCGAAAGGCTTTCCCATTGCTGACAGCATGTTCTGGAAATAGTCTGGTTCCTGAGCCTGGAGGAAAGTAGTGACCATTTCTATTTCGTCCATAGGGGGTTTCACCCTGGATGCTTGCTCTCGCCATTTGATAGCATATTCTCTGAAGCTTTCCGAGGGTTTCTTCTTTAAGTTCGATAAAGAATTCCTGTCTGGCGCAATGTCAATGTTGTACCTGGAACTGTTTCACAAAATCTCTGGCCAAATCGTCCCGGATGTGCCATCGAGATATGTCTTGATCCATGTACCATTCTGATGCTATCCCGATCAAGCTTTCTCCGAAATATGCCATCAGCAATTCTTCCATGCCGCCGGCACCTCGCAATTGATTGCAGTATTTCTTTAGATGAGCAATAGGGTCGCCATGCCCGTCATACTTTTCAAACTTCGGCGTCTTAAAGCCTGAGGGCAAATGGACATGTGGGAACATGCACAAATCTGCGTAAGAAACACTCTTCTGTCCGCCTAGACCTTGCATGTTATTCAAACTCTGTTCCAAGCTGCTCATTCTTTTTGCCATTTCATCCTGTTCGGGAGCTTTTGGGTTTTGGCTTGGCATGAGCTGAGGATAGACATTGGCGGTAAACTGGGCAGGATCCCGTGGAAGGGGTGGTGCCGGGAATGTAAAAGAAGAGGAATCAAAGAAAGGAGTATGTGTGCCAGGATACGCCGTGATTGGAACGGGCAAACCAACGGATGTTCTTGTAGATGTATCTAATGCTGTCACCCGAGGATAGGAAGTGGAGGGTGATTCGGAGAGGGTTGTAACATTAGAATATCCAAACAAAGTAGGTGGGTAATTGGTGGGGGTATTGGAAATCCCACTTGACCTGAGGAATAGTTCGGGGAACCCAGGGATCAGACTTGGGGGCTCTTTCCCGTTATTCCAGTCATCCAACATCTCCAGCATGCGACAGTGCAAAATTCTGTTTTCTTCTGCAGCTGCTGACTCAGTAGCCGGAATGGTTGACACGGAGCTCTCTTCCAAAACGGGAACGGTTGGTAGAGGGATTTCTGAAGACATGTTGGCACTTCTTTTGGACCTTGTGAAATAAAGATGGGTACTTTCTTTTGATTTAGCAACGGGTTGCTGAACTTTTCCTTTGGACCTCGTGAAGTATGAATGTGAGGCCAGAGTACCACAAAATCAACCACCCTTTTCTAAAACCTAGAGTTTGGCAAACAAACGATTAGTCTGAGACAACATAACAGATACGTAATCTCACATTGGGTGTGATGCACTTATACAGTTGATCGTGTTGCTACTTGTAATCGATTGTAATGCGTTATTCCGGCTTATATCCTTTGCTTTCATCTTCTTCCTCTCTTTATCAATTTTCTTTTACACTCTTTTTTTTCGTTTTTCTTTTTTTTTCTTTTTTTTTGTTTCTTTTAGTGATGGTCGAATCTTATGTGGATTGCCCACGTATCATGTCCCTGCATGAATCAGACCGGGCGTAGTTCGGAAAACCGGGAATTGAGTAAATCAACTAATTCTTGAAAGAAATGTTTTAAAAGAAGAAAGGAAAATATATTCATTTTTTGCTTATTTTTTTTTATTTTTTTTTATTTTGCTTTTTGCTTTTTGTTTTGCTTTTTAATAGAAAGACTTCTAAAAATAAAAATTTATTTGCTTTGGAGTAAAATCCATATTTTTAAATTTTGATTTTTATTGAATTTTCTTTTTTATTTCATGAAAAGCAAGTAGAAAGAACGAAACCATTTTTTTTTAGTTTTTTTTTTTTGAACTACTTTTACTCTTTTTTTTTTTTTTTGAATTTTCTAAAGAAATATTTTAAGGAAGGAACTAAACGAGAGTACTTTTTTTATTTTTTTGTTTTATTTTTATTGTTTTTCTTTTTTTAAAAAAAATTGGGGTCGGAACCGATGAGGTTTTCCTACGTATCTCATATCCGGTGAGAATCAGACCCGCGTAGTTCGGAAATAAAAGAACTAAATAATTTTAAGAAAAGAAAAGAAACTATTTTTAAACAACATCTCTAAAACCAATTATTCTCAGAGAAACTATCCTATCTTTAATAAAATCAACAAATTTATCGGAAATTATTTTCAAAGGAACTAAGAAAATTTATTTGCATTTTTTTTTTTTTTTTGCATTTTCAAAAATTATTTTCAAAGAAACTAGACTATTTTTCGTAAAATTAAGAAAATTTATTTGGGTTTATTTTCCTTTTTTAATAATTTTCAAAGAAACTAACTATTTAAAATTAACAAAATTTTATTCGGAGATTCTTTTTTTTTTCATTTTGTTTTTTTTTTCTTCAATTCTTCAAAAAATTATTTTCTAAGAAAAACATATCATTTTCCATAAAATTAATTTGATTTTTCACCTTAACATCTTTCATTTCTTACCCCCTTTTTTTATTTTTTTTAATAACAAACCGGTCGGCATGTAAGATCGAAACAAATAAATGCACAGAGAAAGATGCAACAAGTTGGTCCTTCTGTTTCAGGTATATCTGCCCTAGACAGGCCCAACCCCTGTGTTGAGCCTCCTAAGTAAAATATGCACATGATGCAAATAGACTTTCCTATCGGGGATCCGGCATAAAGTTTTATTATTCTAAGTCATCATTCTGTTGGAAAAGGTGTCTAGACTGGCTTTAACTCGAGCGGACAACTCGAGCCGAGGAGTGTCGGTGCACCGGTAGCATGGCTTTCCGGCTTAATTGACAATGCTCTCCGCCTAAACAGGTGTGACTACAAATCCTTCATTGGGTGCCAAGCACCACAGCTATCTTGAGAATAATGGGCTATGTCCAGCAAATGCCCGATATTTTTTTTTTAAAAGACTCAGAGGAGAAAGCGGGTATCGGCACAATTTATATACAATTCACAAAATATCAAAGCGGAAAAAAAACAACATTTAGCACATTAATTCAAACATATAATAAGATCAAATAATAAACAAGCCAAATATAACAATTATTCAAAGCTCGAATTCTTAAACCATGAACCGGTGGTTCTGAGTTTTTCCATCCCCAGCAGAGTCGCCAGAGTTGTCACACCTCCTTTTGGCGCTAACCCGCGAGGGCGCAAGGTGAAGGAGTTTTTCCAATTTAAGTGACAATATTCGAAATAGGATTATTCTATCTATTTCTGAGTCGCCACTTGGAATAAATTAAGGTGTCCCAAGTCACCAATTTATTTAAATCCCGAATCGAGGAAATTTCGACTTTCTAATGAAGTCTGTGAACCACAAATTCTAAGTAAGGAATTCTGTTGACCCGAGTGAAGGTGTTAGGCACCCCCGGATCCCGTGGTTCTAGCACGGTCGCTTCAATTATCATAAATGGCTAAAAATATCTGATTTTAATATATGTTCAATACTATAATGCAATTTTAAATCATTTACCGCATTTTGGTTATTTTTTAAGAAAAGAAAAATATTATTTTTCTGAGGGGTCCCGCAATGGTAAATTTGAGTTGGCGAGGCTCGTCCCACTTATATTTTAAAAGGGCCATCCTAAAGTGACTAAATTTTCTATTATTGTTTTTATTTCTTATCTACGAAAGAAAGATCCTAATTAATCGAGTTAATTCATAATTAATCAATATAGTAAAGTATTGGGGCTTGTAGCCACACGTATTCTAATCAGTCAATGGTTTTGGACCCTTCTATTGTCCACATAAGAGAAACAACACCAAGCTAGGCCCAATACGTGAGCCCAATTAAACACTGGATATGGAGAAGTACCCAATTGAATCTCTGTAGTATTACTTACACGAGCATAATGCATACCTTACTCTTATTCATTATACTACTCGTCATTTTTAAGTAACAACATATCTGAAATATCAATGTTTCTCTTCATGTGTATGAACTCTAACTCAATTTCCATTTTAATGAACTTAATACACTATCATGAATATACCAAACATTTATCAATTAGCTTCTTAATGATCCTTAATTTACAAATATTCTAAAACACCTAAATCCTATTCGTGAAAACAAATAAATGAACTTATAACTTTTAAAACTGATGAGAGAATAATCAGGTATAACAGAAATATTCCAAATATTCTGGGATTCAACTCATAAACAATCGAAACTAACAGAATCAATTACGATCAAAATGAAACAATAGAACTAAAGTATAAAGCAAAGTGTCAGAATCCACATGAGGCTTTGAATTTCGACTTCATGTCATATTGCTACATTCAGCTTTCCAATTTCAAAGCTAACAGAAGAAGTACCTGGAATTTCAACAGCGAAAATGGAGAAACACACCCAAGTAGCTCGATAGAAAACCTTCAGATGCCCTTGGACACTCAAACGGGAAACAGAAATAGAGAAAGACTCAACTATTTTAGATCTTGAGAGCAATGTAACAGTGTACAGGAACTCGAGTTGCCTAAGGCTGACTTTAAATCTTTTACTAATCCTTCAAAGTTCTCTTCACTCTCTTGAATGCTCAAAACTCTTGAACTCTTTTTAGATAGGTTTGTAAAGACCAAAACAAGCTCTCAACAAAAAAAAAATAAACTCTCCTTCACTCTCTATATCAGAATATCTGTTCCAGAATGTATCTCATATCCCTCTATTTCTGTTTTTCAAAATGTATATCAGAATCTCTCTCTTGTTTTTTTCGGAATCTATTTTTTTAGAGTTTAGACTCTCTTTTCTCTTTGCTTCCTGATTTTTCAGTGTTCAAAAAAGTGTTTTCTCTCCTCTATCCTTTCCTCCAGATTGTATTATCTCTGTCTGTATATCCTCCAGTGAGTGTGTGCCTTCTCTTTTTATAGCTCTCAAAATTTCAGATTCTCCCATCTCAATTCCTTTTTCCAGCCTGTGTTATTCCCTAGCCCATGTGCATCCCTTTAGCTTTTTAGTCACACCCCATGTGCTTTCTCATTTCCAGCTTGTATTATTCCCTAGCCCATGTGCACTACACCTTTTCTTTAATTTTCTAAAACCTTATCAGAATTGCAACTATATTCACCTTAAAATCCTATTAGCATTACAGCTATATCCAAACCAAACTTCCTAATTTAAAATCAAGCAGAATTCAAGGTTCAAAACCCACAGGGAATCATAACATCACAGCTAAATCATGGTCCAGTGTTATAACAAATGAGGCTCGCAGAATTAATTGACGACGTTCGACTAATTGATCACAACATGTACAATTGACATTCAAACAATCGCAAAATTAGTGAATCAAGAACTCTCGGCCAATGCCGGGGAATACAAAGCTAATTGTTCGACGATGCTAATCGACGCGAACACGTATTCGACAACATTCATGATCAAACAAACAAAGACAGAAAAGCAATTGACCAAATAAAGGTCTTTGAGGAGAAGAAAGAATGGGCGAAAATTTGAGAAGAATTCAACAAAAATAGACTAAACAAATAAAAAAAAATACAAGCAAATACCCAATTGAAACAAACAAGAAAAGAAAGTTACCTCAAGAAAATCGAAAGCTGGACGGACCCGGCTCCAAAGGATTGGAGTTTTGCACCTTTTGAAGTAAACGGACTTTAATTGAAGTGTTTTTCAAACGAAAAACACTCCAATTAAAGTCTATTGACTTCAATTACTTTTAATTCGGACAAAATCCCTAGTTTTCGAATTCTAGGGTTCTTGAAGCTCGGTTTTGGGGCTTGACGACTTATGGCCAGATTCGAAAGGAACGGGGCATGGATTCATAGAAGGGATGGTCCAGTGGTGGTGTGGTACCAATTTGGGGCAGTTTGGGGTAAGTTGGGTTTTAGGGTCGATCTTCGATCTAATATTCGAGATGATATACGAGGATTTGAGGTTAGGTGGTTAGGGATTTGGGACGGGGAGGTCAAGGGGAGTTTGGGGTGTAAATTTCAGGCGGTTTGGAGCGCCACCGCCGGCGGAGACGATTTCCGGCCGGCGGTTCACGGTGGCGGATGGTGGCCGGAAATCGCCTGGAGGAAGATGAGTTCAAAGAGGGGCTGTTTGGTTTGGGTGTGAAAGGGTTTGGGGTCTTGGGTAATTAGAATTAGGTTAATGCTCTGGACCGTTGGATGAAGTATCATCAACGGTCCAGATTGAAAGATGGGAGATGGGGCGGATCTTTTGGGTATTTGGGCCTCAATTTTGTCCGATTTAGTGCTAGCCCAATCCATTTTCTCTTTTAATTCTTCTCTCTTTGCTTTTGAAATTAGTTCCTAATTTATTAAAACAAAATTCTAATCATACTACAAAAAATCAAATCAAATAATATTAATACTAATTAAATTATACTAACAATTATCACACATAATTAAATATCAAACAAATATAAATCACACAACTAGGCATTTAAATGTTAAGACAAGAGGGGTTGCTCTGATGGTAAGCAACCCCCACTTCCAACTGAGAGGTTGTGAGTTCGAGTCTCCCCAAGAGCAAGGTGGGTAGTTCTTGGAGGGAAGGATGCTGGGGGTCTATTTGGAAACGGCCTCTCTACCTTAAGGTAGGGGTAAGGTCTGCGTACACACTACCATCCCCAGACCCCACTAAGTGGGAATTATACTGGGTTGTTGTTGTTGTTGTTAGGCATTTAAATGTTAAGAATGTATAAGATGAATTATTTTTGTAACTTTTATCTTATAAGTATATCATTTGCAATAAACTTAATTACTTTAAACAAAACTTAAATGCAAAAATATCACACTATTTTTTTATATTTTATTTTATTAGTTTAACAAATAAACATGCACGGATAAAAATGTAGACAATAACTAAGAAAAATCAAACAAAAAATACAAAAATCAACACAACACAAAACTATTCTATATTTTTTTTTTTTTGGAGTAATTCTCATGTAGGGCAAAAATCACGTGCTCACAGACAGCATTACAAAAAAATATACATGACTTCACACTGGCCATAAATAAAGTTTGCTCATAATATTGCTAATAGTAACTCTGTTTGCATGTATAATTGTATTTAAATATAGCCTTTTACACTCAAACCACAGCACACCAACTTCTCTTTCTCCTTCCTGTTTGACTTTATTTTGTCCCCTACAAATCTCAGGGATTAGAAAATAGTGTACATCCCATCTCTGTGACTGGTTTGATCAAATCTTTACATTTCATCTCCGACTGGTTTTCCACTTAATTTCTTCGTCTTTTACTGCATATGCCATGGACTTATACATATAGACATAGTTGCTTGCTTCTACACTCTCCGTTCAGAGTTCAACTTCTATGCCCTCCTTTCTTCAAGAGTTCAACTTCTACGCGCTTAATTTCATCTTTCAACTCTTGCAAAGCAGGCTTGCTAGATCGATCAGTGCTCGAGGTCTTGTTATCACTTAAAAGATCAACTAGATGCTTCAAGCACAATAGGTATTCAGCTTTTACTCCAGGAGCATCAGACAATGACTTCTCAGTAACAAACTACACAACAAAGATAAAACCATGACAGAACATACATCGTACATATTTCGTCAACAAAAAGTAAAAACACTTTATGAGATTCCAAAATAGTTCAACAGTAAATCAGAGAAGGCTCATGCCCCTTACCGATGTCACATTTAGATGTAGAGTAAACGGGAATAGATTTGCCCATAAGTTCAAATAAAAAGTCTTACTTTTGCATATTTCAAAATCTTGATTGTGAGAACCAGATTGACCAGAGTAATTACAATTTTGTAGTTTCTAAATATATGTTCTTCCTTTTCCTTTTCTTTTTAAAGAACATTATACACCCAAAAACCAAACTATGTCATGGTTTGCACAAATAAAAATTGAAATATATGCTGCCTCAATCGTGCAAGATGCTATTGTGACATCTAATTTTTCAATTGGAGAACCTGGACAGATCTGAAGTCCTCCTACTTTGCTTTCTCTGTCCTAAAACACTAATATACAGAACCTGTAAATTTATCATTAAAAGCACACTAGCTATTACCTCAACAATATCCAGAAAGGACATAGAATTGCCTATCATAGCATGACATATAATTGATAACCAAACATTTGACATCCAAAGGAGAATTTGACTTGCTCCAAGGAAACTATATCTAGAGATAGAAACAGAAGTTCCTCAACTATACTATCCTTGGGATTTTATAATTGGTGTATTCTAAGCTCCAATGTGGTGCAAGAACCAAGAAGAAAAGGTAATAACCAGTAAAGCCACAAGATCATGATAACAAAGTTCGAATGCTGATCATTAACTAATATGCATAAATGAATTGACTAAACTAAACTTATTACTGACCAATATAAAACTAAACTGCTCATACCTCCTTATATGCAGAAATGCATTGACGAAGAGCACTTTCAGCCTCAGAGCTATAAGGGTCCTGATTCAATAGAAGGTGCAGTCAAAAATCAGTTTCATAATGTTTGAAACATCCCAGAGAAACGGATAGGATTGTTAATGAAAGACAACCGATATAACCTAACCTTTGATTCTTCACGCTTCAGCTTTGTCATCTCCAACAACGAAAGAGTATTAAGTGATTGCAACTGCAGGCAAATCAACAATAAAGCTAATTTAAAACAGGAGTTTTAAAATTATTTTTGAAAAAGGGTGCTAGCAGTCAGTCAGTTAAGCCATATAAAGGCAGAGAGATGAACACATTCACCAACTTTTAGAAATTCTATAGATGCCTGAATATTAATATTCAAAAGACCACAATTTTCTGTTGCAGACTCTTGGTAGAGTAATGTGGACTAAGATCCGCAGGACTTCATAAGTGAGGAGATTTAATTGAAATCCGCCATATATAGCAGGAAACCCCAAGCAAAATTGGCCCCTCTAGAAATTCAGAATTCAGTTAGATAGCGCTTTTAAAGCTTAAGATTCTTAATTTGAAGATTATACTAAGTCGCACTGATTGCTCTTGTTGCAAATACTTTCCTTTCCTGATATGATGAACTCCAAACGTCAAATTCCTTACCCAGGGCCCAGAAATGGCCCTTCACCCTTTTTTTCTATTGTAACTTGAATTTCAACCTAATGATTGGAGGTGAAAAGTCTTTACCACTAGGCTAAACCTACATCATGTACAAATCATATAGAATAACACCCAAAGATTTTAAAATGGTCTCGTCCACATCCTCTTTTAGAGAGGGTAACAAGTTTGAAATGAAAGATGAAACTTCATTTACTTGTCAAAGAACGGAAGGCTACATTACAGTGAACATTCCATACCAAACCCAATAACTAAAAGCTCCTCGCAGCACAATGGGCTCACTAACTCAAAAAAAAAGAAGGCAAAATGTGAATAAATCCTAAAACAACCTTTACTTGCCCATCCAAAAAGGTTTTGGAGAACCTCACTTCAGAAGGTTACCCTAGTGCCTTTTCCTCTTTATTGTCGCATTGTTATTATGTTTTAATGATTCAATCAGTTAAAGCCCTGACTTTCTCTCGGAGAGCCCAATCCTATAAACAAAGAACTGGGGTCCAGCGGTCAAAGAGGTTTGCTTATGTCCTTGAGACTTAGGATTTGAAACGCTACTGACACGTGATGTGCGCATTGGAGACTTAGAAAACTTAAAATATTGAATATTAGACTAAGGCGGGTGTAGTGGAGTGATATGGATACTGAGGATTCTTTTAGACAACCAAAAAAGCTTGAGTTGAGGCGCAGTTGTTGAATGGATGAAAAGAATATGTCAATTTACATATTTGACCGTAAATGGAATACCAAATGGGGTTTTTTCCCACATAAGAAGAAGAAACCCTAGATCGTTATTGTGCATATTTATCCAAGATTGAAATCCTGAATCGCCTGAGCTACCTTGGCTCAGAAGAAAAATATGTCACTCTATCTGAGATTCGCACAATTTACCTAGACTCATGAAGCATCGGCATGAACTCTAATTATCTTATCCCTCTAAATTGTAACTGTAAACTCAGAAGATAGTAGGAAATGAAATAAATTACAAAATTAGAAGAATTTTGAGAGGATTGAAAGACACATTCTGCTACAACCTGCTTACTACAAGACGACCCAACTGGAAAACCATGAGACAGAGTTACTTGCTGCTCAGGCACCAACCAATGAGGCTAATTCACTATTAGAAGCGGCATCTTTGGCTAGTCTCAAACTATAGTTGTATGCTAAGTTGCTCGGACTGTTCACTTTCAGTGTTGCACCCATGCTGACACGAGGTGATGCGGGATCCGCACCGGATCTGGTCAACTGATTTTGGGTACTTTGACCAAAATTGACGGAGAAATTTGGGACAGATACAATGATTTTTGAACTCAAAACAAAAATTAGGATGAAATTGAAGAAAACGAAATACCTTGTACATAGAAATTTTATGCCAGTCCTTATCCTTTTATCTCCTACTCGGATTCTCCTCTTGATCAATATTTATTCCTTCTTAGAATACCTTTAAGTTTTCCGCATAATCTCATAATTTAGATACATCTTTGTAACTCCAGTTTTAGATATTTAAATTATTTGTCGAATCCCCGCACTCGTATCCGTACCTGGATGGCTGGATCCATACCCCTGAATCTTAAAATTCAGATCATGAAAGATCCAACCTCTAGATCCGCACCCACATCGGACCCTCACCCAGTCCGAGAAACTTAGGTTGTATGCAGTGTTGTGAAAAGCGAGCTCTTCCTCGCTTAAAGCGAGAAGCGAAGAGAGGCGAGCCATCGAACGCTTTTGTTAGCTGAAGCGTAGCAGGTTTACAAAGCGAGAGGCGACGATGCAAAGCAATGCATAAGAAGCAAGCGCTTCTCTGTATTACAAGGCTGCCAACCTATTTAATTAAAAAAGCAATTCTTTTTTTAAAACATCATCGACCAGCAGCAACACAGAAAGAAAGAGGCGACCTAGGGTCAGATTTTCTACACATTTCAATTTCAAGATCATCAAGTTTGGTCCAGGTATGTGATCTCTTCCTCATCCTCCTTTTTCTTTTTCTTTTGCTATCACTGTTTCAGCGTCCAAATAGCAGTGAAATGCTGGCGAATTTCTTTTCCCTATAGTTCTTCTTTCTCATTCTTCTCCTCTTCTTCTTTAGAAGAATAGGATGCTCATTTTGTGCTTTAATTGATGCTACTCTTTAGTTTCTATATTGAAGTATTGATCATTTGCTTACAGTTACATGTGTTGTCTATGCAGTATTTATTTTAATATTTTTTTAAAAAAATTTCACTTCACTTAAAAAAAGTGAGCGCTTCGCTTCTCGCTTCACACTCTTCACAACATTTGTTGTACAGTAGCATATCCAAATACAGGAGTACCATATACCCATATGCCTCTACTTCACCAAAAAAAAAATAATAAAGGATCTCACAATTTAACATCTTAAAACAAATATTGGTTGGATTGCTTAAATAACAGAAGTTAGCAGAGGATAACATTTAACTGACTGTCTCTCTTCACAAACAATCAATCATGGGAACTGACCAGGATCATCATTGCTGATTGCCTGCTCCTTACTGTTGTCATAGATGCTCCATAAGACTGTTTATTTCCTTTCCCTTTCATGGAAGGCACCAAATTTCCCCGAGCCACACTACAATCAACAATTAAGAAAAACAATAGACTGAGGAAAGTTGTCATGATGTCACCAATATTGATAATGGACAAGCTTGTGGGACCACTTTGCAAAGGAATGATTTTAGTTTCTCCGAGATAAGGTGAGGTATAAGTTACAAAACGGCATAAATATCACTCATCAGAGAGAGATATTATCCTGAGCAAGACAAAAGACTCCTCAGGGAGGACCTGTAAACAGCATCGAGTAGCAGTTCCTTTGACACAAAAAGACACTTTAAACTACTAGCTGCCAATTACACATTTGATACAAAACTTGGTAACTTAAAGTTCGAGCAATTGTTACTAAGTTCAAATGAGTCAAAACTACCATAATTGATCAGCACACATAGCTAAACAGTCCCAGAAGAAATTAAGTGACAACTAATATGAGTTCATGCACTCAGGACACACGAAACTTTTTTTAGACTTGAGGTTCAAAGAGAAACCTGCAATACTGGACAGTGGACAAATTTCAAAACCTCATCACGTAATTGTACAAACTAACGAACCAAGATACACGGCCATCTATGGTTGTCAGTGCTGAATTGCAGAGCATGGAATATAGCCCCTTGATGCTTAGTCACGAGAGAAGACAGTAAGCTACTCTTTGAAGGAGTAGAATATTCTTTTGTACGAATGAGAACTAGTCTTTATCACCCTCGAAAATCTTAATGCACTCATGAGGTTACAGTTAGTAGATAATCTGCCACTTTTGCAGAGAACCATATTCAGGTGTACGTTTTCTGCCTTTTGTATTTAACTTGTATACCTAGAGATCTACAATTATTATCGTACCAAAAATATATATAGTGGTCATGCAATTCTGCCTGTGAGGTTTCTCAAATTGTTAGTCCCAAACCTAGATAAATAAGGATTGCAGTATATTGACGGTCGGTGTAAAACTAGTTAATTTCGCTTGGGATTAAGGTGTAGCGTAATTGTATGATGCACTCAACAGAACTGCCGAATCTCAAAAACAGAAAACTAAACCTAAACGGATACTAACAAAACAAGAGATATTTCAAAATTGAATGTGGACAAAAACAATTATACCTGTAAGAGATGATATTAACGTCAAAACTAGTTAACAGAGAAATGTAAGACGAAAATACAAAAGAAACCAAAGCTAAGACTAATAAATACCTTATCGACTTGCTTAAAAGATCTTTTGCCATATCAAGCTCAGGCCTTGCTTGATAAACATTACTTTTCTGGAGCTTGTTAGAGTCGAGCATTTTCACTCTTGCAATATGTAGGAAATTCGCAGCAATCTATTAATGAAGAAGGATAAGAGAAATTACATAGAATTCATAGTACTAAATCAACAGATAATATTATCATCCTGAATTGCTAGTATATGTTGAGAATTTAGAGGGAAAACCTGAATATGGTCTTCAGGGAGTAAAGCTCTTCGGGCATCAAGACACCTGCTCAAACAATTATATCATGTCCTGCTTTATCAGTCTTAAAAGCATACACCTTACTCAGTAACTAATTAGGGAACGTGATTCACCGTTCTAAAAGCTCTTGAGCTTCTTTCAAGTTTCCTAGCGACTGAAGGGTCAAGGCCAGGCGTTCAGCTGCAACTACAGTCTCTAAAGAATTCCAACCCTGTTGATATGAGTAACAACAAGTGAGAAAATGACTATGGATATAGAGTAACAAGGTTTGGAAACATAGAATAATACAGAAGAAAAAAAATGAAAATTATCCATTAGAGTTCAATGATTTTTGTCCAACTGAACTGTAGAGGCTTAAAAGGAAATAAACACCATATATAACCAGAATCTTGCTGGATATCCTTTTATTTCAATTTCGTAGCATAAGCATCTTCAGACAAGAAAATTTGGAGGTAAGGTTTGGCACGAGATAAAATTTCTTCATCAAAGTCACAGTTTTGCCCATAAGAGAAATTAAATCAGAAAGCATTAGAATATTCTTGCATTGTGAACACGCTATTTTACCAAGCAGAAAGGAATTTTGCTAGCTTAAGCAGCTCTGTCATATTGCTGGAAACTGAAAACTAGTGCTCTGCTTTTCCATGGAGACACTAGTGAATGATATTGCAATGCAGGCCAGGCACCATACTACTGTCAGCCCCAAAATAAACATTCCCCCCCTCCCTTTTGCATTCGCTACGCTCTTGAATCAAAGATTTAAATTATTCATATTTCATCCATTTTCCATAAATTTGAATTACATTTAGGAAACCCTACAGAAATGTCCTTGCTTGGCCTGTTACCTTAGTCACAAAGTTATGTTTAGGCTGCTACACTATCACACTGGAGCTGTAATTTCATTCGGATGTTGCGGAAAGCAATAAAATAGAAAAAATTGGACGGTTTTTCTTCTCTTTATCTTTTTCCTTTTTTGGTCATTGACCAGTTGAGAAAGAAGGGGAACCTTGGAGCAAAAACAAAGTTGTCTGTGTGATCTACAAGTCACACGCTCGAGCCGTAGAAGCAGACACTAATGCTTGCATTAATGCTGTCTACATCACACCCTTGGGTGCGGCCCCTCCCCAGACGTCGCGTGAATGCGGGATGCTTTGTGCATCGGTCTACCCTTTTTAACAGTTTAGAAAGAGATCTAAGATGGATCTTGTTTTCCCATTGAAACCAGAAGGGAATCAAGCTTTTAAAATTGGAACACTCAATACTGATTAAAAGAAAATTGAAATTTTGATTCACAATTTCAAAATCTACATGTTAAACTACTAACATAACAATGAAGATGTCAGCAATCCAAAAACGGATAAAACGAACTGGAAGTATAACTTCAGGTAATCATTTCTAGAACAGATAGAAACAATAAAAATTATCCCAGGAAAAAAAGAGAGGTTGGCAGACCTTTGCTAATTCCATAATATGCAGGATCCTTCTCAGCACGTTCTCAGCCTCCTCGTTTCGGTCAGATTTAATATATATCTATAAAGGAGAGTAGATTGTAAGCTAACTTTACCAAGTAATTCATATTTTTGTGACATACAAAAGCAGGTAGATCTGGTAGAATTACTTATGTTGATTTGTACAGTAGCTCAATACTTTCAGTAGACTAAGACATGGTATGCTTATTGGTCAAGGAGACGCAAAAAGAGAAATCAGCAGCCTAAAAGAAAAGAACCATACACAGATGCATTCAAGACTTCAAAGAAAATAAAATAGAAGGACTTAGATACCCCAATTACAGCAAACCAATCTTTTGCAATGTGTTTCCCCTTATGTAGAGAATGACAGATTTCATTTCTAGGAACTTCCTTAGTGTACATGTACGATGCTTTTTCTTTGATCCACTAAGATGCAAGTTGTTGAATTAATACTTAAAGAATGTTCACCGGTGTCATATGAAATTAATTAGACAGATCAACAGTTTTCATATTGCAGAGCTAGTTAAGACCAGAGTTATTACCCAGGTATCGAAACTATCATAGGCTAATGAATCAATTAGCTATGCAAAAGCTTGGAATGTACCTTGGAAAATATCTAGCTTATAAAACCAGGTCATTTTGCTCTTTCTATGCTTGAACAAGTCTTTTCCAAGATAAATACATGCATAGCAGTTAGAAGGACATATTCAGATAGCACATTTAATTAATCTTCTGCAGTATCCTTTTGTTGGGTAACACAAAGTTTAAGTCTCAATCACACCGAATTGACCCAAAACTTTTTCAGGTAAAAGAAATAGTGCTCTGTTCAACTTTAAGCTAGATCAACTGTACCCAGTGAGAGTAACCTCAATGGTTTTTACTCTATGCACAATCAACATTCGCATAACCTTGGAACAAATGCAAAAAAGCCTGGAAGCACAACCTCAGCTAGCTGTCGCAGCCTCTTGGTACATATCATCGATTCACCTTGACCTCCATCCTACAATGGTAAACAAAATTGTAAGAACAGAAACACAAATCAATTATAGAATACCCACAATCAGCAGGTAACATATTTAGGGACCTCCAAAATCCGAATAGAATCGCGAACCAGAGCCTCTGAATCCTTGTATTTTCCCTGAAGATACAGCACCTGGAAGTGGAGTGGGATTCTCTTGTCAGTCAAAGTTATTAAAGACTACACAAGAGAAGACTGCCCGCCAGCAGAAGCAGTTTCAATTTTTGGAAGAGGCACTAGAAACTATATGCACCATATTTTCAAAATTTAGTTTTGCCTACATTTCCATTTTGCCAAAAGCCTATAAATGTAGATGCTAGCTACTGAACAACTAGGGTGACCAAAAAGGAAAAGCTACCAAAAATATTAAGTGAAGAGAAGAAGCATAAAACATATACACAGGAAAAAACTCAACCATTGAACATAAAATATACAAGCCAAAGAGCTTTAGATACAAATTAGATCTTAACAAGAATTTGAAATTGAAGATAAAACAGAACTTGAATGAGTGAAATGCATATAGTTACAGGAGAAGAAAAGGATAGATTAGAGATATTGCATCTATGGCAATGGAAACAATAAGAGGCAGAAGCTGTAATGGAGATCTCTTACTTTAAAGTTTGACATGTCAGCTTGGCTAAGGGCATTCATTTGGTAGCCATTTTTTCCCTTATCATGTTGTGTTTTTATTTTAAGAGGAGATATCTTTATTTTATTGATTTTATATCAAAACAGAGAGAATGCATTATTCCAGCCATTGTGAAATAAACCCAAATCCTAACAGGAGATAGAGAGAAAGATAGTAAGTAATTAAGTCATTGAACTAAATTGTGTATCCCTCTCATTAATTGTTTATTAGCTACTGGGTAGCTCTGTATCTGGTAATCCACTTGTTTGCTTGGGGTTGTAACGGCGCCCTATTCTCCATATTTGGGTTGACCTCCATTTTAGACTGGTTACAAGATGTTTGTAATCAATACAAAAGAATTGGCCTGTTCTGCCCCCGTCTTGGGGCATCTAACAGGGGACAAACTTTTCTACCAACCATAAGGATTATATGAACATGAAGTGGAGCAGAAACTGTGGTATTACTGTTCCCAGATGATACATGGTGTCAGCATAGTCTGGATGAGCCTCCCCTAAGACACGCCTCTTAATCTACAAGTTTGAATGGTGAAAGAAAAACATATTTAGAAACTTAATAGCAACAGCTGAAGTAATTACAGCGCAAGTCGTGGTAATAACAACATACCTTTAAAGCACGCTGCCATGTTAATAATATGAACGAAAAAGAAAAGAAAAATGATATCAGTAATTGATACACAAGAGCAAGAGCAGTTGAAAATCATGAAGGAAAAAAAAGGCAATTGTCAAGTAAAAGCTACACTTCAGATTAAAACTGACAATCATTCCTCAAGCATGACAAGAGACCGAAGGTGAAGGCAACATTTTATCACTCAAGCATGACAAGAGACCGAAGGTGAAGGCAACATTTTATCACTCCCACCATCCAAATTAAATATATACTGTTGCATACCAAAATTATATCCACTGAGTTGAAAAGGGAAGGTACAACCATATGCTTAGCGGAAAGCTGCATAAGCACTACTCTTCCACTTATCAATAAACCTTTCTCTTATTTCGATTATGAAGAACCGAAAAAGTATTGAACGGCCCAAAAATGTTCCCTTCACATTGGCAATCCAAATTTTCAACTCTTAACTTAATATTTGTGCCAGGTCAAAGAGTACATTCAATATGTGATAAAGGTATGCCCAACTTAAGTATAGTTTGATAAGGTTAATCAATTTCAACTATTTTCAACTTGAATGAAACTTGCGCTCCATGCTCAAGTCAAGCATCAGAAGCATTTAACTTAGAGTAGGAGTGTTTCCAATGCTAATACTTCAGTTTAAGGTCACATTAATAAACCATTCTTGAACAGTCAAATCACACACACACAAAAAATCATGTGCACAGGATATCATAGCAAGAAGTTGGTATAACAAAGAAAATCTAGATACGTTAATGTGGCCCAAAAAAAAAGGTCAAATGACGGCATGCTTGGATCCAATTCAAGCCCTTCAACAAATAATACATTATACAATGGATCAGTGATTTAAAAGTGATCGCTTCGTCACTTTAAGCGAGAAGCGACGCTCTACAGGCCTTCGCTCTTTTGAAGCTGAGGCGACTCGACCAGCAGAAGCGATCACTTCAGGTGTTGATGCGAGACGGGATGCAGAAACGAGAAGCGCAAAAGCGGTCGCTTTAGTAAACAGGGGTCAAGTTTTTTTTCTAAAGAAAAAAGATTGGATCTTTTTTTAATTATACAAAACATAGACCCCAAAGTGAACTGAAGACATTTCTTCTCTTCTTCCCTTCCATCGACCTCACTGCTGTTTCTAGGGTTCCGTCCAGCAGCCTCCGATCCAGGTAATTTCTTCTTTTTTTTCTTGTTTCTTCTTTCTTCTTCTTCTTATCCATTTTTCTTCTCCTTTTTTCTCTTTCTTTGTTCTCCTTCCCGTGCGTCTGCTAACTTTTAGGGCAGGCGCATTTTTTTCTTCTTTCTTAGTAGGTTAGCATTGTATACACATTTGACTTCTCTAGAGTACCCCTAACAATAAATGCTTGCACATTATATATAAGGACTTTTTGGTCTTTATTCCCTAAATTTTTCTCTAGCGTTGTTCTTCAACTCCTCTGACGAGCAACCGTGAGCTCACATTTCCCACCATGACTTCTTAGATTCTACTATAATTTTTTTTTTTTAAATAATCAGACTATGGTGTACATCATTTTTTTTTTTTGCTTTTTGATTGTAATTATAATACCCAATAATTACAAGTATTTGATTCTGTCCGGATAGAAATCAACATTTTATTCTTTCCCGTTTACAGAATATTTCTTTCCTGCCATTGAAGGTTGGAGCTCTCTTCTTACGATGTACTATTTAGGATGCCGTTATTCATCAAAAAGTTTTGCTAAAATTCTATTTTATGAAAATCGGTTTGATGCTTTTCTCACATTTTTTTACCTCTCTTTTGGTGTCTATGATTTTTATGTTATTGGAATGCCATATCGAATGCATCTACCGGCTACAAGAAGAATGAGGAGGAGAAAGGAGTAGAAATATAGGATTGGACTTGTTGGAGTTCAATCGGGAAACAAAATGGGAGAGAAATGGATGGATTTAGGGATTAGGGATAAAAGACCAAAAAGTCCTTATATTAAATGTGGTGGCATGTATTTTTAGGGGTACTTTGGAGAAGTCAAATGTGTATGCAATGCTAACCTACTACAACTATGTAGTAAGTTAGCAAAACCCATATATATATATATATATATATATATATATATATATATATATATATATATATATATATGTTATATTTTCAGTTTATTTCATTATGTTTGTTTTTCTTGGTTTTTTTCCCTTTTATTCTTCTTATTTAGCCTTTATTTATTAATTTTATGTGTATTTTAGTTTATAAAGTTAATTATATTATATATATAATATATTTTCAGTTTATTTCATTATATTTGTTTTTCTTGTATCTTAATAGAGATTAAAATGTCTCAAAGTTCGCAAGAGAAAGACCCAGCTTGGCGCTATGGAGATAAAGTTAATGAGAAGAATAGTACAAATGTTATATGCAAGTTTTACATTATGTTTTTTAAGAATTGCGCTTCATTTCATTTCAATGAAGGGTGTGCTTCACTTCGCTTTTGAAGCGAGGGAAGCTCCATTCGCTTTTTTGCGTTTCTCACTATCAAAAATTCTGCAATGGATTTTTGGGATGGAAATGATACAATATGCCAGTTGAGCAGATAAAATCCACAACTTTTAAGCAAACTCATCCAGTGGCTATGGATAATAAACTACTGGAAAGATATACACCAGCTGAAGAAATAATACAACAATGTCATGAACATGAATTTAATGACATAAAAGTTTTATGAATGAGAATAGCAAAAGAAAGAAAGTGTCTGAAAATGTTTGCCCATTTACCTCATAGACACCACGAGCTTGTTCCAGTTTTCTTTGCATAAGATAGAATTGTCCTAGATTGTGAAGGGCTGCCCCAACTCTACGACACAAAAGAAAGCATATAAGGGGAAGTGATACACAACTTTCGAGCGAGAAGTCAAAGATGCAGATAGATGGATTAACAAACTCTCACTCTATACTAAATTCGTGGCCGTGGAGATTAACTATGATATATCTTCCAACAAGACTTGTATAGAGGCAATGCATTTCCTAACCAGCACCATGATACTGACAAGAGTAGATCGATCATTATGCAACTGATGGAGCATGTTGTTTCATACGGAATGCTGAAGACATTCTACATATGGGTCGTCTTATAGACCTTTCATAATACGGTTGGCTACCCTGAGTTTCACAAATATTCCTCCAATTTTCTTACTTCGTAAGCCACCTATTCTTTAATTACCATTTCTTACCCATGGGACCATGAAAACTTTACAAATTAGGATGAAAATAAGAATCATGTACAAGCTGTTCACATTGGACAGGGAAGATATCAGGCTTTCATATTAATTGATGATGACGTGCTAAATTTATCAACCAAATCTAACTCTCTGAATTCCTGTCTGAATTCAAGATACCAACATATCTAAATAATAGATCCTAACCCTTAGGGGTTGGCCTGGTGGCAATTGACTTGAGCCTTGGGGTTTACTCCCTTTCAAGGTCTCAAGTTCGAAACCCACTGGGTGCAAACAATTTCTGAGGGCCATCGGTAAAACCTGAATTAACCATGGTGCACTTGCGGGAAACTCCTTGCCGAGGGCCTGTGCACCCCCGGGATTAGTCGGGGCTCGAAGAGACTCGGGCACCCGGTGCAAAATCAAAAAGAATAATAGATCCTACATTTATTTCCTTGTTGTGTGGCATATTAAATGTCAACAATTTTCCCTGTTCTTGGTCTATCCTTTTGTTCTCTCGCACACCATCAGCTTTAAGCATGGTTTGAATCGCTATGCCAAAAACTCTTCCATTTACTACTGATCTCCTCTTGTTCTCTCGTACACCATTTCAGCATTCCTTTCCCTATACAAATGGGTGAGTACAGTGTAGAACAGCCGCGAGACCGCTAATGTTACATGGGGAATAAACACCGGAACTCGAAATCCTGACTGTTATATAAATGTTTAATATGGATGTGAAGTTAAAACTAGAGAAGATTAGAAATGATCACATCCAAAGAGAGTGCAAGTAGCATGAATTTAGGATAAATTAAGTGGTAACATGAGATGGTTTGGCCATGTCATAAGTAGACCTCCAGATGAATCATTCAGAGGTGTGACAGTATGATGATTAAAGGTATAAAAAGAGACGAGGTACGCGTAAACTCACACGAAGAAAAGAAGTTTTGAAAGACCTATAAACTCTCAGAATCAATTTGGACTTACTAAGAAGAAAACAAAGTGAGGCAATAGGAGTAAACAAGTGCTGGGCAGGATAATTGTGAAATCTAGAGAACTCCTTATTTGTCTAAAAAGACAAATAATTTAGTATTGAATGAAATAGACTTTAATAGAGCAATATTTTCCACAGAAGATTCATATAACTGAACCAATACTTCAGGAGGCTTAGTTCATTGATTCACTGATTGAATATAACATAATTGGAGACTAGCATGCAATGATTCTTTCGTATGGAAAACCATGGAAGTAGTCTCTGCTGATGGTTTGACCTTTTTGCAAACGTTGAAGATTCAGCATGTTTCTTTCTATGCTTTTCTTTGACTCGACCTGAGTGCCAGGCTCGGACACAGCTGACCTCACTTTGGGCAGTATAAGAGTAGCAAAGTTTATATATAAGATAGCACACATATGAATGCCCCAACCAGGTGTCTCCACAATAATAACTTATTCAAGAAAAGTCATCTCAACACCTACCGTACATCGTCTTGTCCAAATGATTCCTCGAGTATACTGATTGCTTCCAAGTACATAGGTTCTGCTTTATTAAACGCCTTTCTGACTCTATACAGCTCCGCCTGTCACAAAAAACAGCACCGATAACCTTTCTAAATAGACTAATCAGCCAAGCGGAAAATGAGTTTCATGCAAAATGGTTACTTATAATTAGAAGTACTCACTCCATCCTTCTTGTGGCATATTTTTAATATAACAAATCCAAAGTAATGGTCATTCCATATACCGGTGATTATTACATTGTTATTGGATTCATCTTAAGGCTCAATGCAATACAATCTAAAAAATGGAGTCTTAATAAGAAATGAGAATCAGCACGTCTCCAAAAATCTAACTTTCGTAGAGTATGTGCATTCTTCACCGACTTCCTTGGCATGTACAAAATTAAATGGTCACTCCCAAATAACAAACATGCAAAAATGCAACTTGAAGACTATCACTTTCCAAATTACCAGTACTTGATGATTCAAAAATACCTAGCAGCCATAGCATTAGCAATAATTTTGAAATATAACGTTAAAAGCATCAGGTTTTTTTCTTTGATAAGGTAAATAATTTTATTAATAGCCTGAAGAAGTTTTAAGAGCATGAAGGACAAAAAGCATCTTATAGTGGACCTACGAGATTGTTGTATGCAGATGCAACATGTGGATCCCTATCTCCAAAACCTTCTTTAGCTTCTTGCAGTGCAGACAGGAACAGTTTTTCAGCTTCCTCAAGTTTTCCCTGGTTGAATAGAATTACTACTGCAAGTTCAGAGAGTATGAACACCAAATTGAAATGAAAAGATAAATACAAAGTATCAGTGGTAACATAGGAGGCTTGCATGCCTGCAAAAATAAATCCCTTCCACTGTCTGTAAAAACTCTCCATTTGGATGTGTGTATATTAGATATCACAGACCCATCCTCAATTTTGCGCAGGTCGCTTATTTCAGCATCAATTCCAGTAGTTGCTGGAGGAGAAATTTCTTCTGCCAAGGCTGGAGTGACATTTACTCCAAGGATAAAAGCTGCAATAGGAGAAAACAGTTAATGCTTTATATAATAGATTTGTCAGCAATTTACACTGTACATGGCTTCAATAACGAAATTTCTGAAAACAACAATTTGAAAGAGATAGATCATGAAAGCACCGAAAAATCTCCATGTAAACGTATCTTGTGTCAAAAGTAAACATTATTTTCTGCTATATAAGAACAGCACTCACCTAGATCAGAACTTGAAGAGAAAATAAGAAGCATTAACAACTTCAGAACTGGCATACACTGATAACTCAAACCAACTCGATATCACTAATAAACACTTCAAATCACACATTTGTGAACAAAATCCACTAAAGAAACAGCTAAAGACCCAAAAGTATCAAAAAGAAAAGGTCAAGAGCAAAGAACTAGGGAACATCATTCAAGCAGATACGCCCAACACACATATGCATATACCAAACACTTGAATAATAGTTCTACATATGAGGATTCTTACTTTAAGATGTTAATTTTAGAATGTTGAGTCAAAATGAAGAAATCAATGGCCAACAAGGTGAGGCCGTCATACATGGAAAGGAAAGAGAACGATAGGAAATTCTGCAGTAGAACACACATACTCAAAAATACAACCAAAAACTCTGAAACTCCCTTCCATCCTCAACTCTATCTCAACATATTTAAGAAGAATGTGGAAACGGGCTTCGCTCATTCAATTTAAATTGATAATTGTATAATTGAAAACAAACAATAAACTGATCTCTTTCATCTCTACAATCTTAATCTTCATAGATTATGCAGAATATGATAATTTAACATGGTATTTGAACAGGCAATACCTTAATTTCAGTTTATTGCTACGGGTAGACTTAAACTAACATTGAAGATGGGAAAATACTCCTTTTTCTTCTCCCGCCTCCCAACCCAACCTAACACCTTAAATTTGTGAAATATCTACAAGTACACTAAATTCCAAAAACTTTCACACCCAAAATGAAAACTAAGGGTGGTACTATGAGAAGTTCTAAATGCATCATTTGTAATCCAAGTAAAGCAGACAGTATTTCTTTAATAGCAAGCTCTAATTTAATAGATGCTTGCCCAAGTAATGAAAAATAAGGAGACGGGCAATCAGATGAGAGATTTTTTGTCTTTCACTAACCAGTAGTCCAGTACCAAATAGGTAACAAAACCATGAACTTTGGGTTAAAAAAAAAAACAAATACTGTAACTTTCTTTGCTTATTAGCAACTCAATATGGTTACTTATCGCTTTTAAGAAATGCACTAAACTGCAGATCAAGGTTCCCATTCATGAACTTATATACCTTGAAGCACTTATCCAGTCGTTTTAACTTTTATTTTAAGTGATCTTAGTACAAGTTGTGCTCACGTCATTGATAACTTTTTCTAAAGAAAAAATTAACACCTAATAGAATGATTCCTGCTTTCTTCCCAAGAGAAAGACAAAAGGGAGAAAGTACTATAGAGGGTGGAGATAAAACCGGGTACGACATCATGCCTACATATATAGAATGTCCGTACATATGGATCTCTAAAATGATGATATATAGAGGAAGATGTTTTCTTTTACAATAGAAATGCTTTTTTCCTGGAGTCGAAAAAACAATTACAATAAAAATGAATGTTTCTTGCATATTGAAATGTATGGTCCATCGTGTTTGAGTCAAGAAAGAGTTAACAGATCTATAGGACTGCACTGCAATATTGCCTCTGCGAAAATGTTGGACGAATATAGACATGCAACATATTGGTAATGGATATAGCTTATATGTATTGTTCAGTAAATATTAAATATACTACAAGCTAAAACATAGACATACGACATCAACAAATAAATGGAAAAAGTTTAAAACAACAATTTAACTTTCGGATTACCCCATAAGAGTAGTAAATACCAGCCTGTCCAAACAGAAGAATCCATTGAAATGAGTCTGAAAAGTACCCTCCAGAACCGAGCTGACTTGAAAATCCACATTTTCCTGCCCAAAAGAAATCAATCAATCATTTTAACTATACCTCAACGAACTACACCCCGATACCACACATTAATCATAGAGTTTAATATCTATTATACATAAAAAAAAAATGACACCATATATAAGAAAATTAGGATTCTTATAACCTGGGATAGCAAGAGTACCTTGTTCTACAATGTAAAAATTCCCAAAAATTGTGATAATTGAACATAATTTAATACGAAAAAAATCAATATTTATCCTAATGAATAGTAAATTCAAAAATTTACCAGCATTAGATAGTAAAATTTGGGAATTTCGTTGAATTGGAGTAGCAGGAAGTGATTGAGATGAAAAACGGAATCTTCTGAGCAAATTAGCAGATGCTTTTCGGAGAAACATCATTTGATTAAATCCGAAATTGAACTACATGAATTTGAAAATTAAAGAAAAACTATGAATTTAGTGTTAGGTTTAAATTTACTAAACCCATAAACCCTTTGAAGGAGACGAGTCGGTTGGAGTGTGACTAGTTTTATTAAAAAGTAGTGAAACTTAGGTCTCATTTGTTTTTTTTGTTTTTTTTTTTTTTAAAGATTAACACGTACGTATGTGCATACATGTATGAATATTAACATGCATATTAACATTAAGATATTTGAATTTAAATACACACATGAATATATTCAGATATATATTAAGATTTGAATACTGAATAATCAAAATTATTTTATTTTTAACATCTAAATGGATAAAATTTATCTTCATTTAAAAATTAATAAATATAAAAATCAAAAGAAATACTAACTAATTTAATTTTCTATCAATAATATATATAGTTTTTCTTTAAAAAAAAATATGATAGTTATTGGTGGTGATGACTAACGGGTGAATAACGACTAGAGACAGTAGTTGGTGGTAGTTTTGGTTGATGGTGGCGGTTCACGCCAGTAACTAGTAGTGATTGGTAGTGAAGACGATTATGATTAAGGAAGGTGGTGGTCGGTGTATGGGGTCGAATTTGATCAATCTTACCTTCCGGTCGATACGACCAACCACTGATTGATTTATGAGTCGATGTGAGGATGACCTAGGGGTAAGAGGGGAAACGACTTCGACATGTCGATGGCCTCGTTATAGAGCACACTTTATAATGGTCGTTCCAAGAACTAAATCTGGATCCCCCCATTATATAAAGGGGGATCCGAATCTTGTAATAGACAGATTCTGGTAATTGGAAAAACTTATTCTCTCGCTAATCTTTCTCCCTCTCTCTCTCTTTCTCTCTCTCTCTCCCTCTCTCTCTTATTCATACACTATTGTTATTATTCCAATTGTTGAAACAATCTTGGAGATTATTATCTCTCACTACGATTTACCCATTCATCTCTTTAATTGATTTTCTTAAAAGGGGTTTGACAACTTTTGAGTCTAACAATTTAACACCATCTATGAGAATTTCTATAGTCGAAAGCGTAGTTCTCACCTGGGGTATCAAAAGCAATGATCTCTGTCCTTCACACTCCATAGAAATCAGCGATGACATAGAAAGAAGCAAGGTTGAAAAGCGATAGCGAATGTCTCAAACAACCTCTTAGACTCTCTCAACGAAGCTGGTAGAGAAGATACCAAGAATATAGTACCAAGAGGTACATCAAAGGGGGAGATCTCACCCTCTATACTCGAGAATCTAAAGACCTCGCGCGAAAGAGGAACTTCAACATCCACGATGAGAGAAACACTACCAGCAGTCAAAAAGTTGTTAGAGGAATGGTTGACAAGAGCTCTAAACACCATGCTTGAAAAACCCCCTCTAAGAAATATCGCAGATTCGCCGATGTTGAAAGTCGCGGTTGTCATCGGCGAGCCAAGCACTGTACAAATAATCAACAATTGCACTACCACTGATGCAAGACGATACACTCGCAGCCATCATAAAGAAAGTGGAAGAAATGAAAAACGAGAACAAAATGCTTCGTGACCAAATGAAAGAACACCGGGAAAGGGTTGACAAAATACCCGGCGCCCCTAAGTTGCTGCCACAACGCGACGTGGGAAGGTTTGTCGAGCAGCCGTACAGTGAAGAAGTTGTTCCCCACCCCATCCCAAAAACCTTTCAAATGCCACCATACTTGAGAATATACGACAGGACCTTGAATCCAGAAGATCACCTGATCCATTACTTCACTGCGGTAAAAGGCAACGACTTGTCGAAAGAACGAGTGTCATGCGTGCTGTTGAAAAAGTTCGGTGAGGCTTTGATTGGAGAAGCACTAACCTGGTATTCTCAGCTACCAGTAGGGTCCATCTCAACGTTCGAAGAAATGACGGATAAATTCGCAACCGCTCATATAGGAGAAAAGAAGGTTGAAGCTAGGGTCAACGACATATTCTCCATTAGATAAAAAGCGGGCGAGGGGCTTCAAGACTTCCTAACCCGGTTCAATAGGGTAAGATGGGACAGCAATATGTGTCAGAAGGAACGGCAGTCGCATCCTTCCAGAACGGATTAAACATAAGCGGGTCAAAGGCAACCAAGAAGTTACTCAACACACTCATGAAGTACCCTTCCACCACATGGGAGGAGATCTATAATGCCTACTGCACCGAAGTAAGAGCAGATAAAGACGATCTCAATAGTCCAACCGAGCGACTGACATTAGTACAATCCGAGGTAAGGATGGATCGACATAATGATAGACGAAGAGATTAGCTCCACCCTTCAACAAAGAAAGGCTTCAGCCCTATGTCAGAACCCCTAATCCACCTTCCCCGAGGCATCAGACGTCGTACCGCGACATATTGCACCCCTTCGAAATGAAAAAAGTATGCCTCCATTATTATCTGCTTATAACTTTTGTGTTTCCCCTTCAGAAATAGTGTACGCCCTAGAGAAGCTGGGCACGAAGGTACAATGGCCACAAAAGATAAAATCAGACCCAAATGCAAGAAGGTCATATGTCCTCTATGAATTCCATCAGGAAAGAGGACACAAGACCAATGATTGCATAGGTTTACGATAGGAGGTGGTTAGAATGCTGAACTAGGGATACCTGAAAGAACTGCTTAGTGACAAAGGGAAGGCCAACTTCGCCAGAGGATGCGGCCCATCTCAAGGACCATCGAGGCCACCGTCACCGGCACGTACCATACAAATGATTATCAGCGGTGGCGACGACTTAGTGATCAACCACGTAAAGTTCGCCACCACGCATAAGTTGGAGCCAATAATCACTCACAAACGGTATGACATCTTCGAAGACAATATCATCTTCAAAAATTCAGATACCGACGATTTGTCTTTCCCTCATTACGATGTTTTATTCATAACATTATGCTTCACTGATACATATGTGAAAAGAATTATGGTAGACGACGGAAGCAGTGCGTGTATTATCCACCCAAGAGTCCTCGTGTGAATGAATCTCAAGGATAGGATAATACCACGTTGCGTAACACTAATGTGTTTTAACAATACAGTAGAGCGGACATTTGGAGAAATAGCACTACCAGTCCTGGCTGGGAGAGTCACGCTGGAAACTACATTCCACGTCATGGACATGGAAACTACTTATAATTCCATCATAAGACGCCCTTGGATACACGCCATGCAAGTTGTCCCCTCAAGCTTCTATCAGATAATCAGGTTTCCCACCCTGTGGGGAATTTTCGGCATTCGAGGCGAGCCGCATACCGCCCAGGAATGCTACCGTATCGCCCAAGATTGCACGCATACCAAGTAGTTAAAAGGGGAAAAGGCGAAAGCATATCAATCAGCCATGTCGGGAGCTAAAACTGACCCGCCAACAGAAGTCATCATAGAGCCTAATGTTGTATAAGCTAGCAAAGCAAGTATTGAAAATCTCAACACGGTACACCTGGACGACGCCAACGACACGAAAAAGGCTTATATCGGGCACAATCTCTCTGAGCCAGGTAAGTATCTTGAATTTTTGACTAGCAATGTCGATCTATTTGCCTTTTTACACTCAGATATGCTGGGGATTCCAAAAGACATCGCCACTCATAGGCTGAATGTCGATCCGCTCTATCCGCTCGTGTAGCAGATGAGGAGGAAATTGAATGTCGCAATTAATGAGGCAATTAGTGAAGAAGTGGACAAATTACTGGCCAACGGCTCCATTAGAGAATCGAAATACCCCCAATGGGTCGCTAGTGATCTAATGGTCAAAAAGAAAAATGGCAGGTGGAGAATGTGTGTGGACTTCACCGATCTGAACAAGGTATGTCCGAAAGATTCCTTTCCATTGCCCTATATCGATCAACTGATCAACACAACGGCGGGACATGAACTGCTGAGTTTCTTGGATGCCTACTCCAGTTACAATAAAATCCTAATAGTCGAGGAGGATTAAGAGAAAACAACTTTCATTACCCGCTGATAACTGTGATTTTTACATGATTTATACCCCCTTCATGCCTAAGCTTTATGCATGAATTGATATAAATTAGTCTTGAATTGCTTACAAGTTGCGCTTGATTGCAAGTTTGAGCGATCAGATGTTAAATATCATAAATCGGCTCATGATGGAGTGAAATCTACCAAGCGTCAAGAGATGAGCTAAAGTGTGACTTCAAAGACTCACGCAAACCGCAACATTTTGTCAGGCGACCGCATAAGAGGTTCCTGCAAATTACCCAAGTCAAAGAACCTGTATGGTCCGCATTGTTTTTCTACGCAGCCGCACTGGTAAAGATCAGAGGACCGGAAAATTAGGTACAATTCCACGCGGACTGCATCCATATCTACGTGGTCCGCAATGATGAAGAAACTTAAGATAAATTCTAAGGCAAAAATCCCACGCGGCCGCACTCCAAAAAAGTGCGGTCCGGGTGGAAGCATGATCGGATAGCCAGCATTGAAGATCAAACAACAGTGCTGCCGCGCAACTTTTCCACGCGGTCCGCATGACTCAACCTACGTCGCCGCTTGGCATTTCTAGGCGGTCCGCGTCTAAGATCCAGAAGCTCAACTTTTGAAGACTTTTTACCTTACTCGGCCACATGTCATTTTCATATGGTCCGCGACAGACCCTCAGGGGCATTTTGTCCAGATTTTCCTGGATAGTATAAATAGAATATTTTACTTTTTTGGATAAAGTTTTATACACTGTACAAGCAGCTGAGCACGAGGCAACATATTTGTGCCTATTTTGGGCTATGTTAATTAATTTTGAACGTGGATTTAGTTGTATTAAATTTATAGTTCATTATTATGTCAATTTCTACTATTACTTCTTCTTTTTCTACTAATTTCATGTCTAGCTAAACCCATTATCTAGGGTTGTGGCTCAACCCTTGTGTGTGTAATTAATGGGTGTTGTTGTTTAATGTTTGGATGATATTGGGTGTTTGGTATTTGGGTTGATTGTATGTTTTCATTCAGATTTGGTGGTTGCAAACACCAAGGGACTTACTGCTGTAAGGTAATGTCATTCGGACTCAAGAATGCGGGGGCTACATACTAGAGGTTAGTTACCAAGATGTTCAAGGAAAATCTCAGCAAAACAATGAAGGTCTATATCGATGACATGCTGGTAAAATCGGCAAAGAAGGAAGACCATATCGGTCATTTAAAAGATGCCTTCAAGATATTAAAGCAGTACGCGATGAAACTGAATCCGGAAAAATGCACCTTCGGCGTGGCCTAAGGAAATTTCTGGGTTTGCTTGTGTCACAACGAGGCATCGAGGTCAACTCGGACTAGATCAAGGCCATAGACATGATACCTGAGGTACTGAATAGCAAGAAACAAGTACATAAGCTGACAAAGTGAATAGCCATCCTATCAAGGTTCATTTCACGATCTTCGAACAGGTGCCACAAGTTCTTCATGTACTCAAAAAAGATCATGAACTACAATGGAGCGAAGAGTGCATCGACGCCTTGAGAAAACTGAAAGCATACTTGTCCTCGCCACCACTACTCGTCAAGGCGGACCCAGGCGAGAGTCTGCTCGTATACCTAGAGATATCCGAAGTTGCCGTTAGCGCAGTCTTAGTCTGCAAAAATAAAGGTACGCAATCCCCCATTTACTATATCTGTAAGACCTTAATCAATGCCGAAACAAGGTATCCACACCTTGAAAAACTGGCTCTGGAACTAGTCGTAGATTCACGAAAGCTTAGACCGTACTTTCAGTGTCACCCAATAAAAATAATAACAATATTTCCCCTAAGGGGCATCCTGCATAAACTCGAGCTCTCAGGCAGACTCACCAAATGGGCTATAGAGCTCAACGAACAAGACATAACATATCACCCTCGAACTGCCATTAAGTCGCAGGTAACTCGCCAACTTTGTCGTTGATTTTAGTGCGAAAATTTTGCTGGAAGCCGAACAAGAGGCCCTTCACGCCTCCACTCTCACCGATACTTAGACCCTCTATACTGATGGAGCCTTGAATGCCTCGGGATCAAGACTAGGACTTGTCCTCAAAGTCCCTACAGGCGAAGTAATTTTCCAGCCCATACGATGTCCCGAGATGACTAATAACAACATCGAGTACGAGGTTGTGGTTGCAGGTATGAAGTTAGCACTCAAGTATGGAGCCTGGTGACTCATCCTCCACTGCGACTCTCAACTTGTCATAAATCAAGTCACCGGGACTTTTCAAATTAAAGAACAAAGACAACAAAGGTAATAATCAGATATCCACAAACTGATGCTAGAATTCGATGAATGCCGACTCAAGCAGATACCTAGGGCACAAAACAATGAAGTAGATGGCCTAGCCGAGCTAGCCGCAGCCACCAATAACATCAACAAAGGAAACATGGTCACTCTCCTCCATATAACCATAGATCACCCCGAGGTATCTTTCTTGAACTTAACCTAGGATTGGCGTAACCGCTTAATATCCTATCTGCAAGACGAAACACTCTCGCAAGACAAAAAAGAAGCCAAGAAACTCTAAGTGCAAGTTGCCCGATACAGCCTGGTGAATCACAATATCTACAACAGAACATTCGGCGGCCCCCTCGCTAAATCCCTCGGACCCCACCAAACAAGACAAGTATTAGAGGTGGTGCATGAGGGCCACTACGACACCCATACCGGGAACCATGCCCTCGTCCTATGCCTCATCCGTGTAGGCTATTATTGGCCTACTATAAAAAAAGAAGTAGCAGACTACGTCTAGATATGCGAGCAGTGCCAAAAATACGCCCCATAATACATCAAGCGGGACAACTCCTCCATTTAGTCACCTCACCATGACCCTTCATAAAATGGGGGATTGGATATAATTAGCCCCCTACCGGCTGGGTAAGGAAAGGTACGTTTTTTTTTAGTTTTAACTAACTATTTCTCCAAATGGGTGGAGGTAGATGCGTACGCCCAAATACGCGAACAGGAAGTCATCGCCTTTATATGGAAAAATGTCATATGTCATTTTAGAATCCTTAAAGAAATTAGCTGCGATAATGGACCTCAGTTCATCGGAAAGAAAACGACCGAGTTCTTCGAAACATGGCACATCAAGCGGATACTCTCCACTCCATACCACCCAGCCGCCAATGGTCAAGCCAGGTCCTCGAACAAAGTAATATTGAACATATTGAAAAAGAAGCTTGAGGAAGCTAAAGGGCTATGGCCCGAATTACTGCCTAAAGTACTATGGGCATACATAACAACGCTAAAGCCCAGCACGGGAGAAATGCCATATTCACTGGTCTATGGGACCGATGCAGTCATAACTGTTGAGATCGGGGAGCCAAGCCTAAGATACTCCCATGATAGTGGAGTAGGTAACGATGCAAATAGGTTACAAGACCTAGATGAAGTCGAAGAGCGGAGAGACATGGCCCATACAAGAATTATAGCCCAAAAACAACAGGTAGAGAGATACTACAACAGAAAAGCCAAAATGAGATAACTTAAAGTTGGCGATTACGTCCTCAGGGCCCATACACTGTATCGAAAGACCCAAACTAGGGAAAGTTGTGAACCAACTGGGACGGACCGTATAAAATCACAGCAGCTGCGAACAAGGGAGTGTTTCAACTAGAAACAATGGAAGGGAAACCACTCCAAACAACTGGAATGTCGCTCACCTCAAGTACTTCCACTTCTAAGAGGCGTCTCCTAAGTCGTACTCATTTTCCCTCACCTCAGTTTTGTCCCAATTGGGTTTTCTCTGGTGGTTTTTAACGAGGCGATGAAGGGGATGCCCCATGGATCAGGAGCGCAATTCATCACCTCAGTTCAACAACATGGTCTCTAGACCTAATTAATGAAGGGACTACCCCAGTTAATCTCCATTACACATGCAGAAGTCGATCTCCATTACATATGCGGAAGTCAATCTCCATCACTTATGCAGAGGAAGATCTTCATTACATATGTGGAAGTCGATCTCCATTACTTATGCAAAGGCCGATATCCATTGTATGAATAGAAGTTATCTCCATCGTATAAATAAAATCTCCATTATGTGACAAGAGGGGTTGCTCTGATGGTAAGCAACCCCCACTTCCAACCGAGAGGTTGTGAGTTCGAGTCTCCCAAGAGCAAGGTGGGAAGTTCTTAGAGGGAAGGATGCCGGGGGTCTATTTGGAAACAGCCTCTCTACCCCAGGGTAGGGGTAAGGTCCGCGTACACACTACCCTCCCCAGACCCCACTAAGTGGGATTATACTGGGTTGTTGTTGTTGTTGTTGTTGTTGTTATGTGAATAGAAGTCGTCTCCATTGTATAAATAAAAATCTCCATTATGTGAACAAACGTGTCAATCTCCATTGGGTAAACAGGAATCTCCACGACATGAACGGAAGAATTACAGTTTAAGAAACATCCTCATGGCTAAGGCCATCGACATCGGTTTAACCTCATCGAACCACGACGGATACTACTTTGATGACAATCAAAGCAACATCCTAATAGCTAAGGCTGTCGACATTAGTTCGACCTCATTCAAACCACGACGATACTACTTCGATGACAGTCGAAGCAACATCCTAATGGCTATGGACATCGACATTAGTTCGACCTTATTTGAACCAAGACAGATATTACTTCGACGACAGTCAAAGCAATATCCTAATGGCTAAGGCCATCAACATTGGTTTGACATTACTCAAACCACGACGGATACTACTTCGACGACAATTGAATCAGCATCCTAATAGCTAAGGCCATTGACATTGGTTCGACCTCATTCGAACCACAACGAATACTACTTTGATGACAGTCGAAGCAACATCCTAATGGCTAAGGCCATCGACACTGGTTTAACCTTATTCGAATCACGATGGATACTACTTCGATGACAGTCGAAGCAACATCCTAATGGCTAAGTCCATCGATATTGGTTCGATCTTATTCGAACCACGACGGATAATACTTCGATGATAGTCGAAACAATATCCTAATGGCTAAGGCCATAGATATTGGTTCAACCTCATCCAAACCACGACGGATACTCTTTCGAAGACAGTCGAAGCAACATCTTAATGGTTAATGCCATTGATATTGGTTTAACCCTATTCGATCCAAGATGGATACTACTTCGATGACAGTCGAAGCAACGTCCTTATGGCTAAGGCTATCGATATTGGTTCGACCTCATTCGAACCACGACTGATACTACTTCGAAGATAATCGAAGCAACATCCTAATGGCTAAGGCCATTGACATTGGTTTGACCTTATTCGAACCACGATCGATACTATTTCGATGACAGTCAAAGCAATATCCTAATGGCTAAGGCCATCGATATTGGTTCGACCTTATTCGAACCACGACGGATACTACTTCGATGATAGTCGAAGCAACATCCTAATGGCTAAGGCCATTGACAATTGGTTCGATATTGCTTAAACCACATGAAAAGTTTTTAAGGGGCATTTTTGCGAAGCCTATAAAACAAAAATAACAACTAGGGAGAAGCAGTAAACAGACAAAGCGACAAAGGTAAAAATCTATATTACAACAAAAAAAAAGATGCTGAAGCAAAAGTATAAAAACCTAAAACTAATTACCACCCCCTATGGGATAAATATCCTCGTACTAGGAGTCTAAATAAAGACAATCGACATCCTCATAGGTAGTATCATCCCCCTCGGGAGAGTCGAGGTAGTAACCACATAATTTGCGAGCTACGTGTGCTTCATTCCGCACTACCTGAACCTCCACCTCCGTCGTCCGTCCCTCTACGTGTAAAGTCTTATATACTTCAATTCAAGCCTCTGCATAGACCCACATCTCATAAGCACTACAACGCGAGCCTTAACCAGATGGGGGAAAAGACAATAATGGACAAGAGTGGCGATCTGTTTCCTTAGACCTCAGTGGGACGGCTTGCCTCTGCAACATGGCCAATTTGTCCGCATTAGCATTATGCCCGCCTTTTAGTTTATCAATTTTCGTCGTCCTAGCACCGAGCACGATGGTTAGGCCTGCTATCCTCTACTACAAGTCAGCATTATCCACAGCCACCCCTTGATTCAACTCGAGTTCATCATCCTTCGCCCTAAGGAAAGCCTTCAGTTTACTGTTACGAGCAACGATCCTCATTAACTCTTTATACGTCTCCTCCAGCTTAGCCCCTTTATGTTCTAACTGGGCCTCCCTCTCTTTAAGCCCTTCGCGGAACACCTGGAACTCAGGGTCCTGTCGGTAGAGGTCAGCCAATGCTTGGTGCTTAGCATGACATTTTGGTACTTCCTCAGCACCTTCTTGTAGAGGCCCGTCCTCTTACGCTCGTGACGCCCCTTCCACCTCCAACACGATAGTCTAAAAAAAGAAGCATATTTCCGCATTCTACAACAATCAAAGAAAAGTAGTAAGGTAATGAAACCTACCTGTAAATCCATAGTGACGACCTTCCGAGACAGCTCCATTTCGACCTGCTCACTATTTAGAAACAAGTTGCAATCCCTAGGGATTGCTATATGACAGCCATATCCATCTGTCGCCGCCTCCACATGAGTATTACCATCCAAAAACTCGGTCACATCCTTAGGGGCAATGTCAGAACCTGACCCAGTGGCTTCCGCATTAGGCCTACCAATGTTAGTCGATGAACCCCTCAGCGGGGTGCACCGAACTGACCCTTGGGTCAACTTTTTCCTCATGTACCATCCATCCCGATCGGATAGCATCGGCCATAAACATGGGTGTTGGGGTCGTCTGAGACATTCTACCATCGTCAGCTTCAGTAGCCACCCCTTTACCAATCTCCAATTTTCTCATTTTTCTTTTCAGTGGCTCCTCATTGTAAGAAGATTCATCGGCGGGTTGTGGGGCCGGTATCAACAAAGTTGACTCCCCTACAATTGCAGCCAAGGGTGTAGCCCCCTGATGGGGTGTAACAGAATGACCCCCTCGAACAGACTCGCATAGAATGTCTCGAGCGTTTGCGGCGGTAGCAGTTCGCATAGCCATAGGTTTTGTCACCTTCTTTCTAGAAGCGCCTCGACCTATTACCAAAAAACCACAGTTAGGAAAGGCCGCTAATCGACGAAGCGAAGTCAGAAATTTACCTGAAGAAAATTGAGGACCGTAGTGCAGTATGAAGGAAGGCCAAGTTCGAGTTTCCTTCGCATGAGGCAGCAGACCGGCGACCTAATTCTTAAGACCGTTAACGGGCTGGGGCAGACGAGCTATGGCTGTAACATAAAAATTAGAACTGCGATAATAGCATGCAACATAGAACCTGATGAACTATAGTACTTACGTGTCGTGTTCCATCTTTTTGGAAACCTGTTGGGGTTGGAGACCACATGCTCGATCCTGACAAAGAAATATTTTTGCTAGAATTTATGAATGGGCTGGTCATCGGTTCCGACCACCAATCCTTTCATACCATGAATCCTCAAATGCACTATGGTCCCTATAAGGAAACCAGTCGTAAATAAGTGCAAGAGGTGATAAACGGAGACGTCACATCCGGCCAGTGTTGCATACTTGGTCAGTAGTAGAAGCACTTTAAGTGTGTATGATATAAGCTGAGCCGGGCAGATGTTGAATAATCTGCTGAACTCTTTAGCCAAGGGAAAAAAAGGATGACCGTAGCCTATTAAGAAGTACTTGTGGAAGGCACAATAACCAGTCCTGTGAACATCGACGTGGTCCTCTCCTGTCGGGATCACCTCCACATGGGCTGAAATGCTGTACTTTGCACAAAGGACATCTAAGTGGGTGTCCCATTTCAGAACGCACAGGAACCAGGATTACGGAATCCTTGCTGAAATCACACCATAGCATAGAATGCCTCGATAACAATGCTCCATCATGATAGGACTGACATCTGCTTCCATATCTACCTCCCCATTATCGGAGGAGGGTAGTGCATTCGACGGAGCACCCTCAGGAACCCTTTCTTTAGTACGATGAGATTTAGGAATATTTATGTTCAGAAAAGATCACACGAAATGAAATGAAGAAGAAGAAGAAAAATCATTGATCAAGGACAAGGAGTGCAGGAGCTCGAAAATCAAAAGAGGAGGGCTGAACAATTCTGGAATGACCAACGTTCTGCAACAAAATCAAACCCTTCCTCTATTAATAAGGTTGGGTGGCACTAGAATCAAGGAGTCAAACTTCAAATCGGTATGGGAAACCAAGTGCCAAAGTATCAATTTTCTCTGCCTCGAGAAGGCGCATAATGATGATGCATGCGAACACTGATGTCACCCAAAACAATGCTTTACTCCAACGTTTTGACAAGTATGATTACCATCTCCCAACGGTCATGTCATAACAACTCAACAAGTCAAATCCTTCATGAGCAAAGCACTAGTTCCGCCCAGCGAGGACGCATCTCGTTGCGGCCCCGACGAGCGGAGGGACTAATTATATGGGATCGAATTTGAGCAATCGTACCTTCCGATCGATATGACCAATCACTGATTGATTTATGAGTTTATGTGAGGACGACCTAGGAATAAGAGGGAAAACGACCTCGACTTGTCGACGGCCCCATTATAGAGCAAACTTTATAATGTTCGTTTGGAGAACAAAATCTGGACCCCCCATTGTATAAAGAGGAATCTGAATCTTGTAATAGACAAATAACTAGTAATAGAAAAACTGATTCTCTATCTAATCTTTCTCTCTCTCTCTCTCTTATTCATACACTGTTGTTATTATTCCGATGATTGAAATAATCCTGGGGATTATTATCTCCGACTACGATTTGCCCATTCATCTCTTTGATTGATTTTCTTTAAAAGGGTTAATAACTTTTGAGTCAAACAGTGGGTGGTGATAGTTAATAATGGCGGATGGTGGTAGTAGTTGTGACTGAGGAAGGTAGTAGGTGGGTGGTAGTAGGTTATAATGATGGGCAGTGACAACTGTGGTTGTTGATGGTGATGGGATGGTTAGTTGAGGTGGATGCGTGCTGATTGTGGGTGAGAATAATGGTAGTCGAAGTGGTGGGATAGTGGATGGTGATGGTCGATAATAATGATGGCTAAGATTGAGGATGATGGTGGCGTGATGGTGGTGGTGAGGGTAGTTGAGTATGGTTGTGGTGGCGGCATGGTGTTGACAATGGTAGGTGGTGGCAGCAGTTAATAATGAATATGTGATAGCATCTTAATGAAATTAAGTCTCTGTTATAAATCTTAATCATGCAGACCTATTCAGACCCATTAAGTGATTGTAAAGTTTTAAAAAACAAACACACTTAATGATTAAGATCTGAATAATTAAGATTCAGTCTTTAAAAATAAACGTACTTAATGTTTGAGATCTAAATGATCAAGATTCAGACCTCCATTAAGTGAAAACAAATGAGGCCTTACACAAATGTCCCAAATAAATCTCAATTTACCGTTAATCATAGACTTACCAAAATTAGCCAACAAAAATTAAAAAACCAAATAATAGGTTCTTTCTCTCAAAAAATCACATGCAAAATTTACCTTCCATATTTTTAAGCGTGATTAGCAATACTAGATACAAGACGGAAAAAAAATTACGAATGAGGTAGCAAATAAGGTGATGAAATACAAAAATATATATAATATTCCAAAAATCTTAAAAAAAAGGATCTATTTCAATGGGTATAGTTGAAATTCATTGAAAATATATAGATAAGTCAATAACAAAATTTGAGGAAGATTGGAGGTGATTTGGACTGATTTTACATCAAAATTCTTAATTAAATCGAGTTCAAAAAAGTCTTCTATGACACATGTATCACGCATGTATCTCACACACAGGTATACATGTGATACATAATAGATACATATATAATACACAAATGATACACATATCATTTTTTCATGTTCAGTTTTTATCGAATTTTCAATTCAAACCACCTCAAAACTTTACCAAATCATCCCAAAAATGAGATTTAAGGCTCCTTAAGTTGTGCCCAATCTATTCTATAACACCCACTCAAAACAAAGCAAAAATTTAATTTTTTCCCTACAAATTCCTAATTAGCTAATATTAGTAATATTTTATCAATTGGCCAATTTTTATAATGAGCTACCTATAAATGGATATAGCTGGTAATTTTCCTAAAAAGTAATTATCTGGGATACTTTAAAATATAGCATCTTTACATACATAGCCAGTAGGATCCACTATTTGCTTTCCTAGCCAATTTATCCATATTAAAAATTAATTATATACATATTATATTTGAATTAAAGGTTAATTCTTCTAAAATAAACTCATTCTACTAAATACAATTTGGATCAAGCTTTTTCTATAATATAAACAAGGCACATGTTGAAGATGAAGTTATCAGAAAATATTCAAAATTGTAGATTTTTATGAGTATTTCTGCTTGGATAAAGAATTTTAATAGCTTGGATTATTTTCTACCTTCTTTCAAAAGGTTTCTACTGAAAATTTAAAAAGAATTACAAAGACACATAAAATTTTGTATGACCAAAGGCCTAAAGGAATAGTTTCTTTAAGTTGCTTTTAAATAATTCTCATAAGTCATACGCACAAGTGGTATGTTATGCACTCATGTTCCAGTAGCGTTTGACATGTCAAATATCAGGTTTAGAAATAATGCAATTTACCACCCTACGAAGGAATAGTAAATGTTTCTATACCCTTAATCAAATATGTGGAATTTAAACCATGAGAATAGTATTTTTAATCAGAGGTCTCGAATTTGAAGTACCGGAATAGAGTCTTCTAGCTATGTGAGAGCTTTAGTCGGGAATAGTTGGGTGAGTCTATATGGATAGCAGATGTTCGCATCCAAAAAAATATAAGAATCTTTTCTTTCTTGCTTTTTTTTTGGCACAGTTATAATACTTTCCAAGAACTAATAAAAAAAATTCACCACACTGTACCTACAAGTTCAGATCCTACAAGATTTTACATGTTATACGACGACGACAATAACAATAATATCAGAGGTATATGTTCAATTTTCACTTCATAAGCCCCCAAATATAGAAAGAAAACATTTTATGCTTCAAATTCAAACGCTACTTCTAACGAATGACATGTACTCCAACCATTACCATAGGTAAACTTTGATGAAAAATATGTACATGTTTATTGTTAACCTATATCACAACACTCATTTTTTATCTAGCTCCCGAGTGGCCATAAAATTTGGGAGCTTTTTTTCAAATATATATTTGTTTACAGAATTTTAATTATTTTTTGGTAGATTTTGAAAATAAAATCATCAAATCCCAAAAACGGTTCTACAATAGTTTTGAAAGTTTTTCATTCACAAAACTTCACAAGATTAGGAACGAGGTTATTAGGGACAAAGTAGGTGTTGCCTTGGTGGAAGACAAACTACGGGAATCGAGACTAAGATGGTATGAGCACGTACAGAAGAGAGCCATAGATACACAAGGTAGCAGGTCCGATTTAAACTGAAAATCGAATCAAACCGATTAAGTAAACTGTTATTTTTCTTGATTTGGTTTGGTTTTGATTTTAAATATTAAAATCGATAATACTTGATTTGGTTTTGATTTTATTATAAAAACGGAAAAAATAAACCGGAATCAAACCAATAGATTATATACAAAATTTAATAATTATTTATATATAGTATAATATCTTTTTGTAAATAATTTCAAACATATTATATGCATTTTAATTATTATTTTGAATTTTGGTTTATCGTACTTATATCTTAAAAGATTGCTTAAGCCCAAAATCATAGAAATCATCCAATTTTCTTTTAAGAGACTCTAATTCTCTAACCCTTGGCATATACTTTTGCCTAACACAAGAGTAAAAAAATATCTACCACAAAAGTAAGGAATGCAAACTCAAATTGCAAGAGTACGATGGCTAAAGCATGAGAAAGCAAACTTTTAGTTTGTTTTTATTCATTCTTTTCATATAAAGACGCAAATAAACTTTCAGTTCTGAAAAAATGTATAAAAAAGTATAAATTTAGCAAATTATTTTCAGATTGTTGTCTAGTGTTATTTTACCATTATCGACTTATCATTAGCTACTAAGAACTGAAAAATCGAACCAAACCAACAACAACTAAATCAATGGTTTGTATTTAATTTAGTTTAGTTTTGGTTTTAAAATTTTAGAAACTCATTAAATTGGTTTGGTTTTGGTTTTTAATCGAAAACCGATCAAACCGAACCATGAACACCCCGAGCAGCGGGTGTGAGAGGTTGACCATGGCGGGTCTAAGGAAGAGCAGGGGGAAGGCCAATGAAGTATTAAGGTAAGGTGATTAGGTCGGATATGTCATTGCTCCAATTTATCGAGGAAATAACCCTCAATAAAAAATATATGGAGGTCGAGAATTAAAGTCGAAGGTTGATATATAATCGTTAGACTCTTAGTCTTGCATTACATGAAAAATATTTATTGTTAACCTATATCACAACACTCATTTTTATCTAGCTTTGTTTGACCATAAAATATGAGAGCTTTATTTCAATGTTGTTTTCAAATATCTGTTTTGTTTTTACATATTTTAGTTAAATTTTTTTACCAATCTATACCATATATGAAACATTTTTACCTTCATTGTTTAAGGTTTGTGTTAATTACATTTCAGCATACCATATTACCATTTATATACCATATTTAATTAAAGTTATAATTAATGTGATATTTTATACTCCTTAAATTAAGCACTTCCGTTATTTGATAGTACTAAGTACTAATTCTCACTTTCTCTCTCCTAACCCCTCATCCACTTATCCCTCCACATTCTTTGTTTTAGGGAAGAAGTTGAGTTGAATCTTTGAGATGACAAACAGAGGACAAAATGAAACAAGATTGAAGAAAGTCAAAGACTCAGATTTTGTTGATCTATTTTCTTCTTCTTTTCTGTTTTGCACTTACATTTGACTTACTTTGTTATTGATTTTTAATTACTTTCTCATGTCAATCGAAATCAATTTTTTTAAAAGTATTTTTATTAAAAGTATGAAAAATAATTATTTTTAATTAATTAATTTGAAAAGCATTTTGACCATCAATTAGTATTTGGGCAGTCTTTTAAAAACTATTTTTAATTATTTTTCGGAAAGCTATTTTTTTTGTTCCAAATTGCTTGTGCTTCTCCTCAAGAATATTTTTTTTCTTCTAAAACCTTGGCCAATCACATCAACTTTGAAAAAAGTATAATCACCCAAAAAACTAGGTAAATATTTGTAGTTTTTTGTAAAAAAATTGTAGATGAAGAGCAAATTGTAGAAATGTGACATCCACAGTTAATCTGCAAATTGTCTGCAAAATTTTACAAAAACTACAAATTAACTACATTTAACATACATTATAACTACAATCTGAAAATAATTTCCACATGGAAGTTCTTCAAGTTGGAATTGGCCACACCTACATTTCTTGTTTTCTATACACACAATGTACTGCTTCACACCATCCAATACAGTATGTATATGATATGTTGAAGCCCTCACCTACATTTTCAGTACAAACACAAAGAATTTTTTTTTACAATATTAATAATATAGTATCTACAATATATCTACATTTTATCTACACTTATCTACAAATTAACTACAAACTATAAGTAAACTACAATTTGCCTACAATTTTTCTATAATCTAGAGACACTGTTTATTAATATATTTTTTTCCTTCGCCAAATAAAGAAATTATAATCAAATTGTAGATATATGTAGTAAATTTGTAGATAATATCATAAAACTAAGAAGACCTATTTCTGTTATTTTTTTCTTTCTCATTTTAGTTTTTTTCTCCCTTCTTTAAGTTATTGTCAATGATCTGCCTTTGAATTCTCCACTTTATGTCCATTTAATTGGTAATCTTAAAAGTTGTTAGTAGTTGAATATTTTCGTAGTTTTTGTAGCTATTAGTAGTTCAATATCTGTTCGTTTTATTTTTCCAGAATTTAAATTATAGTTATGGAGAAAAAATCGCATATATGAAATCTCCTTTCCCTTTTTAAAGATTGAATTTAATGTAGAATCAATTATCACCAAGAATCTCTCCTTAATTTTAGCGCGTTTTTAAGGAATATTCTGATCCATTAACGCCCGATTTTCGAATGGTACAAATTTTGTAGATAAAATATGGACTAGGCGGGTAATATACAAAATATGGATATTTTTTGTAATAAACTTTCATATATGGTATATGTAGGAAAAAATCTCGAATAGTTACTAGATGATGAAAGGCCCATATACGGGCCCAACATTTCAATTTTATTAAAAATTTTATTTGTGGTGTTTAGTTAATTAACTTTAGTGGTTTAACAAGCTATATTTTTGAAAATTACTTTTGAGTATAAAAATATTTAGTTTGAAATCATCTTCAAATAGTATGGATAGATGATAATCATTTAATTTTTATTTTCAAATTGCTTTAAGATAGTATGGGTAATATAAAAATCTTGTAAATATGAATACTATTGGAAGTGAGTATTTGCACTACAAAAATAGTCTAATTAACACATGCATAGTGCATTGAAAGGAGAATTATGAGTAAAGAAATGTGGGATCCACTTGTATTTTGCATATAATAAATACAACCATGGATTTTTAATAAAATGACATATATGTCCTTGGTCAACCATATTTCATTTTCTATATAGTAGAATTTTTTTGGCAGATTTTAAAAACAAAATCATCAAATTCCGAAAACAGCTGTAGAGTAATGTTTTTGAAGATATGTTCGAACACAATTTCAACTTTAAAAAACTCATTTTTTCTTTCAAAATTTCGACCATTTTCTATGTCCAAGCGCTAACCTAGTTGAACAAGTGAAATTGCGCAATTGACGAAACCAAGGGTAAAAAAGAAGGAAAAATACAGCAGTTGTCACTTCTCAAAACAGCAGTTAATGAACAACAGAACCAACCCTTTCATAATCTGTTATTAATAAGAATTAACATTGTTTTGTTTGTAACATCATTGCCAAATCATTGGCAAAGAAATCAGCCTTGCTGTATGAAAATACAACTTCAACTGGAATAAAAGAAAAAATAACAAAACACCAGACTATCCTAACTAAAGACACAGGCGAAGCGAAAGGGCTGTTTCATAAATCAATCCTTTTCAATTCCCAAATTGTGCAACCAGAAACAAGCAATTCATACTAAAAAGCTTCATGGTTTCCAGATGATGGTGGTGTCCGCGATCATGGCAGTAACGACGTATGGGTCCATATTTGAAGCTGGCCTTCTGTCCTCAAAGTATCCCTTACCTGCCTTCTCTGTGTCACGTCCTACACGGACAGATGCACCGCGGTTTGCAACCCCCTGCACATGTCATATGAAGTTGTGTTATAAAACAAGATAAGATGTTGGATGCATTCTGCTGCAAAATAGTACGGGCTTCATTTTATATAATGGTGTTTAATTGGACTTCTGGAAACAACATGTCTGCCTTTTTGCCTTTTTGAAGGTAGGGATAAGGTCGGCAGACTACACTTGTGAGATTACACTAGGTCTATTGTTGGTGGTGGTGGTGGTGGTGTTTAATTGGAATTGGAGATTAAAAAAAACTTTTAGCAAGAAAGACCCGTTCGAAATTTTTAAACAACAGAGAAAGTCCCAAGTCAATCTCAACTTCCTAACTATAATCATAGTTGAACCTCCAGAACCAAAGAAAAGAGCAGCCAAAATGAGAAATGATGAGAAAGATAAAATGTTTATATACCCATTTGAAGGTGCTGATGTTGGCTGTTTCGTGCTTTCCAGTGAGACGACGCTCATTGCCTTCACCATATGCAGCAATGTGCTCTTTGTGCTTCAGGCTAAGCTTCTCAATAGCCTTCAAAATGACTTCGTAGCCTCCATCTTCCCTCATCGACTTGGTGCTGGAAAAAAAAATCCAAAGTTTTAACTCATAGGAACAGATGGATATAAAGATAAAGGTCGAATGAATTAAATGTTGTGCCTCTACCTGTAGTTTGTGTGAGCACCTGCACCATTCCAATCACCCTGACAATAAAGGAAATATTCATCGTTAATACACACCTTATTCCAAACAATATCAGTTCATAGCAAGATAACTAATCCAGTTGGTGGAGACCAGATTGTATCCAACATGTTTCGACAATCAAATCAAAGAACTTGTAAGATACATAATAGAAAGCTCACCGGAATAGGCTTGGGGTCAAATGACACAACCACTCCAGCAATCTCCGTGATCCTCTGTTAAACAAAGTCAATTAGTAAATTGCATTCAAGCTCATCGAAATAGCAAAAGAATCGAATTGAAAATGGTCCAAATGGTCAATGAAAGTGTCAACAGTCAAGCTGCAATACCTCAAGAATGTAACGAGCTACCCACACTTCATCACCTGCTGAGATGCCAACAGAAGGTCCGACTTGGAATTCCCACTGCATAAGTTTAAACAAAAACACATTAAGTATTTGTGAAATCATGTTCAGTTATGGCTAGATGGGAAAACAAGAACGCCTCTATACCTGTCCGGGCATGACTTCTCCATTGATACCGCTGATGTTAATTCCAGCATAAAGACAAGCCTTATAATGGGAGTCCACAATATCACGTCCAAAGGCCTTATCAGCTCCGGTTCCACAGTAGTATGGTCCCTAGAAGCAACAATAAATACGGTCAGATAGACAGCTAAGTTAGCTAACTTCGCATTAGGTAAACTCACCAATAAAAAAAAGGTATTAGGACCACAGACATTGGATCAATCAACGAGAGAAATAAATTCTCTAGATTAAGTCAAATGAAGTGGTTTGCAGTCATAGAAGTTACACGAATCTTTGCAATTCAACCAAAGTTATCAGAAACTAATGCAAGGTAACTTATTTTCATTTCATTCAATCAGGCTTCTCAAATTCTTTGACTCTCTTTTTCCAAACTTAACAGCAGAGATACAAACTTCTTTTGAAAAGAGGGAAGGAAGCGACTCCAAGAAGAAGAAAAATAGGCGTTAGGTTAAGTATACTATTATGTTGCAATAAATTTTCCACTTTTAGTTTCTTCTGTTATGCCAGCAATCTAAGAAAATGATCTATGAGAAAGATACAGATAAGCCAAATACAAAGAGCAATGTCTAAAAAACACAGGAAACAGAAGAAAATTGCAGCAAAATGAAGAGTATTAATAATCTACCTGAGGTCCAGGGAAGCCTCCAATAGGCCAGCCCAGAGGCCAGTTAATATCCCTTTGCAACAAGGTGTATTCTTGCTCAATACCGTACCTAATTAATACACAAATGTTTCCAAACAATCAGGAAATCTTCAAAATGATATCAATACAAAGAAAAAACCAGTAATTTAAAAGCTAAAGAGAATATGTCAATACCAAGGTTCCTCAGCAACAACATCAGGGTTGCTGAAGATCTTGGCAGCAGCATGCCTCTTGTTTGTCGGGATAGGCTCACCAGCAGGAGTATACGCATCACACATGACCTTCAGTACAAAAAAATAAAAATAAAAAATCAAACAAATGATTCACAAAAAGGTTTAATATATATATATGGATAGTGTAAAGGGCAGCCGGGTGCAGTCGTGCACTAAGCTCCGACTATGCATGCGGGGTCAGAGAAAGGCCGAAGAACAATGGTCTATTGTATGCTGCATTAGAATGCATTTCTGCAAAAGGTTGTTTCCACCGCTTGAACCTGCGACCTCCCGGTCACATACTTTACCAGTTACGTCAAAGCTCCCTTAGAGTGTAATCAGTGTATTTACACATCATGTTATTCTTAGATTACTTGCCATTTAGGTGACCATAAAAATTCGTTTATACTATCAATGCATAGAAAAGTTAACTCTTGTCAAATTTCTAATAAAAGTCAACTATAAAAGTTTGAATACAGGAATTAATGATATGAAATAAATGTATCTGAAAACTGACCAAGATATTGTTGCCTCTTCTGAATGGATCCTTAAAGATAGCTTGAGGGCTGTTCAAATTATCAATTAAATGACAGTCAGAAAATTTCACTCTACCAAAAAAGAATTAAAAATCAACAGATTTTACACATTAAAAAGGCTACTTACTATAAGATCACTTCACTATCTTCTCCAGGAGCTTGACCTGTGCTAGATCCATCATAGTTCCATTTGGGTAGTTTTGAAGGATCAGTAACAGGACCAGAAAGAGTCTGCAAATCAAGAAATTAAAATTTTAAATATATATATAAGCAAAATTCACTATTCAAAAATCCAGGGGAAAAAAGCTCAAAAAAAGAATATATATATAACAGCTACCCAGTATAATTTTATTGGTGGAGCGTGGGGTGACAGTGTATATGCAGAACTTAAGTTGTGTCCAATACAAACTCGGAATCATTAAATTAAATCATAAAATAATTTATACCCTGGCCTTGCTCCTTATGTCCATGCCCGATCCACCGATCCTGATAACAAACAAAGGATACATACAAAAAAAAATATATTAATATTAACATCAAAAGGTACAATTTTTATTAAAAGGAAAAGTGATAAAACAGACTATAAAAATCAGTTCTTTCTCCAAAAAATATCACTCATCCAGAAAAAAAAATCGCCATTAGCTTTAGGAAAAAAATATCAACCTTGAAAATTGTGCATATTCCAATGGCTTTGGAAATTCAAACAAGAAAAAAGTTTTACTTTTTTATGCAGAAAGTGTTTTTTTTATACTCATAGTAGATAAAAGAAAAAAAAATGTAAGTTCTCATTAAAGAGCAAAACTACAAAAGAAACAAAAAACAAAAGGGGAAAAATGGATCTAATGAAATTGACAGATTGATCAACACAAACACTCGCAACATTTCACTCAAAAAAAAAAATCAGCACACAAATAGTTGGTCAGATTCAATATTTACTTTTTTTAAAGTATATATATTGATTATACACGGATTATATATTAATTATATACTTCACATCCAAGATATTTTTAGTTGAAGTATTAACCCAAATAACTACAATCTATATATAATCCATGTATACGGGTTTAAAAAAATAAACGTCGAATCTAACTGGCTATTTGTGTAACAATATTTAAATTAATTGTTCAAATAAAAACTCCACTCAACACTACTCACTAAATCACAACAAGACATCATACTCAAAATCCAGGAAAAAAACAGAAAAACTAAAACACAAGACACACTTTGAGAAATAAACACAGAAATCAATCTTAAATAGCTTTAACAATCATAAGATCCATAAAACAGGCAAAAAAAACTGTTAAAATCATGTTTGGTGTAAAAACAGAGCAACTAAATTATTAATGCAGAAAAAAAGAAGAAGGAAAACTAACCATATGTATTCAGCGATGATTTTCTCGGTAGAATCAGAGAGATTGAGGTTGATAAGATCTGAAAGCAGAGACATAATGAAAATAGAAGTCTAACAATTCTCTGATAAATTAAAGAGATAGAAGATAATTTTGTTGTAGAGGCAGAATAGTTTGCTCTGTTTATATAGGCGATTTTCAGGGTTGGTTGTATTAAAATACTAGGAGTACCTGATTATTCCCTATTTTTCCTATTTTAATAAATATGATTGAAAAGGAAAAAAAGTTAAACTTCATAATATAGTAGGCGGAGGATTCGACTGAACACACATTCATTTAAGTAATTAATTCTTTTAGTGTTAGAATTTTTATACCTTCATATATTTTTCTTATCTTTAATACTCCCTCCGTTTCAATTTACGTGAACTCATTTGACTGGGCACGGAGTTTAAAAAAAGAGAGAAGACTTTTGAGTTTGTGGTGTAAAATGAGACACCTTTATTTTGTGTGGCTATAAATCATTACATAAAGATAAATTATTTCTAAATACGGAAAGTGATCATTCTTTTTTGCACGGACTAAAAAGGAAATAGATTCACATAAATTGAAACAAATGGAGTATTATTTATTATAGGGAAAAGGGCCAAAAAAGTACCTCTACTTTGGTTATTTATCCAAATTTGTACCCCGTTATACTATCGGGCTAAAAAAGTACCTACCGTTAATAAAGTAGGCAAAAAAGTACCCAGTTTTAACGGGCCTCCTACGTGGCAACCGGCAATTTGACCCGCCCCAAGTAATGGGGCCAAAAAAGTACCTCTACTTTGGTTATTTATCCAAATTTGTACTCCGTTATACTATCGGGCTAAAAAAGTACCTACCATTTTTTTAGTTTAACCCGCCCCAAATTTTAGTTAAACAAACCAAAAATTAAATAACAAAATACAATACATGTAGGACCACAAATTATAATAAATCTGATAAACAAACCAAAATCTCACCCTTTTTAGTTAAATACAATACATGTAGGACCACAAATTATAATCCCTAAACCGCAACAAAAAGAATATAACAGATGGGGATTATTCAATAACAAAATACAAACCCCATCAGTAACAAAGACCAAAAAACAATGGAATTTGCCGGATAGGGTTAACCAGTAATGTTTAACCCGCCCAAATTTTAGTTAAACGCAACATTATTCATCTAAATCGTCTGATTTTTGTTGGGTTTAGTTTGATTTTTGTTTTGTTTGACTAGGATTTTGACTGTTTTGTATGTATATGTATTTTTGAATTTGGAGGTGTGTCCGACTTTATTTTTTTTGTTTGCATGTGGTGTTCATACTCGATTTAACCCTGTATTTGTTTTGTGGTTGTTGCTGGTGCTTTTTGGGTTTGTCGATTTAACCCTATCCGGCAAATTCCATTGTTTTTTGGTCTTTGTTACTGGTGGGGTTTGTATTTTGTTTGAATAATCCCCATCCGTTATATTCTTTTTGTTGCGGTTTAGGGATTATAATTTGTGGTCCTACATGTATTGTATTTAACTAAAAAGGGTGAGATTTTGGTTTGTTTATCATATTTATTATAATTTGTGGTCCTACATGTATTGTATTTTGTTATTTAATTTTTGGTTTGTTTAACTAAAATTTGGGGCGGGTTAAACTAAAAAAACGGTAGGTACTTTTTTAGCTTGATAGTATAACGAGGTACAAATTTGGATAAATAACCAAAGTAGAGGTACTTTTTTGGCCCTATTACTGGGGCGGGTCAAATTGTCGGTTGCCACGTAGGAGGCCCGTTAAAACTGGGTACTTTTTTGCCTACTTTATTAACGGTAGGTACTTTTTTAGCCCGATAGTATAACGGGGTACAAATTTGGATAAATAACCAAAGTAGAGGTACTTTTTTGGCCCTTATCCCTTTATTATAACAGGTATATATTTGATTTTTGAAATCAAGATTTACCTTTAAGAAGGTTATAAATGAATATTTTTAGGTGATATAATAATATAAAATGGTTATTTGTGTGAATTGTGTGTATTAGTTTAATTCTTTAATTATTGTAGCCAGCTGACATTGAAATTATAAATAAATAGGACAAGTGGGTTGTTCCGAAGAGTAGGTAACTGATGAATACGAAAAAGAGAATCCAATTTCAGGATTCTATTGCCGTTTACCGGCTAATTGACGTGCCGGTATTATTTTCTTTTTTATTTTGTTTTAACTCTCTGTTTATTTGACCAAATTGAGATCTTACAATTGTTTGGTGATTAGGTGAAGGTTGAGATGGTCTTTTACCACAAGGTAGCGGCCAACTTAATCATTTTTTTTGTTTGCGGTAAAAAAAAAACATGACGGAATTTAAGATACGATTATATAAAATGCATAAGAAAAAAATAAAGGGAGGTCTTGATTATCAATATTTTTTATTTCTAGTTTGAATTTAGATATTAAAACATTTGAGTTTTTAAAAATCAAAGTTTATAATTGTGTGTTTTAAGTATATAAACATTTTTAGAACTAACTGACGAAAGAGAATTGTGGTAAGGTAAGAATCAAAAATAAAATATTTAATTCCTTGTATTATCCATAAAAAGGATTTTTTTTATTTAAAAAAAGAATTCAAAAGTGTATTTGTCTATGAAATTTTGTATGTTTTTTTTTAAATCGACAATAAAGTTTTTCAAAAATCAAAAGTGGTCAAAATTTTCTATTAAAAAAAATTTTATACTCACAAAATTAATTTTTTTCAAGTGAAATGCATGTCCAAACATAATTTTAAATTTTAAATATTATTTTCCGACTTAACTCCAAATACTCTTTTTTTTCAAAAATTATAATTTTTATATTCAAACACCTACTTAATAAGCATTTTGTCAAACCTGAATCAAACAAAATCTGATAAGAGATTCATGTAATGTCAATTTAACTTAGGATTGAGGAGCAGAAGATTGAAAATTTACATAAAAATTACACCAAATCATAATGTCCCATAAATAATTATTTAAAATATTTGATAAATTCTAATTTTAAAAAAAAAATATTATTTGTCAGATAATATTAGCTTCTTTCTTTAACAAAAAGGAGGGAATAGTACAAGTACTTTTTATTTAACCTGTGAAATTTCAAAGTGGAGAAAATAAATACTCCTTCTGGTCAAAAATAAGTAATTTTTTGTCTTTTTTTGTGGTCAAAAATAAATAATTGTTTTTCAGATTTCAAGAATGAATTAATTATATTTTCACTATATTGTCCTTGGATTAAATAGTGTAGAAATATGTGTTATGAGTGTTTAAGTGAGATAGTAAAAGTTAATATGGTTTATTCTATTATAAATTAATGTTAAAAAGTGAATTTCCTAATCTGTATAAAAATATTTAAAAAATCACTTATTTTGGAACATAGAAAATAATACAAAGGCAAAAGGGGGACTTTAAAGTTTAAATAAGGAAAAGTATAGCTTTAATACTCCTCACTTTGAGGACAATAAAGAGTTTTGACTCATAATTTGTCCAATAATGAGTTAAACAATGGATTACTACTATACACCCGGTGGCTATCTAGAGTGCAGCTATCAGATTACCGAAAACCTGTACTTTTCATGTAGATCCTATATTTTTATTAAATATTTATAAATATTTAATTGTAATCTAGGTAATATTATATATTAATTTAAGAATATAACATGAACTTATATATTTTAAATCATGAATCCGTGTCTCGTATTATACACCAACCTAGTTTAGCCTCCAATAAACCATGAAAACATTGAAAAGTAGAAGAATGTGCATTTAAAAAAAGAAAAGAAATGCATTATTAAACGAGTACCAAACAATGTGGAATACCACTTTATTAGCAGCTTTTTTGTTTTTTCATTGATTATACACATTACACCATAATAAGCACATGGCAATATTTCTTAAAGTCAAGTTACGAAAAGGTAACTTGAATAGACACCACTTTTCTAACATTTACAGAAAAAGTTTAAAAATAGGAAAAAAGGCCAAAATTATACCTCTACTTTCGAAAATTAGTCATGTTAGTACCCCGTTCTACTTTACGGTTAAAATTGTCCATATCATTAACAAAGTATGCAAAATTATCCCTACCGTTACTAAAGTAGATAAATTTGTACCTAAATCTAACACATTTCGAAAAAGGTCAAAAAAGTACCCCTACTATTGAAATTTATCCACATTAATACGTAAAAGAAGATTCCTAAAAATGTATATCTACTTTCATACATTGAAAATGGGGTTCAAGAGTGGGTTGAGACCATTCATTGGCTTGGATGGAACCTTTCTGAAAGGGAAATGCAAGGGCCAACTGTTAGTAGCTGTTGGCCAAGACTCCATGAGGCATATTTATCCCTTATCTTGGGCTGTTGTTAATAAGAGACCAAAATGACATGAAATTGGTTCTTAAAGTTGTTACAACATTCATTGGAGCTCAAAAGTGGAGAAGAGATTACATTTATTTCATATATGCAAAATTTATGACTTTACTGTTTCATTTTGTAAACTTTTTGCCTCTATTCTTCACTGTTGCATCTCATTACTGTTTTGTTGCATCTCATTAGTTCATAACTGTAGCATTTCATTACTGTTTTATTGCATCTCATTAGTTCATAACTGTTGCATTTTATTATTGTTCTGTAGCATCTCATTAGTTTCAATACTGTTGCATTTAATTACAGTTTCATTACTGCATTTAATTGGTTTGTGCCACTGTTATATTACTGGAGATGTTCAGTTTTTGATGCATTTCTTTACTATTTTTCCATTTTAAGGGTTTGATTAGTTCAATCCACTTGGTTATTCCTAAGGCACACCATAGATGTTGTGTAAGGCACATAGAGGCAAATTGGTGCAAAAAATGAGGACACGAGGAATATAAGAAGTACTTAGGGTGGGCTGCATGGAGCACATATGAGGAGAATTTTAAAGACCAATGGAGAATATCAGTCCACTTGGTTCTTCTATGAGAAGAAGTACTGCTTTGCGACGTTGATGAAAATGAAAGAAATAGAGTCGAGCAAAGGAGAAAGAAAGAGGCACAGATGAGGAATTTGAGCTTGAACCCTAGGTTTATTCGACTGAGATTGTTTTTAGGTGGATGAGTTATCAAATGGGGCGGGTTATTATGTGCGGCGGGTTGTAATAGTCTACTTGACAATTTATTAGTTAGTTGGCACATTATTAAGAGGGACTCAGTTGCCATGTAGGAGCTCCGTTAGATTTGGGTACTATTTCTCCTACTTTAATAACGGCATATATTGTTTTAGACCGAAAGTAAAACGGGGTATTAAGATGGATAAATTTCAATAGTAGTGGTACTTTTTTGGCCTTTTCCCCAAATCTGTTAGATTTAGGTACAAATTTATCTACTTTAGTAACGGTAGGGACAATTTTGCATACTTTGTTAACGGTAGGAACAATTTTAGTCGTAAAGTAGAACGGGGTACTAACATGACTAATTTTCAATAGTAGGGGTATAATTTTAGCCATTTTCCCTTAAAAATATCACCTAACTTTTAAAAATAGTTTATTCATATCATCCATTAAAAAAAATACTTATTTCTCACTGTCATTACACATTTTGCTCATCCATGTCATTATTGACTAACGGTAGTGGCATGGATGGCCAAATAAAAATTTAGTTGTTAGTCAATAATAGTTTGGATGAGTCAAATATGTAATGTCAGTGACATGAATGAGCATTTTTTAGACCATTTCTGAAAGTTAAGTTGCATTTTTAGGCCTTTTCCGTAACATATACTATAGGAGCAATTCATAATGTTCAGAGTAATCTTCGCGCATATCGACTAGTTTTATTAGGTATTTAGTATCTCTCACCGAATATAATCAACAACAATAATAACAACAAACTCAATATATTTTTATAAGTGGGATCCTGGAAGAATAATATATACACGGATTTGGTCAAAAAAACAATTAGTAAATATTTTTGTGACGTACATAATAAGCATATATTCCAACTCGGTAAAACTAATTTTATGTAATTATTTGTATGTTTTACTTAGGGGTTTGCAGTTTTTTTAAGAAAATAGATTAAACATCTAATTAATTATTTGTATGTTTTACTTGGGTCTTTGTAGCTTTTTTTAAGAAATTAGATTAAACCTCTTGCATTCTAAAAATGTAACTCAATACAGACTGATAAGAGAATAATCCCAAATGCCCAACTGATTTTGTTGACGACAAATGCAGTCTGGTCATCAAAGTCATTATGGTCAAGTAAAATTTTGTTTTTGTAATCTAAAATAGATTGCTAATATTAATAAACAATTTTATTTGTTATATTCATTAATGGGATATTCTTTTTTCCCTTAAAAGTCTAGTCAAAATTAACACTCCTAATTAATGCGCCCCATTTTAGGATTTACTTTTCACATTAATCCATCTTCTAAATATGACATGACATTTAATCAAATAGTAGCATTTAAAAGGTTAGTTTTTTCACATTGGTAATATAGGTAAGGAAAGACAAATTGGAGAACATTAATCATGTGATCATGGGACAATTGAAAATTGAACTCATCGCATTATGCAATATAATTTCTTCGACTTTCGAAAAAATCATTTAGATACAAATTGATTTTTTTTTTTTTTGAAAATTTTCGGAGAAACTCGTCGTCGTTACCATTTGGGTGCATATGGGTAGCATGTTCACTATGCAATATATCACAAACCATGCAGGAGATACATATCGCACTATACAAACCCGATACAGCAAGCTATAGTCGAGAAGGTTGATGGTGAGAAGAATCGATCTCCTATCTCCCACGTGAAAAATCACTTACTCAACCGTTATGGGTATAAAGTATAAAGAGTTGTGCAAAAATATTTGGTTTTACATTGAATTCAAATAGATGTCTGTAATGCTAATTTAATCTTCCTACCGTTCTTTTACTACTAGTATAACAAAGGTAAACTCGATACTTTAATCAAATATCTTTATTGAAGTCCAATGAATGACAAGAGGGGTTGCTCTGATGGTAAGCAACCCCCACTTCCAACCGAGAGGTTGTGAGTTCGAGTCTCCCCAAGAGCAAGGTGGGAAGTTCTTGGAGGGAAGGATGCGGGGTCTATTTGGAAACAGCCTCTCTACCCCAGGGTAGGGGTAAGGTCTACGTACACACTACCCTCCCCAGACCCCACTAAGTGGGATTATACTGGGTTGTTGTTGTTGTTGTTGTTGAAGTCCAATGAATCAAGTCAAGTGGTACAAAGTGGGAAAAGTAAAAGAAAAGCTCTCAAGTCGTACAAAAAGGGACAAGTAAACGAAAAGCTGTCCTAAATGGTGGGACTTTGAATAAGCAAAAACAAACTTTACCAATCAATAGATGCATTATATGAATTAACATTTAATTAAGATTAAAAATACATTTGTGTCTTAAATATTCAATCATAATTAATTAATATAATTCTTAAATACAAATTAATTAAAATAGGGAGGTTTGAAAGTACTATGTTCGAGCTCAAATATTAGAAATTTATAATAGGAAGCGGTTATCAAGTAATTATATAGCGAGAATAAAAATATGTTAGTGATTGGAAAAGAGTAAAATACCGAACAGAACGAATCTTTGGTGACATACTACCAGTTTAGCCGGTGTACATGTTGGCTCGTACGGTAAAGGACGCCAAAGAGAGTGCGTGAGGAAGAGCATAGTTTTCACCGACACGTGTCATCGTTTGCGAAAACCCAGGAATTAAAGGGAACCGGAAGCTTAGAAGACTCACTTATTGTGGGTCCCAGTGCTGCCTCTAAAATCCCAATTCGATTAATTTGTATTTGTCGTGTTTGGATCAAAGTCGACCTTTTATTTTTTTTGAATATTCAACAATATACTACACTCCCACGCGCTCCTTTTTTTTTTTTAAGCGGATGCATATCATAACTAAAACGGAGAAGGTCCAAATATCCTCTTATACTTTGTGAAAAGGGTCAAATATAACTTTTGTTAAAAGTTTGGCCCATAATTAATCTTACCATTACATTATCGGTCCGGATACCCCCTGAACTTTAAATAGAGCCAAATACCGCCCTAAACTTTACGATAAGGTCTATATATAACCATCGTTTTTTCAATAAAAGATATTTTTTTTGTAAAAACATATTTGTAAAAATTGAAAATATTTTGTTAAAAATTAATTTATTTTCTGTTTTTACAACAACAAAAAAAAAACAATTTTTACAAATTTATTTTTCCAATTTTTTCGGTTTAAAAAAATGAAAAATGAAGAAAAAAAATATTTTTTCAAAAACAAAAATAATTTGTTGAAAATATTTTATTCAGTTTTTAAAAAATAAAAATATTTTGTTAAAAACTGAAAATGTTCTAATTTCTCTATTTTTTTATAAAATTAATTTTTGCAATTTGTTTAAAGTTTCACAAAAAGAAATGTCTTTTTCTTTTGGAAATGTTCTAATTTCTTTAGTAAAACTTTAAAAAAATTGCAAAAATCATTTTTTTAACAAATTTTTTTTTTGTAAAAACATATTTGTAAAAAATTTAAAAACATAGCAATTAGAACATTTTTCGTTTTTACAAAAATATTTTTATTTTTTAAAAATTGAATAAAATATTTTCAACAAATTATTTTCGCTTTTGAAAATGTTTTTTTCTTCATTATTTAGTTTTTTAAAATTTTTTTGTAAAAATTGGAAAAACAAATTTGTAAAAACTATTTTTTTTTGTTGCAAAAAAGGGAAAAAAATCATTTTTAACAAAATATTTGTCGTTTTAAAAACAGAAGAAATTATTTGCAACAAATAAGTTTTAGTTTTTACAAAAAAAAAATTGTTAAAAAACAAGGGTTATATATAGACCTTATCGTATAATCTAGGGGGTATCCGGATCAATAGTGTAACGGCAAGGTTGGATATGGGCCAAACTTTTAACGAGGGCTATATTTGGCCTTTTTCACAAAGTATAGGGGGGTATTTGGGCCTTTACCCTAACTAAAACAAACTACTTGTTAGGATGTACAAAAAGAGTTTTTATGGTTGGGTAGATACTACCCCCTTTGGCATGCTATTGTTATAAATATTACAATACATTATTTTTATTTCAAAAATAATTCCTGCGATGTCTGTCCAAAATACATGATTGACAAACACCGAAGGAACTGTGGTTACAAAAACATCTTCAAAAAAGATTTTCCTTGCCCCTTCCTTTGCTAGCATGTCAGCAACTTTGTTGGTGTCCCCGTAACTGTGCTTCATCACCAAGGTGCCTAGTCTTTGGACGATTGACATGCATTCATACTAAATGAGTTAAAATAGCGGTTTTCATTGATTAACATTCTAGTTACCTCTGTTGAATCAATGTTTATTTTCAAAGGTGTGAATTGTCTTTCTTTCTGCAATTTGCAGTCCTTTTAGGAGAGCTAATAGTTCTGCTTGAGTGTTTGTGGTGTATTGGATTGAGCCCATGTAGCCCAGTATCCAGTTTCCACTTGCATTTTTGAAGGCCCTCCCCAGTCCTTCCTTTTCAGGATTCCCTGTTACAGCTCCATCAGTGTTAAGCTTGTAGGAGTTGTTGTTTGGTGGCTTTCATTTTATCCAGATATTCTTTATGTTTTTGGGTTCTTTATCCAACATCATTGTAACATATTCAATGGCCTTAGCTATTGCACATTTTGAGTCTGCCCTATCGTTTTTGTTATTGAAGAGGTTGTTATTCCTTGTTAGCCATATTTGACAAAAATAGAAAGGGGAGAGTTCTTCCCAAGTAATGATGTTGTAAGTTTTCTTCTTTAGAGATGCCCAAGTGATTGGCCAATCTGTGGTAGTGAAAGTAAGAATAGGAGCATTGGTATCCCTATTGCTTAGGGAGATGATATCTTGCCACTGGTACATCAAAGAAGATGTGTGTTGATGTTTCATTGGCCTGGCTGCATAGATGGCATGTGGGGTTTGATTATACCCCAACATGATGGAGATAGGCTCCAATGGGGAGACTTTCATGGAAAAATAACCAGAAGTTTTAGGTACTTTTAGTTTCCAGATCCATGCAAAATTATGGATCATAATTTCCTGCCCATGGTCCAATATTGAATATGGCAGATTTTATGGAGTATAGACCATTTGGTGTGGCACCCAATATCGTTCTATCTTCTTTAACTGGGTTGGATGGAATGAAACTGTTGTGGATGAAATTTTGAGTATTTTTGGGGATGGTGAGAGAGAGAGTAGAGAGATCCCAAATTCTATTATAGTGGGCATTTGAAACTATTTTGGACATGTCCTCTCTTGTCAGATGACCATGAATTAGGGACGTTATAGTAGGGAGGTTGTTTATCCAATGGTCATTAAAAAGCTAACATTGTTTCCTGAATGAACTACCCATCTTTTTGTATGCATGCATGTTTCTCATCCTTTTAGGATGAATTGCCAGGTATGGGATTTTGCTTTTCTAAAAGGTTTCCTCTAATTGCAGTGTTTTGCAATAAGAGTTTTTGTACAAAAGGTTGTGGGGTTTCGGTATAGCCTCCAAGCAAGGCTTGAGTGCTGAGCTTTATTTTTTTAATTAAGCTATTTGGATCCCCAACCCTCCTTATCCTTAGGCTTTGAAATTGTGTCCCAAGGATATCAGGTGCATTTTCTTTTTAGTAGTAGTAACCCCAACTGAAGTTCCTATGAACTTTATCAATTTCTTTGGTTGTTTTTGCCGACAGCTTGATGTATTACATGACAAGATATGGGATTGAGTTTAGTGATGCTTTTGCCAGAGTGGTCCTTCCAGTCATGTTAAGCATGTTTGTTTTCTAACTTGCTATTTTTAAGTGGAGATTGTCAGTAATAACTGAAAATTACTATGAGTGGGTCTTTTGTGGAAGATTGGGAATCCCATATACTTCCCAATATTTATTGAAGTTTTTATGGAGAGAGTGTTTGAAATGAGCTCCATCTGATGAGATTGGCAGTTAGCACTAAAGCATACATTGGACTTAGTGAGATTGATATTTTGCCTAGATGCTAGATTGAAAGAATTGAGTGTATCATGATTGTATTGCAACTTGATTGGTTAGGTGTTGCAAAAAGGGTTAAGTCATCAGCAATGAAGAGGTGAGATATTTTAGGGTCACTTCTGCTACTGCTGATTGGGAGCTATTCCCCTTGGAGTAAATTATTATCAATGTCTCTTGAAAGCCCTTCCAAACACATGATAAACATGTAGGAGGAGAGGGGATCACCTTGCATAATGCCTCTAGTGGGCATGAAAGGGTTAGTTTGCTCTCCATTGACAATTACAAAGATGGTAGAGGAGCTGACACATGACATGATGAGATTGATGATTGTGTTTGGAAATTTGAAAGCATGGAGGGTTTGCTTAATGAAAGTCCATTATAGTCTGTCAAAAGCCTTCTCCACATCAATCTCAAGGATCATGCTACTGGATTTTCTCTTCATTTTTCTAAAGTGGGAGATGTACTCTTGGACTATGATGGCATTGTCTGAAGCTTTCCTATTGGGAAAAAAGCTGGCCTGGCTAGGCCTAGTGATGTGAGAGAGATAAGGCTTGATTCTATTGACAATAACTTTTGTTACTATCTTGTAGACAATGTTGCATAAGCTTATGGGCCTGAAATTTGTGATCATTTTGGAATGAGGCATAAAAAGGTTTCATTCGTGATTGGGTTTATAGTTTATGTGGAGAAATAGTTTTTGCAGAAAAGAGTGACATCCTTACCCATTATGTCCTATTATTTTAAATAGAAGAAAGGGTGAAGGCCATCTTGCTTAGGGGATTTGAAAGGCTTGAAGGAGAAAATGACATTCTTAATTTCATTATCCCTTAGAGCATTCCAATTATTGTTTGTTGAATCTGAGAGAGGCAGTTCCGTTGGCTTTCAGTGGAGGTTAATCCATTAGGAGACTAAAGGAGGGAGGAGGCATAGAGCTCTCAGAAGAACTTTGAGATTGCCTGCTTGATCTCCCCTTCCTTAAACATCCACTAACAAAAGTCATTTGGGAGGGAAAGGATTTTGTTTCTTTTTCTTATATTTAAGGTGAAAGTATGGAAGAATTTGACATCTCCATATGAGAGCCATTGGATTCTTGACTTCATCTTCCAAAAGCCCTCCTCTTTTATTAAGATGGAGTTAAGCTCCTCAATGAGGTTTCTTTCAAGGATTTGCAATGGGGTGCTGGTGGGATAGAGGGAGAATTTGTGAATTTCTGTTATCCTTGGTAGCAACCTCTTTTTTTGTGGAAGATGTTCCCAAATGTATGACTATTCCAATTGAGGGCATTTACCTTGAACAAGGAGGTGGAAGGGATTAGAGTAGAGCCAGGATTGAAAGAATTCCTAACTAGGTTTTGAAACATGGGGTGGCTGCACCATATTGATTCAGGCCTAAAGGGTTTATTGATGGGACTAGGATTGTTGCTGCTTAGATTGACAAACATAGGGCGGATATCAGACTGGGTCCTAGTAAGGTGGATGATATTTGCTTTAGGGTACTCATTTATCCAATGGTTATTAGCCAAACATCTGTCAATTCTTTCTAGTATTAGATAGGTTCTATTTTTGTACCTTATGTTGGACCAAGTATACTTGCTACCTTTAAACCCTAGGTCTATAAGCTGGCAGTTGTTAATGCAATTCCATAAATAGTTGCTTTTGTGGGTGTTCATCGGATTTCCCCCAAATTTATCTTCTACTTCAAGGACTTCATTGAAGTCCCCACCCACAAACCAACTTCCTTTGTGTGTTTTTTAGACTTAAACAAGACTATCCCAAAGGCCTCTTCTATCCTCAATGTGGTTACTGGCATAGATTGCAGAAAAAAATCGGGGTGGGTTTGAGGGTAATACCTTGACCATGGCACGGACACCCCGAGAGTTGGCAGCTACCTCATCAACTTGGAGGGAATTATCCCTTCACATAATCACAATACCTCCAAAGTGGCCAATAATGGGGAACTGAATGTGCATGTCGAATCGAAGCTCCTCAGTAAGCTTTTTGTGGTATGCTATTTTGGTCTACAGGAGAACCACGTAATTGAAGCAGTTTGTCATCTAGCATGAAAGTCAACAGAGAATTCATAACAACCAATTCAACACTAGATATTGTCACACCTCCCTTTTTACTACCCCACATTGCGTAAGGTGTATAAATACACTCGTAGGGTATACCCCGATGCTCAATTACCCAAGACGGATAAAATAACGTAAGGGAAGGAGTTTTTCCAGTTTAAGGACAATCGGTTCGGGATTTTATTAGAGATTAATCAGAGTCGCCACTTGGGAATGACAAGGGTGTCCCAAGTCACCGGTTGATCCCGAATCCGAGGAATTTTGACTCTTTAAAATGTCTGCGAAGCAGAGGTCCGGATAAGGAACTCTGTTAACCCGGGAGAAGGTGTTAGGCACTCCCGGATTCCGTGGTTTTAGCACGGTCGCTCCACTGTCGTTCTTGACTTTTGTTTGACTCAGTTATAGATTTTAACATAATGTGCTTTTACGTTAAATATTATTTTTTAGGAATTTGCGGTATCGCGAAAACACGCCTCGAGTCATACCGCAACCAGTACGCCTATGACTTTTGGTGTATTTCAGCTTTACCAAGATTTGGATTTGAGTTGCACCAAGTGCACACTCGTTCATAGGAAGGTGTATTAAAATCGTGCCCTAAAGTAACATCTATCGGCTTTTTAAATCTTTTGGGAGAAGCTATGGAATTGGCTATTAGCTTTCCCGGGTCTATTTGTGTTATATCATTACTAAATGGGGGCCCCGGTGTTATTCGAGCGAGGCTCGTCCCAATTTTCATTAAAGGGTTCAATACTCGTATTTAACTACGTTTTCTACACTTGTTCTTTCCTTAATCGTATTAGTGACACTATAATAATCCAGGCCCGTTGAGTTCTTACTATTTATTGGGCCTAGACTGTCCATTAAACGTATGGACTGTCTTGGTCTTCAGGTTGCTTTGGGTTTAAACTTGCTGGCCTCATTAACTTCACGTTGTAGTTCAAAGATAGTTTGCATATTTGAGCCAAAACCGATAAGTGTAATATGAAATAACAATAAGTGCAAAGAACCAGAAAACACAAATCAATAGGATCGAAATTAGATTGCTTTTATTCATTGAAAGAGTAGAGCCACTGTACAGGAAATTCTATGATTACAACTAATTAGGAGGAGAACTAAATTAACCAGCCACTTTTATCCTCATTTCTGTTGATCTAATTACTAGTTATGTTACCAGATTATTACACTAAATGACTAAGGGATTTGTTTTAGATCTTGACACTGGATCACTTCCATTTTTAGTACTGAATTCCTAATTGCCGTTGTTCAATTATTAATACTGATATGAGCCAGAATTATTTGAAGCTCCTAAAACCAATTTTACACTAAGGTTACTTCAATGGTAATTTCCTATTCTATCTCATTTGAATTCGGGATATTGACAAGATAAGCTAATTTCGCCAGCATACTAATTAACTCCTATATGAGCTTCTGTTATTAGAGACTTATGTGATAGTTATCTAACTTCATTTTTAAGATTTTTACCTAATTAACTAGGTGAGGTACTAACTACTACTACTACTATACTACCACTACTACTAGCTATTACATGATTAGTGTTTCTGTTTTCAGCTACTACATAATACTACAATTAAGCTACTAATTACAAAATGGCAAAATGAATTAAAGCAGGTACTTCATTCCATTAAAGCATTTCAACAATACAGCTTCATCGAACAGGGTATGTACCTGATTCAGCAAAAAGAACCAATGAGTCTAAGGGATGAGAAGTAATCAGCAATGGACTCAAAGTAGCAATGCAACAGAGAGATGAAAGCAACACAACAACACAGCCACACAGCAACAGCAAACGAGCAGTGATTCAAAGCAGAAAACCCAGAGAAATTCGATAGAAAACCCAGAAATCCTACTGTTGTATTGCTAGAACTAATCTCTCAAGCTAATGAATTTCAGATTGCCACATTCGAACCCAAATATATTTCTTCTATTACTCAGATTGGAACCCCAGATGTATTTCCTAGATTACTCAGATTTTGAACCCCTTTTCAGCCCCATTCTTAGAGGTATTTATAGCTATTTGTTAGGGCTGAATACTTGGGGAGGAAGTATGGGATTAATCCCACTTCCCCCTCCTAAAATTATCAATTCTACACTTAAACCCTATTTCAGTTATGAAAAACCCTTCCAGCATGTGCTGGAAGGTTCTAAAAGATTCCTTTTAGGGCCTTTTACTAGTATGACCTTAGGGGTTTGAGATTTTTACAGATTTCCCATTTTTAGGAGACCATTATACCCCTAAACCTCTGCAAAATTGCAGAAATCAGGAGCATAAGTGTCCCTATTACCCTCCTAAGTTCTAACTATTTACTATTTCACCTTTTTAATTCCCAATTGTGCCCTTAAGGGCACTGCTGATTTACTAGCCTACCTAGGTTAGATTTCAGCCTGTTTTAAACTTATTTAACTAATAGCCAGCCCTGGCATTAGTATTTAAGGGCTGGCCAGATCTATTTTTAAGAAACTATTTCAATTTTAGCCACTTTTAATCTAATTCCAGTCAATTAAGACCAAATTATTTCAAATTAAAGCTAATTGCAGGCATAGCCTGCTTTGTTATTATGTTAAACCTATTTAAAATTTAGCCAGTCTCAAGTTGAGACTTAGCTTGGGCTATTAAAGCCATATACTGAACAGCTAGGCCCAAAACCTTTACAGGTTTGGCCACTTTGCTGTTCAGGGCTCCAAAGAGAGCCTGGGCCAGTCTGCATTTGCAGACACAGCCATTTTGCACAACCAGCCACTGTTTAACAGTGAGCCGTGTGTTAGGGCTTATAGAATTGGTCAACCCTTTGCAAGGTTGACCATTCTTAGGCCAATTATTAAACTTATAGCCTAATTATGATCATTTTCAGTTTATACCTATTTAAAAACTAACCACTTTCATGGAACCTAATGCTAACAACTATAACCAATCCACCTAAGGTCTAGATGATCAATCAAACATTCATAAGAAGCCAAATCTAGCAAAACTTAAGCATTCTTAACATGAATTGCATACAGAAACACATATGATCCAAAAAACATGCATTAACCAACTCAAATTCAGAGAGAACAGTAGATATGGTTGAATTCTAGTCAACTAACTCATTCTATTGGATTGTATGTGATGCAGTGTGAATTCATGTCAATTCATACCTAGTTATTACTAATTCAAGTCATATGAAAGTTTGATCAATTTCAGAACACATAAGCACAGGTTTTTCATAAACATTCAACACAACCTAGATTAACAGAGATGACAATTAAGATCCTATTTCAAACTCTAAACCTAGAATCATGATAACCCAATGAAACAGGGAAAGCATGAGACTAAAGCCAAACATGTAAGGAATCTTAGTCATGCTTTCAATATGACTCTGGAACTAACAGGCAATAAGTCAAAGAGAGATGAGATATTTGCACTTGGAGTAAAGAACCATGGGCTTAACATGACACATAACATGATTTCAACATAACAGGCTAAAGATGAGCCAGCTAAGAAGCTTTAAGACCAATTATCAGAGCAACTTGCACAAAGATATGAAAATAAACTATAGAATCATGGGAACATAATCCACCAGAGTCACATCATGGACAAATCATTAATTCAGAAAAGGAGATGAAACAAATACAAAAATCCTATAACTAACATATTAAGAAGAACTAGTTGAGATTTAGAAGAAAGACAGATTAACATATGAGGATATACAAGACCAATTGTAGCAATAGAAGACAAGCAGAAAGAAAAGAAACATAGAATTAACCCGAACAAACCCTAAGCTAACATGCTTGACTAAGAATTTTCAAGATAGAAAAAGACATACTGAGACATCCAAGACAAGATAAACACTGATGAAAACAAAGCAAGCAAAGACAATATGACTAACACGGGATTTCAAACCCTAAAAAATAACAAAACAGAAGAGATGATCATAATAATGAGCAAGCAACAGACATTAAATAAAACACAGAGGGAGAAGAAATGCTTAACATGAGAAAATAAACAGAAAAGTCTTAGGCTAGCATGTGAAACAACTAATCAGTATAGCAGAGTCAACAATCAACACAGTAAAGCAACAAAGAAATGTGAACTACAGAACTATGGGGAACATAATCAAACAGCAACAACTCAACGAATGCAAACTAAAATCAGAAAAAACAAGAAGACATGCTAAACACAATAAAAAAAACAAAGGGAAGGGACTTAGCTTGCGGGGTCTGTCCCCCAAGCTTCCTAAATCTTTTCTTTTTCTCACTTCTCTCACGAGTTCTTTTCTTCTTTATTCTCTCTTCTTGTTTTCTTTTTCTTTGTTCTTTTCCAGACTTCTATTTCTTTTCGATTTATCTTCCTTTTCCTTCTCTGATTTTCTTTCAGGCCTAAAGACGGGGCCTTTTTGGATTTCGGCTTGAAGAGGGGTGTTTGGGTGAGGGTAAAGAACAGGTCTTGATTGGGGTTGAACTTGGGGTCGCCGGAGTTAGGGTTCCGACGACCCTTTTTGGGATATTCGAAGCGTTCTGGTGAGATTCGAAGGTAGCCAGTGGTATGGTTGGGTAGATCTCATGAAAAGGAGTCGATTGGCGTTGGTTTGGAAGCGGTTCTCATTGTTCAGCGGTCACCGGCGAAGATTCCGGTGACTGGGACTTTGAAGAACAGGGTGGGTTTCTGGGTTTTGATGTTTGGGATGAAGAAGAAGGAGAGGAAGGAGAAAGAGATGAAGGGAATGGATTAAAAGGGGCCGGCGACCACCGTGGAAGGTGGTGGCCGCCATTGGCCGGCTAGGGTTTTCTTGAGGTTGAAGAAGGAGATGAAGAGAGAAAGGAGAGGCGGCTGATCTTTAGGGTTAGGATAGTTAGGGAAATGGGCGGCTCTTCAGACAAGAGTTTTATATAGCCGAAGAAACTAAGGAGATCTGAGCCGTTCATTGAACGGAGATCAACGGCTCACAGAGGCGTTACATAAACGACGCCGTTTGGTTGTATATGAGATTCCAAGCAATGAACCGTTGGATTAATCCAAACGGACGGCTCGGATTTGATCTTGTATTTTAATTAAATCAACAATTCCGCTATTTATCTCAACCATTGGATTAAACCCGATGGACGGCTGAGATTACATCTCTTGAGTGGCCTGGACCGAATTTCCTATGGGCCAAAATACTGGGCCATCTCAATTGGGTTTTCATCAGCCCACTTCATTATACCTATATATATTTCTGGTTTTAATGATTTTTATGTATTTTTCTTTTATACTTTTTTTTTCTTTTTTTTTTCTTTTATGAAAAATTATAAATCCTAATTTACTATTTACTCTAATTTTCTAATATTTTTTGCAATTTTTTGCTATTTTTTTCTTTATTTTCTCCTATTTAAGCTATTTTCAATTTTCTTAAAATCTAGCTAATTAAACTAACGAACTAATTACTTAGCCTATTTTTTTTGATTTTCTTTCTAATTTCTACTTATTCAAACTCAAAAGTATAACTAATTCCAAACAAATCAAGTAATTGCACTCAAAAACATATTTATTTTAATTTTGGAATAATTTGCCTGGTGCAAAAATCACGTGCTCACAGCTGCCCCTCTTTGCTCGGGAACACGAAGAGTTTCAGTGCAAAGACAAGTGAGCGATAATGAGAGATTTTTGCACATCGGCATATTCCGTGAAAGCATTTTTGAAAACCTTTTGACCGCACCCTGCTTTAGAGGTTGCCTACATATCCTGGGCTAAACATGAATCAGGTCAGTGTAGTTCGGGAAGGTCTGGCAGTTTTAAAAACTACCAGACTCACTGTTGCATTGACACTGTTGAGACCTGCTGACTTACTCCTTATTACACCGGGGGGGGGGGGAAATGTAAAATGGAGAAGCTATTCTAAGCTATAATCCTACAATTACAATTGTTCCTAATCTAGCTTTTGCTTTTCTTCCCTTTCCGGTGATGCAGAATCTTCTTTTTTTTGTTGATTTGCAATGCGATGCAGAAAGTATTCCCGTATTTGAAGGTGGGCGCCTAACAGAAATTTAAACGTGCAATGCGAATGCAGAAAATATTCCCGTATTTGAAGGTGGGCGCCTAACAGAAATTAAAACGTGCAATGCGATGCAGAAAATATTCCCGTATTTGAAGGTGGGCGCCTAACAGAAATTAAACGTGCAATGCGAATGCAGAAAATATTCCCGTATTTGAAGGTGGGCGCCTAACAGAAATTAAACGTGCAATGCGAATGGAGAAAATATTCCCTCAGCCTGAGGACTGGGGAGTGGATTTTAAAATATGTTACCTCCTCTTTTGGTATTTTCTTTAACCAACTTATCTCTTGCCTGTGAATTTCTCCACTTATTCGGCAGACTTTCTCTTTTTGGTATTTTAAATTTTCCACATTGGTCACATTCACTTTAAAGTGATTAGTGACAATTTGTTCCTGCATGAAACAAAACTTATTAGATATAAGCTGCTGCCAACTGGCATCTGCCGTCCCTGCTTCTTATTGCTTCCTTTGTTTTTGCTTTTCTGATGTTGCATGACTTCTAACTGCTTGTCCCGTATTAGAAGGTGGGCGCCTAACGGAATTTAAACGTGCAATGCGATGCAGAAAATATTCCCGTATTTGAAGGTGGGCACCTAACCGAATTTAAACGTGCAATGCGATGCAAAAAATATTCCCGTATTAGAAGGTGGGCACCTAACAGAATTTAAACGTGCAATGCAATGCAGAAAGTATTCCCGTATTTGAAGGTGGGCACCTAACAGAATTTAAACGTGCAATGCAAATGCAGAAAAGTATTCCCGTATTTGAAGGTGGGCGCCTAACGAGAATTTAAACGTGCTACGCGATGCGAGAAAATATTCCCGTATTTGAAGGTGGGCGCCTAACCGAAATTAGACGTGCAATGCAAATGCAAAAAATATTCCCGTATTAGAAGGTGGGCGCCTAACGGAATTTAAACGTGCAATGCGATGCAGAAAAATATTCCCGTATTTGAAGGTGGGCGCCTAACGGAATTTAAACGTGCAATGCGATGCAGAGAAAATATTCCCGTATTAGAAGGTGGGCGCCTAACGGAATTTAAACGTGCAATGCGATGCAAAAAATATTCCTATTAAAGGCGGACGAGCCTAAGTGTTCCATTTGAAAGCGAACAAACGTCTTAAATACTATAGAGGCGTGCGCGCTTAAATATTTAATAATGCGGATAAATAAAGCTTAAATGTCTTATTGAAGGCGGACTAGCCTAAATATCATATTAAATGCAAGCAACAACAACAACAACAACAACCCAGTATAATCCCACTTAGTGGGGTCTGGGGAGGGTAGCATGTACGCAGACCTTACCCCTACCCTGAGGTAGAGAGGCTGTTTCCAAATAGACCCCCGGCATCCTTCCCTCCAAGAACTACCCACCTTGCTCTTGGGAAGACTCGAACTCGCAACCTCTCGGTTGGAAGTGGGAGTTGCTTACCATCAGAGCAACCCCTCTTGTCTAAACGTGCAATGCGAATGCAGAAAAGTATTCCCGTATTAGAAGGTGGGCGCCTAACAGAATTTAAACGTGCTACGCGATGCAGAAAATATTCCCGTATTAGAAGGTGGGCACCTAACAGAATTTAAACGTGCAATGCAGAATGCAGAAAAATATTCCCGTATTAGAAGGTGGGCGCCTAACTGAATTTAAACGTGCAATGCGAATGCAAAAAATATTCCCTCAGCCTGAGGACTGGGGAGCCGATTTTAAAAGATGTTACCTTCCTCTTTTTGGTATTTTCTTTTTACCAACTTATCTCTTGCCTGTGAATTTCTCCACTTATTCGGCAGACTTTCTCCTTTTGGTATTTTAAATTTTCCACATTGGTCACATTCACTTTAAAGTGATTAGTGACAATTTGTTCCTTGCATGAAACAAAATTTATTAGATATAAACTGCTGGCAACTGGCATCTGCCGTCCCCACTTCTTATTGCTTCCTCTGTTTTTGCTTTTTCATGTTGCATGGCTTTCGACTTCTTGTCCCTTGCGGACTCTTTTTGTATTTTCTCATTTCTCCATTTTTGTTTTGTTTTCTTTTTCTTTGGCCATGTTTGCCAAGCTTCTTTATTCTCCTCCCCAATCTTCTATCCTTTCGGATCCAATGTTGTTTCAACTTCCGTTATCGGGAGCTGGTAGTTAGCTCTCAAAAGGGTAAACAATGAAATGCAGAAAAAATGAAAGAAAGGTAAGGGTATTTTGGAGAGATGACGGAACTTATCTGGGTATTTGTTGGCTGATTCCGCCGACCATGCCATGTATTTAAACTCCGACCCAGTTCGTTCCAATCATTATTCTGACTCTGAATTTCCTTTGACCCCAAACCGATACTCTTTTTTGTTTCTCTTTTTGATAGTCCTCACGATCGCCTTACGGTGCCTCGAAAGGTTTTCACCAATAAGACTCTCTCATTTATTCTCTCGACCTCACGATCATCTCACAGTGCCGATTAAGGTTTTCACTGATGAGACTCTCTCATTTTATTTCTCTCAACCTCACAATCGCCTCACAGTGCCGGCTAAGGTTTTCACTGATGAGGCTCTCTCGTTTTTCATATTTTCTTTTTTTTTCATTTTTTTTTCTTTTGTATTTCGTTTTCTATACCACGGGTATTATCCGATGCTTCGCTCCTCCTTCGTTGTATTTGTTATCATTTCAAAATTGATCAGAAGGTCTTTCTTTGGACTGTAGCGTGGCTTTTGGACGGGTTAAGAAAGAAAGATATAAAGGCTCAAAATTTCAATGAGGGTTAAAAATATTTACAACTCTCGGAATTATTAAAACATAACTTCTGCCCCAGTTTCAATATGTGGGGAATTTTTGGATTTTTCCTTTATTGTGACTGAACCTCAGTGAGGCTGCCTACGTACCCTTTCGGGATCAAGTCAGACGTAGTTCAGACTACGCCATAAATTCATGAATTTCTTTTGACTTTTTCTCGATTTATTGTCTTTTTCTTTTTTTTTTCATTTTTTCATTTTTTTTCATCATCATTTTTTTTTTCATTTCATTTTTTTTTCATCATTTTTTTTCATTTTCCATCATTTCATTTTTTATTCTGGCAATTTCGATCTTATTGTACTAGAGTGATTCCGAGAGAGGGATATGAAAGAATTCATTCATTAAGGCTCAAAGGGGTTATCGATGGATAAAGTGTTTGGATAGAGAATAAAATGCCTTCGTCATTTCAATTCCAAAATCACAACAAAATACAAAACATACAATTGAAAAGGAATCATACATAGTATCTTTTGACCGCATCCGAATTGATAGCAGTCTCTACGCACTTTCCTTCAACATTAGTTAAGTATAACGCTCCATTGGACAACACCCGTGATACCACGAACGGTCCTCGCCAATTCGGTGCAAACTTACCTTTTGGCTCTGCCCAATGTGGTAAGATACGCCTCAATACCAATTGTCCAACTTCAAACTTTCGAGGTCGTACCTTCTTATTATATGCTCTGGCCATTCTTCGCTGATACAACTGCCCATGGCAGACTGCGGCCAACCTCTTCTCATCAATCAAATTCAACTGTTCTAACCGGGCCTTTACCCATTCATCGTCATCTATCTCGGATTCGGCTATAATTCGCAATGACGGTATTTCTATTTCTGCGGGTATAACGACCTCTGTTCCATACACCAGGGTATAAGGTGTGGTTCCGATAGAAGTACGTACCGTCGTGCGGTAACCCATGAGAGCAAAGGGTAACTTTTCATGCCATTGCCTAGATCCCTCCACCATTTTTCGGAGAATCTTCTTGATATTCTTGTTAGCTGCTTCTACTGCTCCATTCGCCTTTGGCCTGTAAGGTGTGGAATTGCGGTGCGTGATCTTAAACCTTTCACAAACTTCCGCCATGAGATGACTGTTTAAATTGGCTCCATTGTCCGTGATGATCACCTTGGGGATTCCAAATCGGCATATGATATTTTCATGCACAAAATCCACCACCGCTTTCTTCGTCACTGCCTTGAATGTCTTAGCTTCGACCCACTTGGTGAAATAATCAATTGCAACTAGAATGAACCTGTGCCCATTAGAAGCGGCTGGATCTATTGGGCCGATGACATCCATGCCCCAAGCAACAAAGGGCCAAGGTGCCGACATTGTGTGCAACTCATAAGGCGGGGAGTGGATCAGATCCCCATGTACCTGGCATTGATGGCATTTCTTTACATACCTGATACAATCACGCTCCATCGTGAGCCAGTAGTACCCAACTCTCAAGATCTTCTTTGCTAAAACATATCCGCTCATGTGAGGTCCGCATATTCCAGCATGTACTTCAATCATGATTTCAGCTGCTTGTTGTGCATCCACACACCGCAATAAACCCAGATCTGGTGTTCTTTTGTATACCACTCCTCCACTAAAGAAAAATCCATTGGCTAGACGCCTGATGGCTCTTTTCTGGTCTCCGGTGGCCTGCTCCGGGTATTTGCCAGCTTTCAAGTATTCTCTAATATCATGATACCACGGCTCTCCATCCGACTCTTCTTCCACAGCGAAGCAATAAGCATTCTGATCTCGGACTTGGATCTGGAGTGGATCTATATATGTCTTGTCCGGATGATGCAACATAGAGGACAACGTGGCCAAAGCATCTGCAATCTCATTGTGCATTCACGGGATATGCTTGAACTCTATAGACTCGAATCTTTGAGACAACTCGTGCAGACAATACCGATATGGTATCAATTTCAAATCTCGTGTCTCCCATTCCCCTTGAATTTGGTGTACCAAGAGATCCGAGTCACCCATGACCAAAATCTCTTGAATACCCATGTCAATTGCCATCCTTAATCCCAAGATGCACGCCTCGTATTCGGCCATATTGTTGGTACAGAAAAATCGAAGCTGAGCTGTAACGGGATAGTGTTGACCCGTACTTGAAATGAGTACCGCTCCGATACCAACGCCCCTGCTGTTGACGGCTCCGTCAAAGTATATTTTCCATCCTGATCTCTCCTCTTGCTCCGTCTCCTCGACAAGCATTGCCTCTTCATCCGGAAAGTATGTTTTCAGTGGTTCATATTCATCATCCACCGGATTCTCGGCCAAATGGTCTGCAATAGCTTGTGCCTTCATTGCCGTACGAGTTACATAAACAATGTCAAATTCTGTGAGCAGAATCTGCCATTTGGCCAGTCTTCCCGTAGGCATGGGCTTCTGAAAGATATACTTGAGAGGATCCAATCGTGATATCAAGTACGTAGTGTATGCCGACAAATAATGCTTTAGCTTCTGAGCCACCCAAATCAATGCACAACAAGTTCTCTCCAGTTGGGTATACTTCACCTCGTAGGATGTAAACTTTTTGCTGAGGTAGTAGATGGCTTGTTCGCCTAGCACACAACCAAAGGAGTTGTCAAGCACTGTCAAGTACAAAATCAGAGGTCGCCCCGGCTCTGGAGGAACTAACACTGGAGGATTGGCCAAATATTCCTTAATCTTGTCGAAGGCTTCCTGACACTCGTCGGTCCATTTCACTGCTGCATCTTTCTTTAACAACTTGAAGATCGGCTCGCATGTTGATGTCAATCGAGCAATGAACCGACTAATGTAATTCAACCTTCCTAATAAGCTCATGACCTCCTTCTTGTTCTTCGGCGGAGGTAGACTCCGAATAGCCTTGATCTTTGATGGATCCAATTCAATACCTCGCCGACTCACAATAAACCCCAGTAGTTTCCCTGAAGGTACTCCAAAAGCACACTTCGCCGGATTGAGTTTTAGATTGTACCTCCGAAGTCTTTGGAAAAACTTCCTCAAATCTTTCACATGATCAGGTTGTTTTCTGGACTTTATGATGACATCGTCCACATATACTTCAATTTCCCGATGCATCATATCATGAAACATTGTGGTCATTGCCCTCATGTAAGTTGCCCCGGCATTCTTCAATCCAAACGGCATTACTCGTAACAATACGTTCCCCAAGGTGTAATGAAGGCAGTTTTCTCAGCATCTTCTTCGTCCATCAGGATCTGGTGATAGCCTGCATAACAATCCACAAACGAACCGATTTCATGCTTGGCGCAATTATCGATCAATATGTGAATGTTTGGCAATGGGAAGTCATCCTTCGGACTAGCTTTGTTGAGGTCTCTATAGTCTACACACACTCTGGTTTTGCCGTCTTTCTTCGGGATCGGCACAACATTTGCCAACCAGGTGGGGTATTTGGTAACTCTTATGACCTTTGCCTCAAACTACTTATTTACCTCTTCTTTTATCTTCACGCTAATGTCCGTTTTGAATTTCCTCGGCTTTTGTTTTACTGGCCGGCATTCTGAGTAGATAGGCAACTTGTGTACCACTAGATCAGTGCTAAGCCCGGGCATGTCATCATAGGACCAGGCAAAGATGTCCTTAAATTCATGTAACAACCTTATCAATTCGTCCCTGAGGGGTGCCTCCAAATGCACACTAATCTTTGTTTCTCGGACATCATCTTCGCCTCCCAAGTTTACAGATTCTGTATCACTCAAATTCGGCTTGGGTTTTTCCTCGTATTGTTTCATGTCCTTACTTATTTCCTCCAGGGCTTCCTCATCCTCACATTCTATTTCACTATCTTCCTCGATTTCTTGTATAGTAGCGTGATTTTTAGAACTGGGTCTAAAATCCTTCACGCATGACATGGCATTGAATCAACACATGCAAAACTGTACAAAAGGAAAAATAAGGAAAAATAAGGCAAAAATGAAGAAAAAGGAAAAACTGCATTTCATTAATAAAAGAAACGAACAATGTTCGGGATACATGGTGATTTTTCTTTTTCATGAGGGGAATGGGGAAACTATAAAATAACAACTTTCGGGGAAGCAATGATGAAATTTTGAGCTAACTACCAAGACTCCTTCCGGATAAGGAAAGGAGTAGCTTCCCAATTGTTCAATGTGACTCCGGGCCCCACAAATTGCACGTCCATTCTGCTCGTGCCTTCCCCTGCTTCAATCGTATTCACCTCCCAGAACATTTTCTTAAAACCAAGCATTTCTTCATCAAGTTGGGTCTCAATGCACTTTGCTGCAGCAGATGGTTGATATTTTGTACCAGGCCTGATGAAGATGTCGGATAATTTGGGTATGGGTTTGGGCAAGGTCCAGTTTTTCTTGGCTTTAGAGGCTCTTTGGATATCGGCAAAGGTGGGTTTGAACCCTAAGCCGAATGTACCTTTATTCTCCGGAAGCTGAACTGGTTGAGTGACTCCCTGCAGTGTTTTGCCTAATCCCCTCCCCGGTGCAAATCCGTTTCTCGGCATTTCTCTGGCCACCATTATAGCAGTTGGTGCCATCATCGGGGTTGGTAACTTTTCTCCTTCAGCAACTTTGTTCACTTCTATAGCATCCGTCACTTGGTAGACCCAAGGACCCCTATCCCCATCAGTACCATCAAAAGGTGCTACCACATTACAAGCATTTTCCTCCCCGTGTACCACAATCTCTTGCTGTTCCCATTCAAACTTGACCATCTGGTGTAGAGAAGATGGTACTGCCTTGGCCGCATGAATCCAAGGTCGACCTAACAGCAAGTTATATGATACGGCAATATCGAGCACCTGGAACTCCATCGTAAAATCAACGGGACCAATGGTCACTTCCAAAATAATATCTCCTAACGTGTTCTTACCTCCGCCGTCAAACCCTCTCACATTGATACTGTTTCTCCGGATTCTGTCCGGGCTAATGTTCAGCTTCCCTAAAGTTGACAGCGGGCAAATGTTCGCGCTCGATCCATTGTCAATCAATACCCTGGTCACAACTGACTCTTCACTCTTTACTGTGAGGTACAATGCTTTATTGTGTTCAGTTCCTTCCACCGGCAGCTCCCTATCAGAGAAGGTAATCCTGTTAGACTCGAAAATTTTGTTGGTAATCTTCTCCAAGTGACACACTGAAATCTTCTCCGGAACATGAGCCTCATTTAGAATCTTCATAAGAGCCTTCCGGTGCTCTTCTGAATGTATCAACAAAAATAGCAAAGAAATTTGGGCCGGGGTCTTTCTTAGCTGCTCAACCACTGAGTACTCTTGTGACTTCATTTTCTTAAGAAATTCTTCTGCTTCCTCCTCCGACACTGGCTTCTTCAGTTGACTTTCTTTTACCGTTTTCATCTTTCTCAGTTCCTCTGGAGCAAAACACCTTCCAGATCGGGTAAGTCCATGCGTTTCGTTAATTTCACCAGAAATCTCTTTTCCCTTGTAAACTACTGTTACCTTGTTATAGTTCCAAGGCACAATCTTTGTATTCACCACTGGCATTTGCACTACTGGTTTTATGATTACTGGCTCTGCACTTGCTCCTTTCACAGTCACGATCGTCTTTGCACCTGGAACTACCACCTTTAAACCTCCCATCACTACTGGCTTTGGTTTCTCAACAATTGCTTCCTCTTTCACAATTTCTTTCTCTAACTTGTCACTCGACTTTATCATCATGACGGCTTGAGATGGTTTTTGATTGCCATTACCCTGCACCAGTTCTATCATATTCGTTTCGTGGTGATTCGGCAATGGATTCTGGGTAATGTTTGGGGCTTCGGGAGCCTGCACTTCAATTCTCCTTTCATCGATAAGATCTTGAATGGCATTCTTTAATTGCCAACACTTCTCAGTATCGTGGCCCAATGTTCCCGAACAGTATTCACATCTGACAGAAGAATCAAGATTTTTCGGGGGTGGGTTTGGATTTTTTGGTGCGATTGGTCTCAGCATCCCCAATTCTTTCAACCTGTGGTAAAGACTGGTATATGATTCTTCGAGAGGAGTGAATGTTTTTCTTGCTTTGTTTCTCCAATCAGCGTCCGGCCTGGGTCTATTCTGGTTTCGGTAAGGTTTAGGGGTTGGGTATGTGTTCTGGGTGTGGTACACATTGTGTGGAGCTTGAGCTCTCCACACGTGGGGTGGTGGTGGTGGGTAAGCTTGGGTTTGAGGGTGATGGTAATGTGGTACAGTTGGTGGGTATGGTGGTGGCGGTGGGTTATATGGGCTGGGTGTGTTGTAGGGGTAAGATGGTGGTGGTGGATTATATGGAGTTGCTGGGCTTGGTGGGTGTTGGCGGTAGGGTCTGGGTGGGTTATAGTGTGGGTTGCGACTCCATGGCCTGCTTTCAATGGTTGTTACTTCTTATTTCTTCTTCTTTCCCATCACTCCTCCGCTTCCACTCTGTATAGCTTGATTGGTGGCTTTGATAGCCGAAAAACTCATAATTTTGTTTGTCTTCAAACCTTCTTCTACAAAACTTCCCATTTTCACAACTTCGTTGAAACTTTTTCCAATTGCTGACACTAGATGGCCGTAGTATGTTGGATCCAAAGCTTGCAGAAAACAATCCACCATCTTTCCTTCTTTCATTGGTGGATCCACTCTAGCGGCCTGTTCCCTCCATCTAAAACCGTATTCTCTAAAGCTCTCTCATGGCTTTTTCTCCATCTTGGTAAGGGATAACCTGTCGGGTATGATCTCCAAATTGTACTGAAAGTGACTAGCGAAAGCTTGTGCTAAGTCATCCCAAATGAACCATCTTGTATGGTCCTGTCGGGCATACCATTCCAGAGCTGATTCACTCAAACTTTGGCTGAAGTACGCCATTAACAATTCATCTCTACCTCCCGCGCCTCTCATCTTGCTACAGTATCCTCTGAGATGAGCTACCGAATCCCCGTGTCCGTTGTACATGTCAAACTTTGGTAACTTGAATCCCACAGGAAGCTGCACCTCAGGGAATAAACACAGGTCTTTGTAGGCTACACTTACTTGCCCTCCCAGCCCTTGCATATTGCGGAAAGCATTCTCAAGACTCTTCACTTTCCGAGCCATCTCTTCCTGCCCGGCACTTGCTTCTATCATAGGAGCGTGAGACTCGTGTTGTCTGAAAGTCGGCTCCGGAGGGTAATAGTGAGGATCCTGGATATGGAACATCGGTTCACTAGAAGATTTGTGGATAACAGCGGGCGGAGGTGCCACATATACAGGAGCGACTTGTGGTATAGGAGGTGGTGCTTGCTTGGTTGGAGGTGGTGGCATTTGGGAGGTGGAAGCATAGTAGTGAGGGTAGTCGGGGTAGGTGGAGGATGAGTTCATTGTTGGTGGCTCGGGGTTAGGATTGGCTGGAGGGACATATGCAGGGTTAGCAGGGTAGGCTGGTAGTGGTTGACCTCTTGACCAAGCCTGGTACATTTCGGCCATCTGCTGTCTTAACTTGTACATTTCTTCTTTCATCCCTGCCACATCCACGATCTCTTCTTCGTGAGCAGGGTCTACAATGGTTGCCTCGATCTCCTGGGATACAACCTTTGTCATCTTTTTGGACCTGGTGTTGTACGGGTGAGTAGCCAGTATGCCAGTTGCCTAGAAAATCTGAACTCACAAACATCAACACTTGTTAGTTGTTAGCGCATGAATAAGATGTAACGACTTTAAAAACAAACACATTTGCTCGAGTCGTTATGCATCATCCCGGCCGCTGCTCACTTCAATCATCTTTCCTTTTTTCGTTCTTTTGTTTTCTTTCTTTCTTTTCTTCTTTTCTTTTGCTTTTTCTCTTTTCTTGCTTCTTTTTTTTCTTTTTCTTTTCTTTCTTGCTTTTTCTTTCTCTTTTTTTTTTTTTTTTTTTTTTGCTGTTTTCATAATCACGCTCCTATTTATTTGCCTAGCGGATTTAAAGGAAATGACATAAGACAAAAGAATTGGCAACAACACTTTGTTTTCTCATTGATAATTAAAAACCTTGATTACAAAGTGATGTTTAAGAAAAAGAAAAATAAAAGATGATGCATGACCTAAGAGTACATTAATGCACCTAATGCCCGCGGGGCATCGTTCGGCCTTGCCGCGGGCCTATATGCTAAACCCCTTTGAAGCCTATCCAAATCGGCCATGACTTGTTGTACAAAAAACTTCACTGCAGATACAAAAGTCCTCCGAGACATATCTTCGCAAAGCTGAGTCTTTCGGGTGATGTATTGGGCGATGCGAACAATCTTTTCTCTGATGACCCCTTTTTCTTGCAATAGCCGGCTTATTTGTTGAGTGCGAGCATCCAAGGTGTGTTGGTTGTCCTTTTGCACTTGTTGCAGCTTCAATTCTAATCTAGCCATAGTCGTGTAGCAGTGCTCTCTTTCTTCTTCAAGATCTTTGATAATCTTGTTACTCTTGACTGTGGCTGAGATTATTTTCTTTCTAAGCTGAGCTATTTCAACATCATGCTTGCCTTGTAGCTGCCGGACCAACTTGGCTCTTTCCTCGGCGTCTTTGTTCATTTGCTTCCGAGCCTTGACTAACTCTTTTTCGGCTACGTCCAAATCAAAGCTATAGTCGTTTACTTTCCGCCGGAGAATCTCAATTAACTTTTCATCTCGGGCTGAACGAACTGGGGTCTCGGATGCAATTTTCATTTGAGCTATTTGAGCCTTCAACACATCATTTTCTTTCTTCAGCTGTTTCTTTTCCCCTTCATCGGATGCTGCTTGTAGGCCACTTTCGAAATGAAGATTTCTCAGCTTATCTTCCAACAAACTGATTTTGGCCTTATATTCTTTCTCCTTGGCCGCCCATTTCCGATTTTCCTCGGATTGCTCTATCGGGTCTTGCAAGTGAGGTCTCTTTGAAAGACGTTCGTGTTCAACCCCTCGTCGGTACCATGTGGAGTACCCAGGTGATATCTCCCCCTTTGCTCTATTCGGCACACAAGTATCAATCTTCAAATTTTGACACTCGTTCCAGATTTGCCGGATTTTTGCTTCCGGGAATTGCCCGTCTGGACCAATCTCCACAGCTTGCACGCTGAGGTCCCCATCTCTTGGAATAATCTGACACCGACCCAACTGTCGCAGGGCTCTGTAGGGTGCATAAGGTTGTATACTTTTCAAACCCATGATCAAAAATGGCGATCCCTCTGTTGGCATGTATATCACCTCGTCAAGAGGTAACCAGTCATACGTCCAATCAATTTGACCGTCAGTTAGTGATCGAAGATACACAATCCAACCTTGGACTCCTTCTGGCAACTTTACTTCCTTCGTCCTCGCATTGAACTCTTCCAAACATGTTCGATCGGCCGAACCATAGCTCGAGTACGAAGGATGGTGGCATAGATGCTCAATTAGCCAGATTTGCAAGATTAAGTTACACCCTTCGAAGAAACTAACCCCTGTTTTGCACGTAGTCAGAGCACGATAGATATCCGCAACAATCATCGGGGCCAGAGTACAGTTTTCTTGTACTATCAGTGTGGTAGCTACTCCGGCAACTTTTATATTAATATGTCCATCTTTCCTCGGGAATACAACAACTCCGAGAAATGCCACCAAAAATGCGAACCTCCGGTGTTCTTCCCATTTCGCCCGGTTGGACTTACAGCATAATTTGTTGGTAGGATCATTGAAACCCCCAACGTGTCCAAACCTATTGTAGATGAAGCTTAAAGAACAAAACCCGTCGGCCAGATCTTCATTATGAACATTCCGGGCAATTTTCAAAGAGTCGAGGAAGCGATGTACTGTCACCGTCCTCGGAGATACCGGGTATTTTCCTTTCAGCGGAACCTCGGTCTTCCCGATGTAAAAGGCAATCTCCTCCAAAGTTGGGGTAAGTTCAAAATCCGGGAAATGAAATACGTTGTGTGCCGAATCCCAAAACGTGACCAACGCTCTAACCACATCACCTCGAGGAACTATTTCGAGAAACCCCGTAAGGCCTTTCAAGTACCTTTTGACCTAGTCTTGACCATCGGATCCCATGTCCTGCCACCATAATCTCAGCTCCAAAGGGATTTTATTTAGGGAAAATTGTTCATTCATCATCGTGCTCGTCCTGCACATTTATTAAGGTGATTTTATTTAGAAAAGGAAAAAATCTTTTTTTGAATGCAAGTTTTCAATTTTTTGAATGAAAGAAAAGAAAAATGATTTTCGAAGTGGCCATTTTTGCAAAAACAGCCTTCCGTCGTCCTTTCGGAACATTCGGCAATTTCCAAAAATAGCAATCACCTCGATTATTTGAAACGAAAATCTTTTTGGTCTTTTTCTAAAAGTGTGGTTGGACCCGTTTAAGGGTTGCCTACGTATCCCACCTAATGGCGAGAATCAAACCTGCGTAGTTCGGTCAGATTATTTGACCAATTATTTCGAAAAGATGTTCCACCTATTTTTTTTCAAATTTTCAAATTTTTCCATGTATCTATTTTCTATAAATCATTATTTTCCTCTCTCTCTCTTTTTCTTTTTCAACAAGTTTTCCAATCTCGGGATTTCCGCCGGTCCGCATAACGATCAAGGACAATAAAATGCAACACATAGCATGCTCGGTCTTTTCAATACCGGGTCACCTGTCCTAGACGGACCCAACCCCTGTGTTGAGTCCCCTAAGTCAAATATGATGCAAATAATCGTCCTAGACCTATGTTCAAAATCTTACGGTTTCATAGATTGCTAGACCGTGTATCCGAGCGGACAACTCGGATCGAGGAGGGGGCTACGTACCGGTGACCCGCGGAGTCAATCGGCTTTGTAACTTATCCGGCCTCTGTTTTCTTAATTTAAGGTGACTTTAACAGAAAGGGGAGTCTCAACCAGTAAGCACATCCCCGAGGGAGAAGAGAGAAGGGTTTTCGGCACAATTTTATATATACAGTCCGGATAATATCAAAGCGATAAAACACATAGCATGTTGTTCAAATCATATAATGAAGTCAAGTAAAAACGCGAACGGCAGTTCTAAGGAGCTCGAGTTCTTAAACCCTGAAATCGAAATTCAGGGTTGGATCCCCAGCAGAGTCGCCAGAGCTGTCACACCTCCCTTTTTACTACCCCACATTGCGTAAGGTGTATAAATACACTCATAGGGTATACCCCGACGCTCAATTACCCAAGACGGATAAAATAACGTAAGGGAAGGAGTTTTTCCAGTTTAAGGACAATCGGTTCGGGATTTTATTAGAGATTAATCAGAGTCGCCACTTGGGAATGACAAGGGTGTCCCAAGTCACCGGTTAATCCCGAATCCGAGGAATTTTGACTCTTAAAATGTCTGCGAAGCAGAGGTCTGGATAAGGAACTCTGTTAACCGGGAGAAGGTGTTAGGCACTCCCGGATTCCGTGGTTTTAGCACGGTCGCTCCACTGTCGTTCTTGACTTTTGTTTGACTCAGTTATAGATTTTAACATAATGTGCTTTTACGTTAAATATTATTTTTTAGGAATTTGCGGTATCGCGAAAACACGCCTCGAGTCATACCTCAACCAGTACGCCTATGACTTTTGGTGTATTTCAGCTTTACCGAGATTTGGATTTGAGTTGCACCAAGTGCACACTCGTTCATAGGAAGGTGTATTAAAATCGTGCCCTAAAGTAACATCTATCGGCTTTTTAAATCTTTTGGGAGAAGCTATGGAATTGGCTATTAGCTTTCCCGGGTCTATTTGTGTTATATCATTACTAAATGGGGGCCCCGGTGTTATTCGAGCGAGGCTCGTCCCAATTTTCATTAAAGGGTTCAATACTCGTATTTAACTACGTTTTCTACACTTGTTCTTTCCTTAATCGTATTAGTGACACTATAATAATCCAGGCCCGTTGAGTTCTTACTATTTATTGGGCCTAGACTGTCCATTAAACGTATGGACTGTCTTGGTCTTCAGGTTGCTTTGGGTTTAAACTTGCTGGCCTCATTAACTTCACGTTGTAGTTCAAAGATAGTTTGCATATTTGAGCCAAAACCGATAAGTGTAATATGAAATAACAATAAGTGCAAAGAACCAGAAAACACAAATCAATAGGATCGAAATTAGATTACTTTTATTCATTGAAAGAGTAGAGCCACTGTACAGGAAATTCTATGGTTACAACTAATTAGGAGGAGAACTAAATTAACCAGCCACTTTTATCCTCATTTCTGTTGGTCTAATTACTAGTTATGTTACGAGATTATTACACTAAATGACTAAGGGATTTGTTTTAGATCTTGACACTGGATCACTTCCATTTTTAGTACTGAATTCCTAATTGCCGTTGTTCAATTATTAATACTGATATGAGCCAGAATTATTTGAAGCTCCTAAAACCAATTTTACACTAAGGTTACTTCAATGGTAATTTCCTATTCTATCTCATTTGAATTCGGGATATTGACAAGATAAGCTAATTTCGCCAGCATACTAATTAACTCCTATATGAGCTTCTGTTATTAGAGACTTATGTGATAGTTATCTAACTTCATTTTTAAGATTTTTACCTAATTAACTAGGTGAGGTACTAACTACTACTACTACTATACTACCACTACTACTAGCTATTACATGATTAGTGTTTCTGTTTTCAGCTACTACATAATACTACAATTAAGCTACTAATTACAAAATGGCAAAATGAATTAAAGCAGGTACTTCATTCCATTAAAGCATTTCAGCAACTACATCTTCATTAGAATAGAGAAGTGTACCTGGATCAAATAGAAAGAGAACCAATGAGTCTAAGGGATGAGAAGTAATCAGCAATGGACTCAAAGTAGCAATGCAACAGAGAGATGAAAGCAACACAACAACACAGCCACACAGCAACAGCAAACGAGCAGTGATTCAAAGCAGAAAACCCAGAGAAATTCGATAGAAAACCCAGAAATCCTACTGTTGTATTGCTAGAACTAATCTCTCAAGCTAATGAATTTCAGATTGCCACATTCGAACCCAAATATATTTCTTCTATTACTCAGATTGGAACCCCAGATGTATTTCCTAGATTACTCAGATTTTGAACCCCTTTTCAGCCCCATTCTTAGAGGTATTTATAGCTATTTGTTAGGGCTGAATACTTGGGGAGGAAGTATGGGATTAATCCCACTTCCCCCTCCTAAAATTATCAATTCTACACTTAAACCCTATTTCAGTTATGAAAAACCCTTCCAGCATGTGCTGGAAGGTTCTAAAAGATTCCTTTTAGGGCCTTTTACTAGTATGACCTTAGGGGTTTGAGATTTTTACAGATTTCCCATTTTTAGGAGACCATTATACCCCTAAACCTCTGCAAAATTGCAGAAATCAGGAGCATAAGTGTCCCTATTACCCTCCTAAGTTCTAACTATTTACTATTTCACCTTTTTAATTCCCAATTGTGCCCTTAAGGGCACTGCTGATTTACTAGCCTACCTAGGTTAGATTTCAGCCTGTTTTAAACTTATTTAACTAATAGCCAGCCCTGGCATTAGTATTTAAGGGCTGGCCAGATCTCTTTTTAAGAAATTATTTCAATTTTAGCCACTTTTAATCTAATTCCAATCAATTAAGACCAAATTATTTCAAATTAAAGCTAATTGCAGGCATAGCCTGCTTTGTTATTATGTTAAACCTATTTAAAATTTAGCCAGTCTCAAGTTGAGACTTAGCTTGGGCTATTAAAGCCATATACTGAACAGCTAGGCCCAAAACCTTTACAGGTTTGGCCACTTTGCTGTTCAGGGCTCTAAAGAGAGCCTGGGCCAGTCTGCATTTGCAGACACAGCCATTTTGCACAACCAGCCACTGTTTAACAGTGAACTGTGTGTTAGGGCTTATAGAATTGGTCAACCCTTTGCAAGGTTGACCATTCTTAGGCCAATTATTTAACTTATAGCCTAATTATGCATTTTCAGTGTTTTATCCTATTTAAAAACTAACCACTTTCATGGAACCTAATGCTAACAGCTATAACCAATCCACCTAAGGTCTAGATGATCAATCAAACATTCATAAGAAGCCAAATCTAGCAAAACTTAAGCATTTTTAACATGAATTGCATACAGAAACACATATGATCCAAAAAACATGCATTAACCAACTCAAATTCAGAGAGAACAGTAGATATGGTTGAATTCTAGTCAACTAACTCATTCTATTGGATTGTATGTGATGCAGTGTGAATTCATGTCAATTCATACCTAGTTATTACTAATTCAAGTCATATGAAAGTTTGATCAATTTCAGAACACATAAGCACAGGTTTTTCATAAACATTCAACACAACCTAGATTAACAGAGATGACAATTAAGATCCTATTTCAAACTCTAAACCTAGAATCATGATAACCCAATGAAACAGGGAAAGCATGAGACTAAAGCCAAACATGTAAGGAATCTTAGTCATGCTTTCAATATGACTCTGGAACTAACAGGCAATAAGTCAAAGAGAGATGAGATATTTGCACTTGGAGTAAAGAACCATGGGCTTAACATGACACATAACAGGATTTCAACATAATAGGCTAAAGATGAGCCAGCTAAGAAGCTTTAAGACCAATTATCAGAGCAACTTGCACAAAGATATGAAAATAAACTATAGAATCATGGGAACATAATCCACCAGAGTCACATCATGGACAAATCATTAATTCAGAAAAGGAGATGAAACAAATACAAAAATCCTATAACTAACATATTAAGAAGAACTAGTTGAGATTTAGAAGAAAGACAGATTAACATATGAGGATATACAAGACCAATTGTAGCAATAGAAGACAAGCAGAAAGAAAAGAAACATAGAATTAACCCGAACAAACCCTAAGCTAACATGCTTGACTAAGAATTTTCAGGATAGAAAAAGACATACTGAGACATCCAAGACAAGATAAACACTGATGAAAACAAAGCAAGCAAAGACAATATGACTAACACGGGATTTCAAACCCTAAAAAATAACAAAACAGAAGAGATGATCATAATAATGAGCAAGCAACAGACATTAAATAAAACACAGAGGGAGAGGAAATGCTTAACATGAGAAAATAAACAGAAAAGTCTTAGGCTAGCATGTGAAACAACTAATCAGTATAGCAGAGTCAACAATCAACACAGTAAAGCAACAAAGAAATGTGAACTACAGAACTATGGGGAACATAATCAAACAGCAACAACTCAACGAATGCAAACTAAAATCAGAAAAAACAAGAAGACATGCTAAACACAATAAAAAAAACAAAGGGAAGGGACTTAGCTTGCGGGGTCTGTCCCCCAAGCTTCCTAAATCTTTTCTTTTTCTCACTTCTCTCACGAGTTCTTTTCTTCTTTATTCTCTCTTCTTGTTTTCTTTTTCTTTATTCTTTTCCAGACTTCTATTTCTTTTCGATTTATCTTCCTTTTCCTTCTCTGATTTTCTTTCAGGCCTAAAGACGGGGCCTTTTTGGATTTCGGCTTGAAGAGGGGTGTTTGGGTGAGGGTAAAGAACGGGTCTTGATTGGGGTTGAACTTGGGGTCGCCGGAGTTAGGGTTCTGACGACCCTTTTTGGGATATTCGAAGCGTTCTGGTGAGATTCGAAGGTAGCCAGTGGTATGGTTGGGTAGATCTCATGAAAAGGAGTCGATTGGCGTTGGTTTGGAAGCGGTTCTCATTGTTCAGCGGTCACCGGCGAAGATTTCGGTGACTGGGACTTTGAAGAACAGGGTGGGTTTCTGGGTTTTGATGTTTGGGATGAAGAAGAAGGAGAGGAAGGAGAAAGAGATGAAGGGAATGGATTAAAAGGGGCCGGCGACCACCGTGGAAGGTGGTGGCCGCCATTGGCCGGCTAGGGTTTTCTTGAGGTTGAAGAAGGAGATGAAGAGAGAAAGGAGAGGCGGCTGATCTTTAGGGTTAGGATAGTTAGGGAAATGGGCGGCTCTTCAGACAAGAGTTTTATATAGCCGAAGAAACTAAGGAGATCTGAGCCGTTCATTGAACGGAGATCAACGGCTCACAGAGGCGTTACATAAACGACGCCGTTTGGTTGTATATGAGATTCCAAGCAATGAACCGTTGGATTAATCCAAACGGACGGCTCGGATTTGATCTTGTATTTTAATTAAATCAACAATTCCGCTATTTATCTCAACCATTGGATTAAACCCGATGGACGGCTGAGATTACATCTCTTGAGTGGCCTGGACCGGATTTCCTATGGGCCAAAATACTGGGCCATCTCAATTGGGTTTTCATCAGCCCACTTCATTATACCTATATATATTTTTGTATTTTTCTGGTTTTAATGATTTTTATGTATTTTCTTTTTTTTTCTTTTTTTTTCTTTTATGAAAAATTATAAATCCTAATTTACTATTTACTCTAATTTTCTAATATTTTTTGCAATTTTTTGCTATTTTTTTCTTTATTTTCTCCTATTTAAGCTATTTTCAATTTTCTTAAAATCTAGCTAATTAAACTAACGAACTAATTACTTAGCCTATTTTTTTTGATTTTCTTTCTAATTTCTACTTATTAAAACTCAAAAGTATAACTAATTCCAAACAAATCAAGTAATTGCACTCAAAAACATATTTATTTTAATTTTGGAATTATTTGTCCGGTGCAAAAATCATGTGCTCACAGATATTAAAATATCAACTAACATAAGTGAGATAAGAGCAGACCCTGACAACTGTCACATCTCTTTTTTGCCACACAACCCTTATAACGTGGTTGAGTAAGAAGAGTTTTTCCAGTTGAAGTGACATTTTGAAAAGGGATTATTTATTATTTAGAGTCGCCACTTGGAATTGAGTTTTGGTGTTCCAAGTCACCTTTTATTTGAATCCCCTTTCAAAAGGAAGGTTTGACTCTTATTATGGTCTACGAAACAGAAGACTAAGTAAGGAATTCTGTTGACCGAGGGGAAGGTGTAAGGCACCCCTCGGTCCCGTGGTTCTAGCACGGTCGCTTTATTGACTCATGTAAGGATTAAATCAATTTTTGACTATTCTTCTATTTTATTGGTTATGTCTTGTCTATTAACGCTTTACTTAATTATTATATTTTTATTAATTGTTTGGACCTAGATGCGATACGCACACAAGGAATTTCTTTGAAGTTAGATGTTAAACCAAGGTGCAGAATATAGACATGGTTATAACACAATTATTTTAAATTTAAAGGCATCGAGACGCGAAATGCGCACATGATCCTTTCATTATTTATCCAAGGTTCGAGTCGAACACATGGGCTAATGTTTAAAGTGCGTCTAAAGCATTTTAATCGTATTTATGAATGTTTATTTTCCTAAACTAGTTTAAAGTTATTTGTGAAGGCCTTTGTCATCACTCATTACTATTCATAAATTATTAATAGTACTTAGCAATTGTATCAGAACGTGGAAAAGATGGAAATTAATACAAAGAGAAAACTTAGGAAGATCTAACATGCTGATATTCAAACTATTATTAATAATTAAGATTTATTTAACGCTGAAGACCTGCCTACAGTCAAGACTACAAAAAGAGAAAATCATATAGCCTCAATGGTCTTTGTATAATATGTATGATTAACAAAAATGTAAGTAGTCTTCAAAAGTTCAACTAAGAGAGATCCACACTGCATTATTACCATTTTCAATAGAAGTCTTATTACATCATACAGTCACACGCATCAAATATAGAATGTGGGAAAATTCAGATGAGTTTAATTAATGATCCCAACTTGAAAGAAGAATAAGTATAATATTATTTAAGTAAGAAATGAGATTAACGAGCTAGTCTATTCAATAAAAAACATGGGATTCCATTACATTGCTTTTGAAATCAAATAAGTAGATCCCTTTCATGTACAAATCCAACAGAAATATACAAATCATTTTTTTAGAAAAATATTAATCACATGTTTAGATTTGAAGGAAAATGAGTGAGAGCTTTAAGAAAATATAGATAATGGATTAACCTTTCTTGAATAGCACAAACATAATACTTATTGGAACCTAATATAACAATTATTAATATATCCATGAGCAGACAAAGAGGAGAATGAAGCATATCAATCACTTAAACTACTCAAAACGCACTTAACGGCCTCACGATATTCATGTTGTGATAAAAATAAAATCACAACATCTGCAGGAACGTATGAGAAAGTAGCACCTCGGATTTATGTTTTGACCAATATAATAATAAAATAATAGAAAGAGCAATTAAGGACATGAACCTAAATGTGAGCGACTTTCGATTTAATATGTTCAAGAACGAATACAGGAAGACTGGCGTCAGAATTTTAAAGTACGACAGCAAACAAACAAGACATCAATAATCGATATCAGAACCGTGAATAGGACCTCGGCCGGAAGACTTCTAACTCGATCTCCTCCAATTTTGGGAACTTTTGATTATGGAAAATGTATCAAAATAGGCAACTAGTATTCTCTTTCTTTCTTTTTTGTTTTGCTTTTTTCCTTCAAATTCCTCCTTTTTTTCCTTTTCTCATTTTTTACTCCTTCTGTTCTTGTTTTTTTTCTTTCAAAAATCCTCCTCCCCCCTTTGATTTGTGAAGTCTGTTATACATATAGGTAGGTGTGTGCTTTGGTGGTTAGGAAGAGTGGGGAACATGGGGAAGTTGTGAGTAGTGGGTGTTTAGTTATGAGGAAGTGGGGAAATGAGGAAGTTGGGTGTGAGAAAGAGGGGGGTTTCGGGAGGTTAGGGTGGTTTGAGGGAAATGCGGTGCAATAGAAAGTACGGAAAATGGAAAAGTGGGGTAAGCAGTTAGGTACCTCATTTTTTTTATTAAATAAAAAGAAAGTAAAAATACATACACACACATACACTATAAAATTTTATATCTCACTATTTACACTAAAGTTTAAATTATAAGAAATCAAGTTATATATATATATATATATATATATATATATATATATATATATATATATATTCTATTTAAGCATAGGAATAAATCTTATATTCTAAGAATATGAATATTTTTTGTAGTTTTTAACTTTTTAGATAAAACCTATTAAAAGTAAGATATATTAAAATTTAGACCTAAAAGAAATATTTATATTAAAATAGAATAGAATTTGGGTGTGGTAAAAAATTAGGTGTTCACAGCATGCCCCTCTTTGCTTGGAAACATGAAGAGTTTTCAGGCAAAGAAAATGAACACGGTAACTAATTTTTGACCTCACTGTTATTTAGAAAGGAAAATAAGATAAAAGGAAAATATGCGACCGAGCCTTGGTTTTAGGCAGCCAACATATCCCGGGTTATAAGGGAATCAGGTCACGTGTAGTTCAAGAAAGAAGAGTGATGGAGTATACTTCGACGGAGAGTCCATTGGGGTTCCGTCGAGGTTTCGATCCGCGGTTCCTACTATTACATCAAAATGAAAAGAAAATTACATACTCTTAATATCTAAGGGTAACAAGATTCCTATCTAAATGCCATATGGAGTCTTGTCTTGATTCTTGACTTGCTTCTCCCAGTGACTTTGAATTGAAACTTGACGCTTTCGATGCAACAGACTATGGAATATTCTTTCATGCTTGTTTCTTGATCAGACGATGGAAAGATGGATCTTGACCATATGTCTGTGCATGCATTACGTCAAAGCTGGTTTTGGCTGGTATTGAGATCAAACATTCCATTTTCTCTCGCAAGAGATGGAATCTTACTTTTTTGCACATCCAATCCGTGCTTTACAGAAAAACCTACAAGCCAACATAAACAAACAAAACGAACAAAAATTTTCTGCCCCAGTTTGCACTAGAAAATTTTTGTGAGTTATTGAAAACACATGAAACTATCTTTGCTATTGCAGAATAAAGAATTGAAAAAGAGACACACATTTTTTTAAAGAAAAATGAATGTTATACCCTGTGTTAACAAGAAGGAAGACAACCAGGGGATGCAGTACCCTGTGTTGATGTTAAGATGAGGCCCGTGGAACTCTGAGATTCTACTAGGGGATGTCGTACTCTATTTAGAAAAGAAAAATGTAACCAGGGGATGTAGTACCCTGGGTTGACAACAAAACGAGGCTCGTGACTCTCTGAAATGCTACTAGGGAATGTCGTACCCTATGTAGAAAAGAAAAATGCAACCAGGGGATGGAGTACCCTGTGTTGGCAACAAAATGAGGCTCGTGGTTCTCTAAAATGCTGTTGGGGGATGTCGTACCCTATGTAAAAAAATAAAAATGCAATCAGGTGATGTAGTACCCTGTGCTGGCAAAATAATGAGGCTCGTGGCACTCTGAAACGCTACAAGGGGATGGCGTACCCTATGTAGAAAAATAAAAATGCAACCAGGGTATGTAATACCCTATATTGGCAACAAGAAGTAGGGCAACCAGGGGATGTAGTACCCTGTCTTAGCAATAAAATGAGGCTCGTGGCTCTCTGATATGCTATTAGGGAATGTCGTACCCTATGTAGAAAAATAAAAATGCAACCAGGGGATGTAGTACCCTGTGTTGGCAACAAAATGAGGCTTGTGGCACTCTGAAATGCTACCAGGGGATGCCGTACCCTATGTAGAAAAATAAAAATGCAACCAGGGGATGTAGTACCCTGTATTGGCAACCAGAAGTAAGGCAACCAGGGGATGTAGTACCCCGTGTTAGCAATAAAATGAGGCTCGTGACTCTCTGAAATGCTACTAGGGAATGTCGTACCCTATGTAAAAAATAAAAATGCAACCAGGGGATGTAGTACCTTGTGTTGGCAACAAAATGAGGCTCGTGGCACTCTAAAATGCTACTAGGGGATGTTGTACCCTATGTAGAAAAATAAAAATACAACCAGGGGATGTAGTACCCTATATTGGCAATGAAATGAGGCTCATGGCTCTCTGAAATGCTACTAGGGAATGTCATACCCTATGTAAAAAATAAAAATGCAACTAGGGGATGCAGTACCCTATGTTGGCAACAAAATGAGACTCGGGGCACTCTGAAATGCAACTAGGGGATGTCACACCCTATGTAGAAAAATAAAAATGCAACTAGGGGATGCAGTACCTTGTGTTGGCAATAAAATGAGGCTCGTGGCACTCTGAAATGCTACTAGGGAATGTCGTACCCTATGTAGAAAAATAAAAATGCAACCAGGGGATGTAGTACCCTGTGTTGGCAATAAAATGAGGCTCGTGGCTCTCTAAAATGCTACTAGGGGATGTCGTACCCTATGTAAAAAATAAAAATACAACCAAGGAATGTAGTACCCTGTGTTGGCAACAAAATGAGGCCCGTGGCACTCTGAAATGCTACTAGGGGATGTCGTACCCTATGTAGAAAATAAAAATACAAATTGGGGATGTAGTACCCTGTGTTAAAGATATGGTATCGGTTCCCTACAATGAAACTAAAAATAAAATAATTATATGTATATTGGAAGAAAATCAAGGATATAAGAACTTCACTTAGTGGTGTTCGGGTTTTCACAAACTATTTCTTAAAATTGTTCTGTTCCTGTTCTGAACAAAGAAATATTTATTAGTTTTATAATGGTGATCGATTTGTGGCCTTGATTATTTCACTCTCTTGATCTCGGCTCTTCTTCTTTAATGATCTCAAGTGCAACTGATAATTTCCTTAATGCCAACTGCAATTTCTGACTCTGGAGAACCTTTGACTTCTTCAAACTTTGCCATGACGGTACTTATCCTTTTTCAACTTTATGTTGCCTTTGTGAGCATTTTGCTTTTGACTTCTTTCAAAGTTTTTCATTTCAAAGCATCGGTCAATCATGGCCAGTCGGGGTTGACTTGATATCCTTGACGAGGCTGGGCGCCTTTCAAATATATCAGCTCGCTTCAAATGAGAATCATGTAAATCGGTCTTACCGTCTTTTATTTGCCTTATTTTTGGAACATAGTTAGACCGAAAGGGATTCAAAGAAAACAAACAATAAAATGGACAAATGAACTTAGACGAGAGGTATCCCTTTCGAGGAAAAGAAAAAAGGACTTATTTGGGAGTACATGCAGACTTCAATGAACATGACATGCCCTTTGGACTGGATGCCTGATCTGTATAAACCGTCCGATTCTCAGAAACTCATCACATTTTTTGACTTGAAAGCAGAAAACCTTGCTCAGAATTGTGTTGATGTCATGCCTGCGTGGATCCTCTTTTCGATCAACAGTGCCCTTTGCAGGTTTTCAATAGCTGATCTCTCTCATTTCTCTTCTCACCATCATCTTATAGTGCCTTTTGCGGGTTTTCACTAATAGGACTCTCTCATTTTTATTTTCTCTACTCACCATCACCCTAAAATGCCCATGAGGGTTTTCACCAATAGGACTCTCTCATTTTATTTCTCTCATTTGGTTGCATCCGATCCAAGTAAGCTGTATCCTCCAATTGTTGAACATTCTCACACATATATATATATATATATATATATATATATATATATATATAGTTTACTCATTGACCTTGCACCCAAATTTTTGTTACACACCACTTCATTACGGGCAACTTTTTACACACTCAACCTTTATAAAGTGTGTCTAAGACATACCAGTTTGCCGACATGGTCAGTGCTTATCTTTACCATTAAGTGAAGCGCGTGAAGAGGAGATTTTTTGTACCAGATGTCAAATTTTTAGGTTGTTTTTTATTAAATTTTAAATAGGGTCATCTTCTTTCTTGTTTAAAAATCACAAAACCTACCATGGATGCTCCTTAACACTTAGACCCACTTCTCTCCACACCGATCTACTCTTCTCAAATAGATTTACCAAAATTTTTTATATCTCTTCTCGTTGATCATTAGTCTTTAGTTTGGTAGATTTTTTGGTTAAGAAATTATAATTAGAATTCAACTATTAAAACCCTTTGTAGCTCCACCACCCATTAAAACTTGGCTTAAGCGTATACACAAAAAATTATTTTCTTTCTATAAAAGCTTAGCTTGAGCTTTTGTCATGGCTAAGTTAAAATTTTAGAAAGGGTGAAGTTTTCGAAAATATCCCAGCCATTAAACCTTACCTCTTGCAGATAAGCATATTCTTTAAATATGTTAATGGTTAATTTATAAATGTTTTAATCTTCTTCGCTAAGAAATGCACATTCCTCTTTATTATTACTAATTTACTACCTTGCTACTTAAGTTGTGAAAATTGAAATAGCGAACAAGATGAAGAATATATAATATAATTATAATTTTATGTGTTATCTTTTTATTATTAATCAGTGACACATGCCACAATTTTATTAGCATGTGACAATAGATATGTTTTGAAAATCTGGTAAAGTAAAAAATAGTATATTTTTGATACACTCGATATAAATTTTAGGTGCGTAAAAGATTACCCGTATTTCTATCTTGGGTAAATTTCACAAATAGTCATATAACTTTGATATTTTTTCACTAAAGTCATATAATTTTATTTTCTCACACAAAAATCATATAACTATGATTATTTTTCACAAAAGTCATATAACTTTGTTTTCTCACACAAAAATCATCTAACTATGATGTTTTTCACAAAAGTCATATAACTTTGTTTTTTTTACACAAACATCATAAAACTTTCACTAACTCACATAAAAATCATAGTGGTCAGAAAAAATAAAATTTTCGGTACTATTTTCTTATTTTTTATTTTTTATTTTGAGTCAAATTAATAATTAGCCAACTAAAATAGGAGAAATATGAGTATATTTTTACCCTCCCATAAATGATACCCGATAATATATATGTAAATATATATATATATATATATATATATATATATATATATATATATATATATATATATATATATATATATATATATATATATATATATATATATATATATATATATATATATATATTATTTATGTGTGTGTGTGCATTATATACATATTACATACTCATTCTATATATATATTTTTGGCTATCGAATGATATTAGTTTCGACCGGTAGGTTAATTTAATATTTTTTCTTAAAATAGGAATGACCCAACCCATCCTGACCCAATAATCATATACGCAAGTCAATATAATACGAAAAGTGAATTCTTCCTCTATAAAATGTATAATTAGAGAGCACATGAAATAAAAATGCTATCAATTTGAATAAAAGTCTTAAAAATAAAATATAGTATTAAGTATTATGTTTTGAAGGATTTACTATTCACTTTATATGTGTATTGGGTCGGGTAGGTCATGTAGGGATGGGTTATTCATATTTTAATTGGATTATTATTTATCAGACAAAAAATAAAAAATAAACTCACAAAATAAGAAAATACTATTGAAAATTATATTTTCCGATCACTATGATTTTTTGTGAGTTAGTAAAAGTGTTATGATTTTGGTGTGGGAAAATAAAATTATATGAATTTTGTGAAAAATAATCATAGTTATATGATTTTTGTGTGAGAAAATAAAGTTATATGACTTTAGTGAAAAAATATCATAATTATATGACCATTTTTAAGGTAAAATTCATATAATCTGGTGTTGAAAAGGACGCGCCGCTTGTTGAAGATTGAGATATCCCAAGTGGCCAAGTGGTATAGCCGTAAAGGAGCTTTTGAATGATTTAACATAATTGCTTACGTGGCAAATTAATTGCCGCATATGTATGAGCAGATTCACCTGTACTGTGAAAATTTGGCCTTTCCATTACCTTTATGTACTTAATTCATACGGCAAAATAGTAAATATCTAGTGGTGCTTTATTCTCCTGTGTGCCGGTCCACATTACCAAGTTTTCCTATGTTACACTTCCACAACCAGTAACAGTCTCTTTCCCTTCTTTTTTTTTCGGTTCAATGAATGTCCAACTATGTCGTTGAACTGAACGAAATTGAGCAAATTTGCGTGTCATTAATACTTTGACACAAATATGCTTATGTTATAGTATACTTATTTGAAATAACTTGTCCATTTATTGGGTGAGTGGGGCTAATTTTACGAAGTTGAGCCCATATTATCCAGATCTCCAGATATGCGAAGTTGAACGGATTTGCCTGTCGTTAATACAGAAAACTGTACAGTATAATCCTTTCCACAAATAATAATCGATAAATTTGTATTTTGTATATTAAATTATAATTATACATATTTAATATATATATTTTATATATTTAACTAGTGAAAGTAATTATTTTTTATCGATTATCTTTTACTGCTTTAATCAAATGATTGAGATTAATTACAATAAGAGGTGTCACACCTCCTTTTTACGCACCCGCGAGGGCGCGATGGAGTTTTTCCAATTAAAGGACAATCGAAACGGGATTAATTTATTTAATTATTCAGAGTCGCCACTTGGGAGATTTATGGTGTCCCAAGTCACCGATTGAATCCCGAATCGAGGAAAAGATTGACTCTGTATTACAGTCCGCGAACCAGAAATCTAGATAAGGAATTCTATTAACCCGGGAGAAGGTGTTAGGCATTCCCGAGTTCCGTGGTTCTAGCACGGTCGCTCAATCATCGTATTTGGCTTATTTATCTGATTTTATAATGTGCTTTAACCTCTGTGCAAATTTTAACTTTTAACCGCTTTCGATTATTATCATTATTATAAGAATTATTATTATTATTATTATTTTAACAAAGAATTGCAACGTTGTGAAAATGTATCTCGAACCACGTCGCACCAATGCACCCGTGGTTGTCAACACATTTCGACTTCGTTGAGATTTGGATTTGGGTCACATAAATGTGCACCCGAGTTTAAGAAGGTAACTTTATTAAAATACACGCCTAAAGAGTCTAACGCGTTAGTATTTGAGAAGGCCGTGAAATTCACTAAACGGCTCGTCCCGAAGTCTAAGTATTTAAATATATACATTTATGAAGGCCCCATAACTTTGTATTAATCATAACATTTTTTCGAAGAGCAAACGTTAAACAATTTCCTCCATATAAGAATACTATTACAATACAAACTTCTTGAGTTCATTCACAAGTTCAATAGAGATATAACTGTTGTGACAAGAGAAATCATAGGCTGCTGTCAATTAAATCTCAATCTCATTCATGTTCATTATGAGGGCAAGATAATATCAAGAATATAGAAAATAAGAAGCATACAATCAAAAACACAATTAGAGATACTGCCTTATTTTATGGATCACAAATAAGATAAAAAAAAATCCAAAAAAACTAAACAAAAGATTTCAAATCCTAACATAAAGCTTAAACAAAATAGCAAGTATGAAACGCATCCAAGCCAAACACATAACAGTGATTCATAAATATCAGACAATGGACCAACATGATTAAATTAAAGGCTAATATCATTCTTATCACTACCATCGATACAATAAAGGAGCATTGTGAATAGACTAATATAATACATGTATATTAAAGGGTTGAAACTCAAACCTCGAACCGGGAACAAAGTACAACGATTCAAATCGAACCTCGACGGAACCTCAGGAAAGTCGTTTTGGTGTCATGTATGCTGGTCGAAGAAGACGTGAGGGCTGCTACTGGTTTTACAACGCAACAGACTGGTAAGAGAAGCTGAAGCAGAGGAGGGTCGTTTGGACGTGAAGCTGGACGTGATGGTGCTGCTGGACGCTTCGACTGGTCGGAGACGAAGCAGCAGTGAGCTGCTGCGTCAATGGCGTGAGGGAGATCCACGACGGGCTGTTGGTGATTGATGATGAGGCAATGGTCGATGGAGGTTTCTTTCCAGTAGGTTTTTTTCTAGGATTTTTTTTGTTATCGTTTTTGGTTCTTTTTCCTTACCTGAAGAAGATGACTCCACCCTCTAAGTTTTATGTGTGTTTTCTCTTTTTAAAGAAAGAGAGATCTGGCCGTTAGTTTTTGAAGAAAGAACCAAAAATGGGGAAGGGGGTGGCGGCAGGGTCCCATTTTTTGTTCTCAAAAAATCCTTTTTGCTCTCTTTGCCTTTCTCTCTATTTAACGTACCCCCCCTTTCTTTCTTTTAAAATCAGTAAAACACTCCCCCACTGTGATGTTTTCTTTCCCTTTTTAATAATAGCATGCCCATGTCTCTTTTGTCTTTTTTCTTTTTTTGTTTTTATTCTCTTTTTATTTTTTAATCATTCTCCCATCCCCCCCCTTAGTGTAGTGGACTCGGTTTATTACGGGCTAGGTCCGAAAATTATAAAACCGGGTAGTTTGAACCCGAATATTATTCTTCGCCCGGAACCGAAAATGGTGTTATTTAATTAATCCTAGGTAATCAAAATAACTATAATACTTATAATAAAAATAAAACTATTTTTTTATATTTTTCAAGTTTAAAATAACTACAAAATATTTATGAAACTATTTTTTATTATTTTCGTTTTTATAAAAAGATAAAAATATAAAGTACTATTTTTATATTTTTCAAGTTTAAAATAATTACAAAATATTAATGAAACTATTTTATTATTTTCGTTTTTTATAAAAAGATAAAAAATATAAAGTACTATTTTTGTATTTTTCAAGTTTAAAATGACTACGAAACATTAATAAAACCATATTTTGTTATTTTTCATTTTGAGGTAAAAATAAAGTAAAAGAGTCAAATTTAGCTAAAATAGCTATATTAAAACTAAACTAAATATTTTACGCTAAAAATATAGAAAATCTCGGGGAGGGTCAAAAATCACGTGTTTACAGCTGCCCCTCTTTGACCGAAAACACAAAGAGTTTTCAGACAAAGAACGACTAGACAAGTGTTTTTGACCCGACCCTTATTCGGAGGGACTAAACTAAAAGAAGAGGAATGTGACCGAGCCCTTGTATCTAAGCTGCCTACATATCCTTGGCTATAAAGGAATGAGGCCACGTGTAGTTCGAAAGTGAGTGAGGAAGGGGTATACCGAGGTGGAGAGCCAGTCGAGGTGTCGTTCCGTCGAGGTTCTGTTCCATCGAAGTTCCGGTCCGTGGTCCTGCTATTACATCAAAAATCAAAACATGAGAAAGACTAACTAAGCCTATCAGCTACTAGTTACAAGATTCCTATCTATAAGTCTTCCGAAGCTTGATCTTGAGTATTGGTTGGTGCTTCATGCGGACTCTAAATTTGAACCTTGATACTTGCTAGTTGCAGGTGCTGCTTTTCGGATCAAGACCAGGTATGCAATGCTTGTGACCTCGGCCATGTCTTGAGCACACCACATCTTTCATCAACTTCTGCACTTAGATTAACTCCTTGCCTTTTTTTTTCATTATGACTAAACTTCTGTTGATCCCCTCGGACTGTTGACTCGCATTCTGGTTGCAAGCTTCTTTTGTTGCTATCTTGCATTGCACTCCGAAGTGAATTCTCTTACTTGTGATCTTCGAGCTATTCTCCTTCGAAGTCTGAAGCTATCTTTTCTGATCCTTGTTGCCTTCCTTCCTGATTCATGCTGGGGATTCCGTTACACTCTGCCGCTTTCCTTAAACAACTTCAAAATAAATCGCCACTCCATTCTTCAGCGGGCTCCCTGACTTCAACTACAATTTCAAAATTAAATTGCCACTCCATTCTTCAGGCGGGCTCCCTGACTTCAACTACAACTTCAAAATAAAATCGCCACTCCATTCTTCAGGCTGGCTCCCTGACTTCAACTACAACTCCAAAATAAAATCGCCACTCCATTCTTCAGGCGGGCTCCCTGACTTCAACTACAACTCCAAAATAAAATCGCCACTCTATTCTTCAGGCGGGCTCCCTGACTTCAACTACAATTTCAAAATTAAATCGCCACTCCATTCTTCAGGCGGGCTCCCTGACTTCAACTACTACTTCAAAATAAAATCGCCACTCCATTCTTCAGGCGGGCTCCCTAACTTCAACGACAACTCCAAAATAAAATCGCCACTCCATTCTCCAGGCGGGCTCCCTGACTTCAACTACAACTTCAAAATAAAATCGCCACGGGCTCCCTGACTTCAACTACAACTCCAAAATAAAATCGCCACTCCATTCTTCAGGTGGACTCCCTGACTTCAACTACAACTCCAAAATAAAACCGCCACTCTATTCTTCAGGCGGGCTCCCTGACTTCAACTACAACTTCAAAAATAAAATCGCCACTCCATTCTTCGGGCGGGCTCCCCGACTTCAACTACTACTTCAAAATAAAATCGCCACTCCATTCTTCAGGCGGGCACCCTGACTTCAACTACAACTCATTAATCCATCCCATCCTTTCTTCTGAATTACCTTGTTTCGGAATTGCTTTCCTCCTAGGTCGTGTTATTTTTTCCTTGACTGCTGGGGATATCTTTGGAATTGTTTACTTACCTGCTGAGGATAATGATGCTGGGAAAATTTCCTTCATTCCCTCCTTCCTTTGACTCATGCGCTTGAATTTGCGTTGGGAACTCTTGTTGTAACTCTCTGCTTTATGGTGGGTTACTGGTTTCAAGACCTGCAATGTAAAGACTGAAGACTTGCCTTTTGTTATACAGGTAGGCGCCTGCTTTTAGTAGCAACTTTTGAATAAAAAATGCATTCTGGCAATAATTTATGAAATATGCAAAGGACAATGTAAAATAAAACCAACGTAAAATATCCTATTCGAGGGCGGACAGTCCCATCGTATTCTATTCGAGGGTGAATACTCCCATCGTATCCTATTCGAGGGTGAATACTCCCATCGTATCCTATTCGAGGGTGAATACTCCCATTGTATCCTATTCGAGGGCGAATACTCCCATTGTATCCTATTCGAGGGCGAATACTCCCATTGTATCCTATTCGAGTGAGAATACTCCCATTGTATCCTATTCGAGGGCGAATACTCCCATTGTATCCTATTCGAGGGCGAATACTCCCATTGTATCCTATTCGAGGGCGAATACTCCCATTGTATTCTATTCGAGGGCGAACACTCCCATTGTATCCTATTCGAGGGCGAATACTCCCATTGTATCCTATTCGAGGGCGGATACTCCCATCATATCCTATTCGAGGGCGAATACTCCCATCGTATCCTATTCGAGGGCGAATACTCCCATTGTATTCTATTCGAGGGCGAATACTCCCATTGTATCCTATTCGAGGGCGAATACTCCCATTGTATCCTATTCGAGGGCGAATACTCCCATTGTATCCTATTCGAGGGCGAATACTCCCATCGTATCCTATTCGAGGGCGAATACTCCCATTGTATCAATGTATGAAAGTGAACAAACCTGAGACGTCCCGTTCGAAGGTGGACAAACCTGAAACATCCTATTTGAAGGTGGACAAACCTGACATGTCATCTTGAATTGCCTTCCTCGTTTCTCCGAGAAAATTTTCAACAACGGCAGAAAATTTTCTGCCCCAGTATTGGTGTTCTTCCTTGTGGCATGACTTTCTGCTATCGATAGCATTTTCTTTCCCTGTTTCAAATCAAAGAAAATTTGTTAGTTCAAAACATTGTGAGCGGTTGTGCCGCTCCTGTGGGGTGGTTTTTCCTTTTCCCATTTTCCTCGCTCGGGATTCCCAAAACTTGTTGGGGAATGATTTCATTTGTTGAAGATGATATTCCTGTTGGGGATGGTTTTTTCCATTTATCCCTTCCCCGTTCTGTGTTTCTCAACTTGCTGGGGGTTATTTTGTTGAAGATGAGATTTCCTTTCTTCCTTTACCACTCTGTGTTGTCCGACCACCTCGGAACTTGTTGAAGATAACACTGCCGGTGGATTTTCATTTCCTCAAAATTGGTGTTTCACTCTTCTTGAAGGCTGTTGAGGATGACACTGGTTCGAAGATCATTTCCCTTAAGACTTTCCTTCTTCCCCAGTGGGTATTGACTTCCAGAAAATTTTCAAACTGAAAAGAAAATTTTCTGCCCAGTTTAATAATCTTCTTCGCACCCTACTTCTCTGCCGTCAATGGCATTTCCTTGCTTTGCATAATAATTGGAAAGTTGGTGGCAAGTTTTGAAGTCATTCCTCACTTGTTCTGACTAGGCAGACTTTGATGGGAAATATTTGATAAAAATGAGAAAGATAAAAAGAAACAAAATAGAAGACAAAGGAAAAAAGAAAATGACTCTCTAGCAAGAAATATCTATAAAAACTTATCAAACGCGAATACCAACTCTACTGGTCATGACATGCACATATGGCCTATCCTCCGTCGTTAATTGCCTTTCACGATTTCTGTCTCGTGATTTCCATCTGATTATCACCTTTATTCGACTTGTAGTGCCCGAAGGGTTTTCACTTTCAAGCCTCTCTCATTTTGATTTTCTCTCAGCTTTCGTCGTCTTATGGTGCCTGTGAAGGTTTTCACCGGTAAGACTCTCTCATTTGTATCACTTTTAGCTGGGGATTGGGGTGTCACTGCCAAGACTCTCTCGTATTTCCTTTCTGCCGAGAATCAGCGTCTTTTCTGCTGAGAATCAGCGTGTTATATTATGATAGGACTCTATCCCTCGCCTGACGCGGCATCTTTTGAAGACTGATCGGAAGGTCTTTCTTTGGACCGTAATGTGGGATTTGGATAGGGCTAGAAAGAAAGGGTATTGAAGGCTCAAAACAAAATCAATTTTGGGTTCAAAATTTACAACCTTCGGACCTAAATTTATTTACAATAAACACAATTTTTCTTTGCCCCGGTTTTTTTACTTGGGGATTTTTATTTCTTTATTTACACTATGACCGAGCTGTGAAGCGCCTACGTATCCTCTTTAAGGAATCAGGTCAAACGTAGTTCCCAATTCCTTCTTTTCATTTTTTTTTTTTCATTTTTCTTTTTTTTCTTTTCTTTATTGCTTTCTTTTTTCTTTTCTTTTTCTTTATCCCTTTCTTCTCTTGTCTTTCAACTTGTGTTTCTAGTCTTTGCAACTAACTCCGAAGGAGGGGTATGAAAGAAATCAAAATAAGGCTCGAAGGGTTAACGAAGGATAAAGTGTTTGGGTAGCAGAACAAAATGCCTTCGTCATTCCAATCTTCAAAACATGCCAAGTACAAACAACACATTCGGGACATCTTTTGGTTGTGCTAGGAGTGATAACCATATCGTCCATTCGCCTTTTTCATCCATCATTTTAAAGTATTGCTGGACGACACTTCCATTTCAGGTATCACGAGCGAACCCCATGTGAGCATGGCCATTTTGCCCTTAAGGCTTTCTTTGTATTTTACCCGCCCCAAATTTCACGTGACTCGGGTTCCAAATAATCTCAAATCATTATTTCTTTTAAAATGCCATGATTATCTTCCAATTCCTTCATGATTAACTTTTAAGATTAGGCCACAATTATGCGTGCATGTCATGTCACTAGTGTTGACGGAAAAACGACTATAAAGAAGAAAGACTTAAATCAAAGAAAAATGACTCGAAATAATGGCAAACAAGAGAGTTGCATTAGACGAACTAGAAATGAATTAATACAACAAAACAAACACAATAAACTGGGGTACACCCTTGGAACAAACCTACACAATACTAAATGAGGTGTTACGACCAATAGAAAACTGGACAAAATAAAACGATAAAAGGGTTTGAGTTACATGACAATATCCCGATTACAACCCTGAAATAATCTGGACGACAGAAATGACAACAAAATAAGCCACCAAAAACTCCATTCTCGTTGACCAAGAAATGGAGAGTCTTCCCGATTACCAAGCACGATATTTTGGCCACTGAGCTTCGCATCAATATTACCAAGGCCACTTATTTGCTTCGACATTTTCAGCTTTAGTCAATACATCCCCACAAAGCGTCCATCATGGCGTGCGGGTAAAGGACTCTATGCGATATTCTTGGTGTCACTATCTTGGATCATAATCAGGGTTTTCCTGGATCTTCTGTTTCCGGTTCACCACAAACCAACCACCTCTATTCTCAACAATTCAAAATAAAATATGGTAAAAATGGAATCAGTCAGTCCTTATCAATATTTTTTGCTAACATCTTTTTTCTTTTCTTTTTTTTTTCTTTTTTTTTCTCTTTTTTTTTTCATTTTTTTTTCATTTTTTTTCATATATATACATATATAGTTGTGGTCGAATCTTATGGAGATTGCCTACGTATCATGACCCCGCATGAATCAGACCGAGCGTAGTTCTTGCAAATTAATGCAAGAAATAAAGAAATGTTTATTTGATTTTTTTTTCTTTGAAGGAGAATTATAGAAGCCGACTCCAACTACAAACTTGTGTAGGAAATTTCTACAAGAAAAAGAATATTTTTCGCGTCAATTATGACTATTTCTACAAAATTGACCACATAATGGCTTATTGACAAAATGACTATTTTTGCAAAATTTATTCAAGAAAGATAAACTTAAATTTTTTTTTATCCCGTGGCTCATGGGGCATCGTTCGGCATCACCATAAACCAACACAAGAATATTTTTCATAAATTGGCCATATAATGGCTTATTTAGACAAAGTGGCTCTTTTTGCAAAATTTTATCAAGAAGATATAAGTTCAAAATTTAATCCTGGGGCCTATGGGGCATCATTCAGCACCGACACAGGCCAATACAAGACTGAAGAAGTTCAAATGCCAAAAGTGGCTATTTATGCAAGGACCGGCCATGTAATGGCTTATTTGATGGAGTGGATATTTTTTAAAAAGTTGAGCGATGACTCAAACTTGATTTTTGCGGATAGAGCCTTTCGACATTTCCGCGAGGGAATATTTCAAGGCTGTGTCCAAAATTGTTTAAAATGACCCAAAGTGGCTATTCTTGCAAAAACGGCCTTCCGGCGTCCTTTTGAGGGACATTCGGCTTATTTTAAGCAAGAATAGCATCACCCGACTTATTTATAACATAATAAAAAAATTTGACATTTTTTGGTTATTTTTTGCAAAAGGGGTGTGAACCCGGACTTGATTTTGCGGTTATGGCCTTGCAATATTTCCACAAGAATATTTCAAGGATGTGCCCGCAAATTATTAAAAATAATTCAAAGTGGCTATATTTTTTTAAAAAAAAACAACCTTCCGGTGTCCTTTTGGAACATTCGGCTATTTTTCAAAAATGGCATCACTTTGATTTTATTGACAAAATTAAACACATATTTTTTTTATTTTTTAAAGGGGTGGTTGGACCCGATGAGGGTTGCTTACGTATCCCACCTAATGGCGAGAATCAAACCTGCGTAGTTCGGTCAGATTATATTATGACCAATTATTTCAACAAAATTGTTCTTCCTATTTTTCAAATTTTCAAATTTTCGACAGCATTTCGTCAATATTTTTGATATTTTTCTATTCCAAAATTCTATTTCTTTTTTTTTTTTCAAGAATTTAACCAATCATCATAATAATACATGATAAATAAATGCAACATATAATATGCTCGGTCTTTGATTACCGGGTCACCTGTCCTAGACGGACCCAACCCCTGTGTTGAGTCCCCTAAGTCAGATATGATGCAAATAAACGTCCTAAATCTAGGCTCAATATCCTGATGCTTTTCAATGGTACTAGACCGTGTACCCGAGCAGACAACTCGGATTTGAGGAGGGAGCTACGTACCGGGGACCCGCGGGATCGTCCGGCTTTGTAACTTATCCTGCCTCTTTTCTTATTTTGGTATTGACACTAACGGAAAGGGGAGTCTCAACCAGTAAGCACATCCCCGGGGGTAAGAAGAGACGGGTTTTCGGCACAGTTTTATATACAGTTCACGCAATATCAAAGCGGTAAACATATAGCAATTTGTATATACAGTGCAACTAGTATCAAAGCGGTAGACATGTAGCACATTAATTAAACATGTAATAAAATCAGATATAGACAAAACAACAATTTAACCGAGCTCGAATTCTTAGACCCCAAACCGAAGTTCAGAGGTTTGTCCCCAGCAGAGTCGCCAGAGCTGTCACACCTCCTTTTTACCGCACCCGCGAGGGCGCAAGGGAGTTTTTCCAATTAAAGGACAATCGAAACGGGATTTATTAATTAAAATTCAGAGTCGCCACTTAGGAGATTTATGGTGTCCCAAGTCACCGATTGAATCCCGAATCGAGGAAAAGATTGACTCTGTTAAACAGTCCGCGCACCAGAAATATGAATAAGGAATTCTATTAACCCAAGAGAAGGTGTTAGGCATTCCCGAGTTCCGTGGTTCTAGCACGGTCGCTCAATCATCATATTTGGCTTATTTATCTGATTTTATAATGTGCTTTAACCTCTGTGCAAATTTTAACTTTTAACCGCTTTCGATTATTATCATTATTATAAGAATTATTATTATTATTATTATTTTAACAAAGAATTGCAACGTTGTGAAAATGTATCTCGAACCACGTCGCACCAGGTGCACCCGTGGCTGTCAACACATTTCGACTTCGTTGAGATTTGGATTTGGGTCACATAAATGTGCACCCGAGTTTAAGAAGGTAACTTTATTAAAATACACGCCTAAAGAGTCTAACGCGTTAGTATTTGAGAAGGCCGTGAAATTCACTAAACGGCTCGTCCCGAAGTCTAAGTATTTAAATATATACATTTATGAAGGCCCCATAACTTTGTATTAATCATAACATTTTTTCGAAGAGAAAACGTTAAACAATTTCCTCCATATAAGAATACTATTACAATACAAACTTCTTGAGTTCATTCACAAGTTCAATAGAGATATAACTGTTGTGACAAGAGAAATCATAGGCTGCTGTCAATTAAATCTCAATCTCATTCATGTTCATTATGAGGGCAAGATAATATCAAGAATATAGAAAATAAGAAGCATACAATCAAAAACACAATTAGAGATACTGCCTCATTTTATGGATCACAAATCAGATAAAAAAAAATCCAAAAAAACTAAACAAAAGATTTCAAATCCTAACATAAAGCTTAAACAAAATAGCAAGTATGAAACGCATCCAAGCCAAACACATAACAGTGATTCATAAATATCAGACAATGGACCAACATGATTAAATTAAAGGCTAATATCATTCTTATCACTACCATCGATACAATAAAGGAGCATTGTGAATAGACTAAAATAATACATGTATATTAAAGGGTTGAAACTCAAACCTCGAACCGGGAACAAAGTACAACGATTCAAATCGAACCTCGACGGAACCTCAGGAAGGTCGTTTTGGTGTCATGTATGCTGGTCGAAGAAGACGTGAGGGCTGCTACTGGTTTTACAACGCAACAGACTGGTAAGAGAAGCTGAAGCAGAGGAGGGTCGTTTGGACGTGAAGCTTGACGTGAAGCTGGACGCTTCGACTGGTCGGAGACGAAGCAGTAGTGAGCTGCTGATGGTGTGAGGGAGATCCACGACGGGCTGTTGGTGATTGATGATGAGGCAATGGTCGATGGAGGTTTCTTTCCAGTAGGTTTTTTTCTAGGATTTTTTTTGTTATCGTTTTTGGTTCTTTTTCCTTACCTGAAGAAGATGACTCCACCCTCTAAGTTTTATGTGTGTTTTCTCTTTTTAAAGAAAGAGAGATCTGGCCGTTAGTTTTTGAAGAAAGAACCAAAAAATGGGGAAGGGGGTGGCGGCAGGGTCCCATTTTTTGTTCTAAAAAAATCCTTTTTGCTCTCTTTGCCTTTCTCTCTATTTAACGTACACCCCCCCCCCCTCTTTCTTTCTTTTAAAATCAGTAAAACACTCCCCCACTGTGATGTTTTGTTTCCCTTTTTAATAATAGCATGCCCATGTCTCTTTTGTCTTTTTTCTTTTTTTGTTTTTATTCTCTTTTTATTTTTTAATCATTCTCCCATCCCTCCCACTTAGTGTAGTGTCGGGTTATTATGGGCTATGTCCGAAAATTATAAAACCGGGTAGTTTGAACCCGAATATTATTCTTCGGCCGGAACCGAAAATGGTGTTATTTAATTAATCCTAGGTAATCAAAATAACTATAATACTTATAATAAAAATAAAACTATTTTTTTTATATTTTTCAAGTTTAAAATAACTACAAAATATTTATGAAACTATTTTTTTATTATTTTCGTTTTTATAAAAAGATAAAAATATAAAGTACTATTTTTATATTTTTCAAGTTTAAAATAACTACAAAATATTAATGAAACTATTTTATTATTTTCGTTTTTTATAAAAAGATAAAAATATAAAGTACTATTTTTGTATTTTTCAAGTTTAAAATGACTACGAAACATTAATAAAACCATATTTTGTTATTTTTTATTTTGAGGTAAAAATAAAGTAAAAGAGTCAAATTTAGCTAAAATAGCTATATTAAAACTAAACTAAATATATTACGCTAAAAATATAGAAAATCTCGGGGAGGGTCAAAAATCACGCGTTTACAAGAGGGTGTTTGACTAAGCTTATAAGCTGGTCAAACTGACTTATAAGTACTTTTTGGCTCATCTACCCGTTTGATAAAATTAAAAGTGCTTATAAGCCAAAAATTAAGCCAAAAGCGATAAGTTGGTCTTCTCCAACTTATCACATTTCAGCTTATAAGTACTTTAGGTTTGACCAAAATATTTACTATTCTATCCCTAAAATACTTCTTGTTAAAACAAAATTCTTCGTATACCTAGTTTTTCAGTTGCTTATTATTAATTCAGCACTTTTATCCAAAAACGTAACTGCTTAGTTTTTAAGTCAGATTCAGCACTTAAAACTGCTTTTCAATACCTAATGCTTATCAACTACTCTAAATCAGCTAAGTCAAACGAACTCTAAGTTAATATTATTCTTTTTGAGACGGTAAATTATTAAATTAAGAGATTATATAATGATCGAGATTAATTACAATAAGTTAATATTATTGTTTTTGAGACGGTAAATTATTAAATTAAGAGATTATTATAAGTTGAGTTTTTAGAAGTTGATCTATTTTGTTAGTATTTTTTTAGGAAGCATAAAACGTAAAAAGAATCAAGAATTAACACTAACCACAAGAATCTTCAAGTTTTCTTATGATAATAGCCATTAAGTAACTGGAAATAGTGCTTCTTCAATTGAGAAGAATAGTCTTCCTTTGGATCACTTTCATATTAAGGAAAAAATTTGGTTGCACAATTTGGTTTGATATACTAACTCTTTTTACTCCCTTTGGGCCATCTATTACTTGCTTCTAAATGTATGCCTTTATTTTAAACGGTGTCATATGGATGACGTATTTGGCCACGTGCACATAATTTGAGAATATATTTAACTCGTTAAAAATTTTAAGCTCGTGTGTTATTGAGTTATCTTGTTTGATTCATAACATATAATAAACATTATAATGATAAAATCCCATAAAATTATTTCCTTTTGTAGATCTTAAATACGAAAGTTGTATGAGTTAATTATAAAGATGTTTAAAAAAATAAATTCTGCACATGGCTGGCTATGAATTGCAGATTGTGCCCACTACCGTGATCTCTGTCCTAAGTGTTAACCAGAAGCAGAATTTTAGTCAAAGTTAAAATTTAAAAGAATCATGTTACTGATAATCGAAAAAGGTATTTAAAGAAAAAAACTTGAAAATGTTATTCTCAGAAAGCAAATAAATTAAAGTATATTTCAATAGTCACTTGTCTTCCAACTGATTACATATCTCTCCTTTTATAGGTCCCTTTGAGAATGCATGTTATGCCTAAGTCATAATAAGGCTATTGTGAGTAATTAATGACATTAAATGCTACGTTACATAATCATTACATTGAATGTGTATGTTTCTTAATGGCTTCAACATTTAATTCCCTTTTCATGCCATATCTGCACCCATTTCTTTAGCCAGGTTCATTCTTCTCATTGCTCGTATGTAAATAAACTTAAATAGGAACGGGCGATGATCGTATCGTCTTGTGCCTTTTCTTTTTTCCTTATCCGTGCATGTTTTGTAAGTCTTGAACCGTAGCTTAGTATAACTTCATGGACCGTTCGACGTGTCATGACATGTCCATATATGTGAATACAATTTTTTTCAATACATATAGTTTTCTCATTTTTTTTTATTTATTAGTTTGAATATTTGGGAAGTGAAATTCATTAAAGGGGAATTTTTGTCACCATTAATGCTCACACATAGTTGACACTTCAACAATCACTTCCTTTTAATACACTAGACACGTGTCATTCTCTCGTTGGTTGCACAATTTTGCAGTATTTTCTTAGGCTTTTTTTTTTTGCTTCACTTTTCACGAAGCCTTAGTTGTCATCATTATGGTTCTCCCACCATCGTACTTTTTCTTTTTGCCGGTTACCCATTAGAATAAATATAACTTCTATTTTTGTCTTGTTTCACATAAAGCGTATCGAGCACTCTAATCCTTCGAGACATCTTTATTATTTTCTATTTCACCTTAACCTTCTCTGCCATGGCTTTACCAAATCCTAACCCTAAGAGAACCCCCATTCTAGATAGCTTCCCTAATGCTCTGATTAGGCATAGAAGAGGAGGTAGACTCCGTAGCCCTGGATCTGCTCATGGTAATACATCAACTCCTTCTTCTAGCTCTCGTCCCTCTTCCGGGACTAGAGGTTCACATTCTAGGAAGAGTTCTTCTCGGAACAAAGAATCTTCTGAGCCACTTCGTGAGCCTCTAGTTGAGGAAATAATCCCCTCTGAAATTTCCTTTCACCATGATAGAGAGTCCCGTAAGTCTCAAGTTGAGTCTTTAGATCATGCTGATCTTTTTCCTACTCAAATAATAGATGTTTTAGCCCCTATAGTTCGTAAGGACTGTCATTGGAGTGATGATTTCACAATTATCATTCCTAACTCAAATCAAAGGATCACATCTTACTTAATAGGATACTCTTTTGTTTACACATATCCCTTTACTCTAGGGTTTAAACCAGCCACTAACCCGGTCATTCTAGAATTTTGTCATTTTTTTGATGTGTGTTTGGGTCTAATTGGTCCGATTGTATGGAGATTTGTCGCTTGCCTAAGGCACCTTGCTAACACGGCGAATGTTGAATTCACGTTTCCCCACCTGGTTCACCTTTACTCACCAAGGCTTTTTCGAAATGGTATGTTTGGCTTAGCAACCAAGAGTAAGAGGGTTTTAGTTAGTCCCGAGGATGATAAAGACCGTGGCTGGTATGCCCGATTTGTTGCTGCTCCCATTGTTGGTTTAGAGGGTGAAAAGAACATACGCTTCCCAGAAAAGTGGAATTTTGCACGTAAGTGTTAAATTCGTCTTGTACCTTTTTATTTCTAGGCTTGCTTATTTTTCTTAATCTTGCTTCTTTTTCACTTCAGCAAACATGGGCATTGTGGAATCTGTACCCAACTTCCGTGGTTGGGTAGAAAATTTACTGAAGACTACCCCAATGGAGGGGAGATCATGGAAAACTCTTTCCAACCGTTATGGCTGCAAAGTAAAAACTCATGGTAAGTATTTCTATATTTACCTTATCTATATTTAAGTATTTTCGCTGAATTAACTTTCAACCTTCTTTCTATCAGGCTTTGCCGTTCGAGGAGTTACTTCGGAGGCCATCTTGGCATCCCGTGGTTCTTTAAGTGCTCGCACTTCTTCAGACCAAGATATATTCTTGAGATCTGAAAGAGAAAATCTGCTGAAAAAGATGATTCTGAGGGGGAAGACGAGGGTTCTCTAGTGTCAAGACCACAAACCAGGAGATATATCGTCTTTGAAGATGAGACTGATATCTCCCCTCACTTATCCCTTTCCGAACCTGTTATTACTCCAGTGATCATCCCTGATGATGATGTTTCTTCTCCTCGTGACACTCACGAATCTATAGATCAACTCTTTATTAGTGGTTTCAGTAGTAGGTCTTTAGGACCTGTTCTAAATGAACCTCCTTTCTTTTTTTTTACCTCTTCCGTTTATGTGATTGCTTATTTACCTTCATCAATTACTACTTCCGTACCTTCCTCCATTATTTTTACTCCTTCCACTGCTCCTTCTTTAGTAATTCCTCCCCCAATTATCCACCGTATAGAGGTGGGTTCTTCGAGCAGGGGTTCTGCTATGAGGAGAGTGACCATTGAGGTTCCTGGTAACAACAGTCTTTTAAGAAAGTCTGGGCAAGCTGATACTTGGCTCAAACCTTTGATTGGTCCCATTAAGAAGGCTAAACTTGAAAGTCATAGTAATATGACCCTCATGAACGATATAGTTCAAGCGACTTTGAAGGTATTTTCTTGTCTTTTATTTTATTAAGACTTTTGATTTTAGAAGTCCTAACCTTACCCCCCCTCGTTTTTTTATTTGTAGGCCAATCTCATCGGTATTGAACTGATGACCTGAGTCTCCCTTTTGGAAAAATTGGCCCATGACTTGGAATAGACTGCTCATGATGCAGAAGAAGCTTCTCATGATTCTCAATTGGAGGCAAACAAATGGAAGGGCCAGTTTGAAAGTGCACAAATCGATATGGAGAACTTGGAGGAGAGAAAAAAATACCTTGGAAAGGCAAGTTCAAACATTAACCTCCGAGTTGGCGATGATTAAGGCTACCTCAAGCCAAACTGAGAAGGAAAAATGGTGTCTTGAATCTTCCTTTTCAGAGCAGCTATCCAAGGTCAATGAAGAAAATGGGGATTTAAAGACTTTGTTGGGTCAGAAAGAAATGTATGCGGGGGAGCTAGCACAAAACCTTTCATGGGAACAAGAAGAACAACGAGTTTGTGTAGACAAGATTTATGCTCTAGAGAGTTCTCATACCACCCTTCAATCATCTTATAGCTATGTCTTAGCTAAAAACAAGGAACTTAAGAATGAATTGGCTGCTTGGGAGAGAGATTATGAACTTCTTGAAGAGTCAACCAATGTTAAGGTAAGCCGGACCTTCTTAAAGTCTCGTCGTGACACCTTGGTAGAGATGTGCGAAGAAAATTTCAACTTGGAATCTGAATTAGCCAAGGTGAATGAGGCCATTGAACGAGCATAACAACCACAAGACTTTTCATCTCCCGAGGCTGAAGTTCCTGTGATTGAAACTCCTTTGGCTAAGACTCCCGTAATTGAAGTCCCCGTGACTGTTGAAATTGCCAAGAGTGTTACACCTGCCTCTAGTTCATCTGTGCCTCTTGCTGTTAGTCAAGCTGAGACTTTGCCCGTTGGTACTCCTACTGCTGTGATTGAAGATCAACCTTCAACTGTTGATGATGCTGTTCCAGTTGAGCCCACTAATGATCTTTCTTCAGTTCCTTCTTCTTAATGGAAATGTTTTTATAATTGTTTTTAAATTCCCTTTTTGCAGGTACCAAACTGGAAAACGATTTTTAAGGTTATTAGTTTCTTGTGATAGTCTTTTTTGGTAGTCAAACCCCTAGTTACCAGTTAAGATTTGATCTTAAAAGTACGAGTCCCCATGTCTTGTTAAGGGACATTTTTTGTACGAATAGTTTGATGACTAATTTTATACTTAGTCTTTAGTTTTAAAATATTAAGAAGTTGTCTTTAAACTTCCATCTGTTCTATTCGTGCCTTTTATTTTCAAGGACTTAAAGAATAGTGTGCATTTTTATTCTTTGAAAATGGTTCCATTAACCTAACGACTAAATAACATGAGTTTATAAAAGAGGCCCCTTTTATATTTTGACACTTGATGAAGAAGACGTATCAAATTCATAATGGTGTTTATTATACGATACAAGAAATAGGAACACACATGTTTCTTTGCAATAACTTGGACAAGTATTTATTTCTGAACCTTGACAATTTTTGAGTAATCCTTTACATGTATTTGAAACATCTATAACATTCTCGTAACTGTTTTTCTTGTAACAGATTTATACAAAATGAAGAACAATAGATATAGAGTTTTTTCTTATAACACGTTTTAGTACATAGTCTTTACCCTAACTTTTTTGAGGTACACTGGGCCCCCTTAGAAAGGGTTTGAGAGGTGAATCCATTATTCTCATGGGAAAGAACACTATGATGAATTGCATGACTTCTTAACTTCCACTCCATACTTGACTTCTCTTAGGCTTGATTTTACTCAATCTTCTTACCTTTTATATAAACGTGATTGTATATTCTACGTAGTCCCCCAAGTGTTTGAGTGTTGAAGTATGGAGCCTCGAGCACTTGATAGTCTCTTTCACCCGGTCCATTTCCTGAAAAGGAAATACATACGAGACTCGGGGGTGCGGTTATAGATGAAGACTGCTTAACCCGTTTATATTTCTATCAGAATAATTGTAACCCTGGGCCACAAATTTCAGTTTATTCCATTTTCCTAGTTGTGACTCATCATTTATTACGGGTGAGCGTTTTGCTTATCATCTAAAATCATTAGAAAATTTTTAACAATTCAAAAAATAAATTTAACATGGCGATATATGGTCGTGGGGTTTCCCTTAGAAGTAGTATCTCTTCAAATGAACAACATTTCAATATGAAAGAAGTGTCTTCCCGTCCATTATTTCCAACTCATATGCTCTTTTTCCGGCAATATCACAAACTCTGTATTGTCCTTCCCAGGTTGGACTTAGTTTACCAGCGTTGGCTGCCTTTGTAGATTGAAAAACCTTTTTAAGCACGAAGTCCCCAATTTTGATGTATCTCATGCGTGCTTTCCTGTTGTAGTAACGTTCGATTACTTGTCTTTGTGCTGCCATTCTTATTAGCGCAACTTCCCTCATGCCTTCCAATAAATCCGAATTGACCCTCATCTCTTCATCATTAGACTCTTGTGCTGCTTGTGAGAATCTTGTACTTGGTTCTCCTATTTCAACTGGAATTAGTGCCTCAGCTCCATAAAATAAAAAGAAGGGTGTTTCACATGTACTCATTTTTGTTGTTGTGCGATATGCCCACAAAACTCTAGGTAACACTTCAGGCCAATTACCCTTTGGCTCCTCTAATCGGTTGTTTAAATTTTTAATGATCACTTTGTTTTTTGCTTATGCTTTTCCATTACCCACTGGATGATAAGGAGTAGACGTAATCCTTTTTCTCAAGAAACTCTGTGACTTGAGCTCCGATAAATTGAGGACCATTGTCACATACGATTTCCTTTGGTACACCAAATCGACAGATGATGTTACGCCAAATGAAGTCCTTGGCCTCCTTTTTTCGCACCTTTAAATGCTCCTGCCTCCACCGATTTAGTTAAATAATCAGTAAGTACGAGCAGAAAATTTACCTACCCTTTTTCTTGAGGCAACGATCCTACTATGTCCACTGCTCTTTTCATAAATTTCTACGGCGCAATGAACGGATGTAATAATTCTACTGGTCGGTGCATATTGTTACTATATCTCTGGCATTTGTCATACTTAGCCACGAAACTTTCATTTTCTTCTTCCATTTTGGGCCAGTAGTACCCTGCTCTAATCAAGGTTCTTACCAGTGATCTTCCTCTTGCGTGATTCCCACAATTCCTCTTGTGTATTTCCCTCATTACATACTCCATCTGAGAAGGTCCGAGGCATCTTTCTAAGGGGCCACCAAATATTTTATGGTAAAGGTTTCCATGTTTTAAACAGTAACGAGCGGCATTTTTTTGAAACGCGTATGCTTTCTTCTTGTCATCAGGGACAGTACCGTACTGTAAAAAAGCAACAATTTCGTTCCTTCAATCCCAAGTTAAATTATTAAAGTTTACCTCGTTCTTATCAGGTTTGAGAAGTGAATGAAATAAATGAATAACCGAGGCGTTTGCATCGTTTTCCACATCTGCTGCGGATGCAAGATTGGCTAAGGCATCTGCTTCAACATTTTCATGCCTTGGTATTTGGATTACCTTCCAAGTTTGAAACTGCTTTATCAGTTCTCGTACCTTTTCCATGTACCCCATCATTTGATTAACCACCAGCTGAGAATCACATTTAATCACCATTTGACTCATACCAAGTTATCTTGCCAATTTCAAATCTGCAATCACAGCTTCATACTCTACTTCATTATTAGTTATGGAATGATATTTAATAGCCTGCCTAATAGTTTCACCCGTAGGTGGTACTAAAATAATTCCTATTCCAGCTCTTTTTATATTAGATGAGCCATCAGTGAATAAAGTCCATGTTCCTAGATTATCCCCATTAAGTACCTGAACTTCTTTTTCAACTTCTAACTGCATCCATTGGCTAAATAAGCCACGAAATCAGCTAATATCTGGGACTTTATTACTGTTCTAGGTGGGTATGTGATTTCATATTTACTCAGTTCTATGGCCCATTTGGCTAACCTTCCTGATAATTCATGCTTATGCAATATACTACGTAAAGGGTATGCAGTTACCACAACAATGAGATGACATTTAAAATATAGTCATAACTTTCTAGATGCCATGATTAAAGCAAGTGCTAGTTTTTCCAGTTGTGGATACAGTGTCTTTGCATCCAATTAAGATTTACTAACATAATAGATAGGAGATTGCTTAACCTGTTCTTCATGAACAAAACCGCACTTACCGCAACTTCTGAAATAGTAAGATAGATGAAAAGTCTCTCCCCAGCCTTTGGTTTTGCTAGCAAAGGCGTATTTGATAAGTAAGTCTTCAAATTTCTAAGTGCCTGTTGACACTCCTTATCCTACTCAAAATGATCCTGCTTTTTAAACGAGAAAAATTTAAAATATTTTTCCGATGATTTAGAAATGAATCTTCCCAAAGCTGCGATTCTTCCTGTCAGTCTTTGTACTTCTATCTTGTTTGAAAGTATATCAAGAATTTCTTCAATGGCCTTAATATGTACAGGATTTACTTTAATACCACGATTAGAAATAAAAAAATCTAAAAACTTACCTGATGCCACACCATATGCACATTTTTCTAGATTCAACTTCATATAGTATTTTCGCAAAATTTTAAACGTTTCAGATAGATGCGATATGTGATCTTCTAAATGTTGAGTCTTAACTAGCATATCATCTATATATACCTCCATGGTCTTACCTAAATGTTCTTGAAACATTTGAGTAACTAACCTCTGATACGTCGCACCCACATTCTTAGACCAAATGGCATTACCTTATAACAATAAGTCCCTCTGTCTGTTATGAAAGAAGTTTTTTCCTTATCATCTGGATCATTTGATTTGATTATAAACTTAATATACATCTAAGAAACTTAATAGCTCATGCCCTGCAGTAGCATCAATTAATTGATCTATGTGTGTTAAAGGGAAATAATCTTTTGGATAGGCTTTATTAAGGTCTGTGTAATCTACATAGACTCGCCACTTACCGTTCTTCTTAGGAACCACAACAGTGTTAGCTAACCGGCCATGATATTTTACCTCACGAATTGAACCAATTTTCAGCAATTTTTGAACTTCTTCTTGAATCGCCTTATTCTTGAAAGTTTCTTGCTTTCTTTTCTTTTGCTTGATTGAAAGGTATGATGAATCTTCATTTAATTTATGAGTCATGAACTCTGGAGGCATCCCGGTCATGTCAGAATGGGACCAAGCAAAACAATCTACGTTAGATTTTAAAGATTCAATTAACTTACGCTTTACCCCCGGGATGAGATTGGCTCCTATATACACTTTCCTCTCGAGATAGTGTATAATTAAAACCATATCCTTTAATTCTTCTACAGTTCTTTTGATGTTTTCATTCTCCTCTTCTTCTTGAATTGTATCAGATCTTGAATCCACATCTACTTGCTCTCATTCAGTTGAGGTTGATACCATATCTCCCCCTGAAATATGTAATTGCTATTTGTCTTTACCCTTATCAATTGAATTTGCAACAGAAATTGATGCTTCTAGAAGTTTGTTGATCGTCTCTGATTTGACATATCCCCAAGGTGATGGAAACTTAATAATTTGATGTAACATTGATGGAACAACATCCATGTCATGGATCCATGGTCTCCCAAGAATCATGTTATAAGCCATTTCCATATCTACGACTTAGAATTTGGTATCTTTCACAATGCCTTCTTCGAATGTAGTAAGGATTGCTTCTCCTTTTGTTACAACACTAGAGTTGTCAAATACCGACAAAGTATGTATATTTGGGATTAATTTATCCTTAGCTTGCATCTCGCGTAATACTCGCATCAAAATAATATTCACAGAACTGCCTGGATCAATCAAAACCCATTTCACGTTAGTATCATATACAAGTAAAGATATTACCAGTGTGTCGTTATGTGGAGTTAAGAGACCCTCAACATCTGTATCGTTGAATGTAATGTCCTTTTCTTCTAGTACATATCGCAATAGCTTCCCATGAGTGATTGATATCTTGGAGGTTTTATTAGCTGCGGTATATGAAACACCATTGATATCCTCACCCCCACTTATAATATTGACGATTCGTTTGGGCAAGGGCAGTTTCGGAGGCTCCTGTCTGTTCTTCATATATACTTGTTTATCTTTCTCACTAAATAGCTCAGTGAGATACCCTTGATTTAACAAATGAGCAACCTCCCCTTGCAATATTTGCGGTTTTGTGCCCGTGGTCAGTGTAAAATTCGCACCAATGATTAGGGTTTCGTCTGTTTGGATTTGATCTCATCTCCTTAGGCCATCGTACCTTATCTCCCATGCTTCTTAAAACAGCAACGAGTTTAGAGGTGGTTACGTGAAAATAGTAACCACCAAACCTTGCTTTTAAACTTCCCTCATTGTCACGTGGTCCACGTGAGCTCCGATCATTCTTGAACCTTGATAAAGAGCCTGACTCCCTGCTTCTAGATTTGTGATCGTACCTTTGATTATCTTTCCTTGAGCGTGAGTCCTTTCCCGTAGGTCCCATGTAAGGCTCGTACCTATTTTTACCAGATCTTTTTTCATTTTCTACATGTCTTGAATTTACTTTTTCTTCTGTTATATGTTGTAAAATGATATCCTCTTCAATCCTCATCTTTGTACTATATCTATTGTAAACATCATTCCACGTTGTTGCTGAAAATTTACAAAGGCTTTCTTTGAGTCACCACGTGGCTTCTAAACTTTTCTCATTCAAATTGCTAGCGAAAGCTATGGTCGCCCAATTGTCAGGTACTAGCGGCAACGTCATTCTTTCCCGTTGAAATCTATCAACGAACTCTCTAAGTAGCTCTAAATCTCCTTGCTTGATTTTGAAGATGTCTTCCATTCTCTTTTCAAATTTTTGATCTCCCGAATGTGCTTTATAAATAGATCTGCAAGCTTAGTAAACAAATTTATAGAATTTTCACGTAAAAAAGAATACCATGTTAAGGCTTCTTTAGTGAGCATTTCACCAAATCTTTTGACTAGGACTGATTCAATCTCTTGCTTAGTCAAATCGTTGCCCTTGACACATGTTGTGAATGCAGTAACATGATATCGCGGGTTTGATGTACCATCATACTTTGGAATGTCAGGCATCTTAAACTTCTTTGGAATTGGGAATTCTATGATTGTTGAGAATATTTATCTATATCTACTCCCTTGATCACAATTAGTACTCCGGGTATTTGTTCTATGCGTTCATTTTGCTCCTTAAGCTGTTTCCGCAAAGTTAGTACAAAATTTTGTAAATCAGAATTAATTGGATTATCTGGGTCTCCCTCCTCTGTTTCACTAGGGGTTCCACCATTGTCTGAATTAACTAATCCAGAACGAGGATTTTTCAAAGTATTATTGTTTGGAGTAGGCGTGGATGGAGCAGCAGGTAATTGGCTAACAAAAGCCTGAAGAGCTTTATTGACTTTTGGGGCAATAAGTTTTTGTAAGGCATCATTTATAGCCTCTTCATTCGCAAATTGACCACGTTCTTCTGTGTGAGACCCATCAGGACTGCCTTCACGAGATTGACGCGGTGAGCCGTGCGAAATTGGAACTTGATTATCATTATTTTGAGGATCTCCCTTATTTTGCTGATTGATTTGATTTTCTTGAGTGTTGTCGTTGTTGTTTGACATAGTTGATTCAACACAGAAAATCAAGTTGAAATATAATTGGTTATCAGATTCCCGGTAACAGAACCAATTTATTTAACCAAAAAATAGATTTTTAGCCAAAGCTAGAATTTAGAAGAATCGGATTACTGATAATCGAAAAAGGTATTTAAAGAAAAGAACTTGAAAACGATATTCTCAGAAAGCAAATAAATCAAAGTATATTTCAATAGTCACTTGTCCTCCAACTGATTATATATTTTTCCTTTTATAGGTCCCTTTGGGAATTCTTGGGAATGCACGTTATGCCTAAGTCAAAAAAAGGCTATTATGAGTAATTAATGACATTAAATGCTACGTTACATAATCATTACATCGAATGTGTATATTCCTTAACGGCTTCAACATTTAATTCCCTTTTCATGCCGTATTCGCACCCTTTTCTTTAGCCAGGTTCATTCTTCTCATTGCTCGTATGTAAATAAACATAAACAGGAACGGGCATTGATCCTCTCGTCTCGTGCCTCTTCCTTTTTTCTTACTCAGGCTTATTTTATATTCTTTTTTTCAATTTTCACTTAAAGATGATTTTTGAATTTTTTCAAAAATTTGAAAACTCCAATAACCTATTCCTCAAAATTGTCTCTCAGATCACTCACAAAGCTTCAAAAACAACCCAAAAATATATTCATGTTCAAATACAACTTTAATTTTCAAATATCATTATCACTTAAAAGAAAATTATCTTTTTAAATTGTTACAATTCGTATGTCCAAACGCCCACTACATTTATTAATCTTTTTCTAATTCAATGTACGATCGAATTTAATTAAGATAAATCTTTTTTTTAGATGGGTAATTACAAAACTAAGAGATGATGATAAGTTGATTATTGGCAATTTGGCCTATTCCTTTTAGTATTTTCTTTGGAAACTTCGTGCACGTACCTATGACTTTCGTATCCCAAAAATTTCTTTCGATGCAAAAAAATGTGAAAAGAATCAAAACTTAATGCATCTCCATAACACTAACTACGAGAATCGTCAATTTTTCTTATGATAATAACCATTAAGTCAATTGGAAATAATGCAACTTAAATTGAGAAAAATAGTCTTCCTATGGATCAATCACTTTCATATTTAGGGAAAAATTTGGCTGCACGATTTGGTCTTATACGTATATTAACACTTTTTAATATTTATATCGTATGAAATAACGGTAACGGCGGCACGGTATGACCTAGAACACATTTTTCGAAGTCAATGCTTTCATCTCAGCATTAAAAGATTACATTTTAGTGATATCAGTTTGAAATTATTAGCTACAATACTAAGAGTCCATTTGGACATAAGAATTTTTTTATTTTTATTTTTTGAATTTTTTTACTTTTTTTCAAATCAACATATGATCATAGAATTTTTAATTTTTACTTGAAAATTTTCAAATACCATTTTAGTGGGCGTTTGAACGTAAGAATTGTAAAATTCCAAAATTGGGGGGGGGGGGGGTTGAAATGAGTTGTGTTTTAATATGAATATAATTTTTCGTGTTTTTGAAGTTTTGTGAGTTATTTGAGTGAAAATTTTAAAAAATAACTATATGGAGTTTTTCAAATTTTCTAGTGAAAATTAAATTTTTGTGAACAAACACTGATTTTAAGAAAATATATATTTTTTTGTGGAAAGAAGGAAAATTTTCTAATGTCCAAATTGGCTCTAAGTTTAATTTTTTATCGTCTCTCTTTTCTTTTTTCTTTTACTTATCTCCTTTATATGCTATATATATATATATATATATATATATATATATATATATATATGTTCTTTCTTTTATTGTTGACATAAAGTGCTGGTGGAGCTAGAATTTTCACTAAGGGGTATCCGAATATAAATAATTAGATACATTGAAAAATTAAGGGGAGTCAACCTATAGCAAATATACATAAAGTAAAAAAAATTATCTAGCAATATGGTATGGTGTATTTCCGACAAAGGAGTATCGTCATGATTCAATGAGGCTCCGCCACAGGACATATATGAGTTTGTTCTTTAAGAAAAATATGTACTATAAACCAAAATAAATAAACAAACAGAGTGGTAGATCAATCTATTATGGGGTCATCTTCTGTCTTGTTTTTTGGGTAAAAAGTAAAAACATGAGGCCGACGTCCTGTAGGAAAGGGATGCAAAGTCTTTGTGATTGAGAAAGACAGTAAAACTTCTTTTTTGTTTTTGTTTTTTTATATGCTGAAACTTGAAAAGTTAGAGAATTTTGTGAAAAATATTTTCTTGACGTGAAACATTAGATTCTAACAACTTATTCAGATTGTTTTAGTCATTTATATGAGTTGTTGAAATGTCGTATTCTCAAAAAAATCTTATTGCGATGAACTTAAATCCTGTTAAAGGAGAGGGAGATATTTATTTGTATATGAGGCTAAAAAAAATTCTTGTTATTTTTTTAATTATACTTGTAACTTCAAATACGAAGGGGCGTAATTGGTAAAGTTGATGTCATGTGACCAAAAGGTTACGGGTCCAAGTTGTGAAAATAACTTCTTGCAGAAATGTAGGGTAAACTACATACAATAGACTCTTCTGGTCAGTGGCGAAGTTTCTTTAAATTAAAGGTGTTCAAACTTGGAAAAGTAAGAAAAAAAAATGACAAGAAACGTTCAAAATATGTTATGTACTTATAAAACTAATAATTTACTCGTACATATAGTGTAATTTTTTTGCCTCTAACCAAAGTGTAGCTTCGCCCATGCTTGCGCTCCGACCATTTCCGAACCTCACACATAACGAGAACTTAGTGTATCGGACTATTCTGTTTTGTAGTTTCAAGAACAAGTCCTCCATTGAATAGTTGATCTAATCCTAGGCGAACCTAGATTGATTCATATTTATTTCTCCTAAAAGATAAAAGTTTATAATACTATAAAATCACTCAAATAACTATAGAACAAACATCAAAACAATATGAAGTACTAGCATTATTTTTTCTCAATTAATTATTGAATAATCGTCACCCTTCGTTGACATTAAAAAGAAGATGATCGTCGCCATTAGTGATAGTCCAGTACCATCTTTGTTAGATTAATGCCTCCCCCAACCCATTATCATAAATAAGAAGCAATTTTCAAATGAGTAGTCGAAGTCTAAACATTATATAATAATCAATTCAATGTAATATTATATATTAGTTTTACGGAGGATAGTGTACGCAAACTTTATCCTACATTGTGGATATTGGCGGATGTAGAGTATACCTACTGGATTCTCGGGAACCAGTAACTTTTACCTAGACTCTATATTTTTATTAAAAAATTATTAAATATCAATAAATATGTAACTATGAACCCAATTATTATTGTATATTAAACCGATATTACAATAGGAGACCATAAACTTCAAATCCAAGATCCGCCTCTAATTGTAGAGGTAGAGAGATTGTTTCTGATAGACCCTCGGCTCAAGAAAGTCTAAACTTTAATAACGACAACAAATATCAATAACGATTATGGTGGAGTAGTAAGTATTACTTCATCATTATTCATATATCTCGGGTTTGAGCCTAGGTATAAAATTCCATTGTTATAGAGCACTTTATCCACTAATGTAGAACCTTTTCGCAAATCCGGGTTAGTCGAGCCCCAATACGAATACTATTGGTTGCAGGCAGGGTTGAAACTACACTTTAGTAAGAGTGGTCAATTGATCATCTTTTCTCAGGAATTATATTGCACCTACTGCTTAAATAGGTAAAATATTATGTTTTAGAAATATATAATATATATTGAACACCTTTAATTTTATCGTTTTTTAATTTTTTTAAATTTGAACACCCTCAAAGAAATTCATAGATTCGCCACTGATTGCTGAACGGAGAAAAAAATAGGACAAAAAAAAAAATCATTTGGTAGGCATAGTTGCTAATAATAAGTGGTTTCTCTTAATTATTGAATTTGTTCATCATAGAGTCAGGAGAAAATGAGTTGCATTTTATGTTTCAGAATCAGAAAGGTCACCAGAAACTTTAAAGGGCAATTTCAAGTTGCAGCCATGAGCCAACTATCAGAAGACATTGCCAGAAAATGATATTTCTATTATATTAATTTTTTAGACAAATAATTAGAGTCTTGTTGACCAAAATTAAATATTCATCGGTCTTCCAATCTGATAAGAGGCGGATGTAATCTTTATGCAATGGGTGCAATTGAAATTAGTATTTTTAACATGGAATATAGCTTAAATTTTTTTTTTTGGGTTCTCACTGGCATTGGGTCCACTAAATCTGAATTCGCACGGAAAATTTTTATTTTTGGGGTAAATGTGACGACTCGGCCTGTCGTCATGGGAATTACCACCCCGTTACCTTATATTTATGTGTTTTATGCTTTCATATCGGTGTTAGAGTCTATCGGGTGAGTTAGGAGTGAATTTGATTGAAAATGAGGCATATAGCCTTTTTGAAGGAAACTTGAATATGGAAAGTCAACCTGGAGTTGACTATTTAGTTAAAGGGCTCGGAGTCGGATTCTAATGATTCGGGTAGTTCCGGGAGGTGATTTGTGACTTAGGGGAGCGATCGGAATTGAATTCGGAGGTCCGGTGTAGAAATAAGCTTGAATTGGCTAAGGTTGAATTTTGGCGAAATCCGAACGGTAGGTGAGATTTTGATCCGGGGATCGGAATGGAATTCCGACAATTCCTGTAGATTCGTCATGTGATTTTGGATATGTCCGCAAATTTTCAGGGTCATTCGGACGTCGTTTGGTCGGGTTTTTGATTGAATGTTAGTTTCGGAAGTTTTGAAGAAACTTAGGCTTGAATCCGTGTATAATTGGTGATTTTGATGCTTAGGATGGTGTTTTTATGATTGGAACAAGTTCGTATCGTGTTTTGGAGTATGATTGTGGTTTTCGTTGGGGTCCCGGGGGCCTCGGGGTGAATCCGGACCATCATCCGACATTTTGAAACAATGAAAGTCTGCTGGAAAGGTGCAGAAAAATTATAGAAAATTAAGCCTTCGCGTTCGCGAGGCAAGACCCGCGTTCGCGTAGGCAGAGTCCAGTTGGGCATCGCGTTCGCGAGGGTGAATGTCGCGTTCGCGCAGGAGGAAGCAGGGAAGCTTCGCGTTCGCGTCCAAAGGTGTCGCGTTCGCGTAGAAAAGGAAGGAAAGGCATCGCGTTCGCGTCAACAAGGTCGCGTTCGCGAAGAACAAAATCTGGTGGCTGAGGAAAATGGTCATCGCGAACGCGTGGTACAGCGCCGTGTTCGCGAAGGGTTAGCCGGTCTGTGCATCGTGGACGCGGGTGGAGTCACGCGAACGCGTAAGGTTAAATCTCCTGGCAGTGAATTAAAAACCAGAACAGTATAGTCGCCGGGAACACAAATTTTGAGTTCTAGAGAGAGAGACTCACGGGAGATTGCTGAGAAATCATCGGGTGTTCGTCGGAGGTAAGTTCTGTGGCTTAATTACATCATTTTATTATGAAATTCTTGGTTAATTCTCTGTAAATGGAAGATTAAAGGTGGGTTTGAGCCCTAGGCCTAAAATTGAAGAAAAACACTGATTTGAGTGGGCAAATGTAGTCCGATTTTGGTAAATTTTATACGCCTAGACTTGTATTGAGATGAGAGTTCCGAATATGTGACTTTCATAATTTTTCGAGAAACGTACCGAAAGTCGGGTTTTGACAACTTTGGGATTTTTGATGTAAATTGAGTTGTTTTGACTAGGTATCATTCCATTGGTCTAATTTGATGTGTTTCTACTATATTTGATCAGATTCTACACGTGCGAAGCTTGATTCTCGTGGCAAGGGCATCGCGGAGTAGTCGTCGAGCTGTATTGAGGTGAGTAATAGATGTGGGTGATGACTAGCGGGTTCGAAACCCCGGTATACCACTTTGTGATGTTGTATAGCGGCGAGACACGTACTCTCTTGTGAGTGCGGGATCGATTGTGATTGGGGACTATGGCTTAGTCCGACATGTTGATACTGTGTTATGATATTGGCTATTCTTGAGCCGTCGAACCTCCTTCTCGGATGGTTACATATTATATTGTGATATTGGCTACTCTTGAGCCGTTGAACCTCCTTCTTGGACGGTTGAGTATACTTATGGGCTATGAGCCAGTTATTGGATCCTGCAAGGATCGTTATCATCGTCTTGTGATATTGATATGCTAGTTTTACTACCAGTCCGTAGCTACTACTGTTATCATGATATTTCCAATATCTAGAACTTGACATTTATTGTTTTCAACTGAAAAATGATAAAAGAGTTTTCAAAACCACTTTTGAGCCTGCGAGGTTGCATTTGCATATTAGCCGACTGGTAGTGGATCGGGCTGCGTGCCGCAGCGGTATATATGTTGGATCGGACTGCACGCCGCAGTATTATTGTGCTTGGGCTGTAGGAGCCCCTCCGGAGTCTGAACCCCCACAGTGAGCACGGGTACCCAAATTGGATCGGGCTACGCGCCGTAGCGGTCATATCATGCATTGCATTGCATTTATCTACATCTGATAGTTGTTATACTGTTTTGCTAGTACTTGTTGGTACAGGTACAGTTGATATTAGTTCTGTGACAGGGTACTTTATTGTGGGTTTCTTATCTACGCTGTCTTACCCATGTTTATTACCACTGAGTCTGGCAGTACTCATTTTACTCCCTGCACCTTGTGTGCAGATCCAGGTACCTCTCAGCAGTCCTGATCCGGTAGCCGTTCAGAGGCATTTTTGCGGGATAGTCGAGGTAGCTGCAGCGTCCGCAGGACCTGGCTCCCCTTCCAGTTGTCTTTTCATTTCGTATTGTTATCTATTTCCGCACTGAGTATTGTAGTAGACACTATTGCACTTATGTTATCTTTAGAGGCTCTTGACTCTTGACCCTTCGGTCTATGGGAGTTGTACTGTTTGGGGCTTGATCCCCGTATTGGTATTTTTGTCTTCATTGACTCATTTTGTTGTGCTTAAAATTGGGTAAAGTGAGCTCTTAGCTCCGTAAATATTGTTAATTGGTCGGGCTGGCCTAGCAGTGTGATGGGCGCCATCACGACCGGGTTTGGGGTCGTGACAGTAAACCGCTCTCTGATAAATGCGATTTCATACCCATCGGTGTATAGTAGCTTTATATGTGAAAAATCATTAATGAGATAATTTCACATAAGTACAACTCACACACCTGACTGGCAACATAATAGCCTACATATCACATTGCAAATTTATAGCCCAAATATAATAGGTTAATTCTCTAAAATAGCTTATTTCACACAATCAACTACTTTATTGCTCCCTCTTTATACAACCAGTTGTTTTCATTCTCATGATTTCCTTTGATTATTAAGCATTTGATAAAAAATGCAAATAAGCCAACGCAACTCAAAAATTCTATCCTGAATAATACATATTATCTGAAGGTAAGAAATTCAATCACCTTTATGTGCAATTGCTCAAGCAATCCAACAGGATAAAAGAAAAACAAAAAATTGATAAATGAATTGTAGAATTTCTCCAACGCATACAAATCCGTTTCTTATAGCACATACACGAAAAAGAAGAAGAGAAGAAAGTGTCAAACTTCTGTAGAGACCTCTTACACGCTAACAATACATATACATCACACAAATATACAAATTATACAATATTGTATAACTTGTATAAGTATGTATAACAGTCTACAAGATGTGTCTATATATCTATATACATAATTATACACTATTATACAGTGTCGATACAACCTGCTACATAGTTATGATTTTCCAGAATTTCAAACTTCAGAATCTTCCAAAATTATCACAACTTCAAACTTCAAAATCCTCCAAAATTAGTGGTTGTTTGTTGGTGTAAATCAAGTTTGAGATCTGTGTGTATTTTCATTTTTTTTTAAATCTTCTTCGTTCTTCTGCTTGCCACCATGGAGGACGGAGTCTTTCTTCGAGCTTTCTTCGAGCCATTAATGGCAGAACTATGTGGGGGGGGGGGGGGGGGGAGGGGGAATAGCGTGGGCTAGGTTAAGGGAGGATAAGGGATCTATGTGGGTTAGAGAGAAAAAAGTGAGAGGCGGTGAGAGAGAAGAGGGAATGAAGGAAGAAGAAAATAATAAAAACCCTAAAAGTATGTCTTTAATAGTGGGCTAAAGGCTGAAAAGTTTCTTTCAAGTTATGTATATCATGATATAGCCAGTTTTTACACTGGTCAATGAAAAATAGCCAATGTTACCAAGTCAATAAAAAATAGCCATTATTTTGCTGCAATAGGGACCGGTCCAGTATAATATACGGGAGTTCTGGTGCATTTGTGTACGAACTCCAGCATATTATGCTAGACCGGTATACTTTGTTAACTCCTGTAAAATTTGCGGGAGACCGGAGCACCAGTGCTCCAAACTCTAGTATATTATAATGGACAATTATACTTGCTGAAACTCCCGTAAAATTTGCGGGAGTTCAAGCAAACTTATGCTGGAACTCCCATAAAATTTTCGGGTGTATTTTTCGGATTTTGAACAGTGTTTTCGCTTAGACTTCTCTTTACATAAAAAGTGGCTAAATTTCGATGACTTTTGAAACTTGACTGTTTTTCAACGACCAGTGGTAAATTTGGCTATTTTTAAATTTTTTTCGTGATAAAGTATTAATTTTGGGATACTTAATTGACATCAAGCCCAAGTGTACAAGTGCCCCAAATTTAAATGGAATTTTTACCTCCTATAGCAAAGGTTGATACCTTATTTATTTTAAATAAATGCCCTTTAAAAAAATTATATTCTATAGATACCTTTTGATTTTTATAACCAAATATCTATTTATGGTTACCTCATACTCTTAAGCCATAAAATTCTCTTTGTATTATTTTTCTCTCTCATTCTTTCAGATTTTTCTCCACTCCCTCTCTCTCTCTCAATGCCATATTTCTCCATGGTTATCTCCTCTCTCTCAACAAATGTGTATGCACTAAAGGGAAAGAAAAATACTGGTTCTGATAGGAAAACGAAATTGAATTTGGTTCAAAATCAAGAAACGAAAAAAAGTTGGAAATTAATCTCTCGCTACAGTGATCTCTCCAAACGAATTTGGTTCAAATCAAGAAACGGAAAAACGAGGCAGCCCTGTAGATTTCATGAAAAATGAGGTAGCCCTGTGAATTCCATAAGCAGTAGCCTTATCAAGAGTGTTTGCCATACAGTTCTTCACACTCTCCACAATCTTCATTGGGTCATGTTTTCACAACCGGCTTCCGGTGAACGGTGGATTCGCCGGAAATTAGTCTTTGTTTTTGAACAAAGACGACAGAGTTTGGGGCTGAACAACTTGATTTTCTGTTAATATATTTCAATGTATTTTCATGTATTTCATTGTATTCTTTGTCTTTTTTCCATTATAATTTAATGTATCTCGTTGTATTTCATTGTATTCACTGTCTTTTTTTTATTGTATTCCAGTGTATCCCACTATATTATATGTATTTCATTATTCACTATCTCGCTATATGCCATGAATATATTCATATATTTTTTTAATTAATATAATTTATGTATTCAATAGATGGGTTGCTCTGATGGTAAGCAACCCCCACTTCCAACCGAGAGGTTGTGAGTTCGAGTCTCTCCAAGAGTAAGGTGGGAAGCTCTTGGAGGGAAGGATGTCGGGGGTCTATTTGGAAACAGCCTCTCTACCCCAGGGTAGGGGTAAGGTCTGCGTACACACTACCCTCCCCAGACCCTACTAAGTGGGATTATACTGGGTTGTTGTTGTTGTTGTTGTATAATTTATATATTCAGATGTATTTTATAATTTCTCTGAAGATTGCTATATTTTTTATGTATTTTTCGATTGAGAATCTTTTTTATAACTAAAAATACAAAATTTGTGTGTTATAATTGAGTTTGTTGAGTTATATTAGGAGTCGATTATGCTAATTGATTCACTTTCCGTTTTAAAAACAGTATAATCCCCTATTTCACGCTGTGAATACAGTCGAATACAGTTGAATACAATAATCTGTCCAGCTGTAATCCCATGTTTCACTCCGTGAATACAGTCGAATACACTCGAATACAACAACTCATTAGCTAGACTTTCCTCATTCACGCCTACTTTTGCTATTGTATTCATGAATACAATAGCTTAAATACATTAAATACATCTTATAACCACACAAAAGGTATCTATAATCCGTAATATTGCAAATGATATCTATAGACGGCTAATTACTACCAAAAGATAGTGCTTTATAAAAATTTCTCAATTTAAATTCTAGATTCATCTTTGAAATTTTGAATCTAATCAATTACGTATTTTTCCTTTTAATATCTATGTGAATTATCCTACAATTTGCTTTGACTGATAACCTTTCTCTGAATGTTGCGTGAGTATATTGATTATTGTCAATGATTTTCTATGGTAGTTTAGAAAAAGTTATCGCTACCAACTTATTTTTTTATTTTGTAATTTAGTAAAATCTACATGCACGGGTAGGACAAGAGGGGTTGCTCTGATGGTAAGTAACCCCCACTTCCAATCGAGAGGTTGTGAGTTCGAGTCTCCCCAAGAGCAAGGTGGGAAGTTCTTGGAGGGAAGGATGCCGGGGGTCTATTTGGAAACAACCTCTCTACCTAGGGTAGGGGTAAGGTCTGCGTACACACTACCCTCCCCAGACCCTCACTAAGTGGGATTATACTGGGTTGTTGTTGTTGTTGTTGTTACATGCACGGGTAGATCTTTCTCAAAAATCTACTTAATAGTAATCATACTTATTTTACGATATAAATAGGTAAAATAAGTAAATTTACATGCATCTTACTTATGAAGATCTCAGGCAGATGCATGCTTGCTCTATCAAGCACATATATAATATACTGCGAGGAGAATTTAACAAAATGAGCTGGGAAAAAATTGGTATGCAACAATGCAGGATGTCCTATGTGGATATTCACGATATGGCGACTTTACACAAAGGATAGATTGTTAAAATGAAGTATTCACAATGCTCAAACATGTCCTCTATGCGCACAAGTAAATGAATCTATACAACATCTACCTTTGAGTGCCAATATGCAGCTAAACTATGGAAGAGGATGCTCAACTGGCAAGGTTATTAGCAGGAACATATATGGCTGGTCTGAGGAGTTGAAATAGGCAGAGAACTGGACAAGAAGCATGCATGCAAAAATAGAGATGTTCAAGATTGTATTTGTTAGAAAAATATTACAATATATAGGGACGAAATAATTAGGCTTTGATAGTGTAGTCACTATCCTTAAGGAATTTAAGCCTCCCAATTTCGTTGCTGCAGGGATTATGACAGAATTCCTCCAGGATTCTACAAAGTCTCTGAAATCCGAATTTCAGCAATTGACTCGAATTTTCACAAGAACAAAATAGTTGTGAGTTGTAGAGAAATAAGTAGAAGAGAAAGAGATGAAAAATTTCAGATAATTTCGTTTTTTGGAGATAAGACAGGTATTTATAATACCTTTAGGAGTTTGTTGGAATCAACAGACACATCTCTTCCTAAAAGACACCTTTTAAAACCAATAGCCACCTTCTTTTGAAAAAAAATATATATTAAAACATTTTATTTTTTTCTGAAATTAAAATGCTAAAACGTTTTAATTAATAAAAATTTGGTGGCTAAAATATTAATAGCCCAATCTTGACTATTAATAATATAGTCAAATTTCAATTTCCCTCCAAAACACCCTCAAAATATTCAAACTATATAAGACAAAGAAGTGCTTTTAAATACCTCTTCCTTTTTTTCTTTTTCCAATGAGGGACAAAACAACCTCTTCTCAAATAACCCCATCAATCACTAACTAATCTAACAGTATTAGCAGGGTGTGTATATTTTGTATGGCAGGAAAGGAACGCAACACTATTTCAAGCCAAAGCGAGGAATTGAGAGATAATTAGCAAGCTAATTGTACAAAAAATGCATTGAAGGAATAATAATAAAATAGGAAAAGCTCTAAGTAGATTGGATAACTATCCAACGTAATCGATTGAGTAACAGAAGGATAGCAATAGAGTGTACGAGGGAGGGAGGAAAAGTATTGGAATATCTGTAAAGGTTATGTATTGATTGTAAATATTTTTCCTGATATACAAAAGTTTTATTACCAAAATAAAATTAGTGAAATATACATATTTCTTGAAGTATTTAAATTTGAATAATTTTATTATTTTTATATAAAATTTATAATAGCAAAAAAATATTTAAGCGTCAAATGTTATGGGCGTATAATAGTCATTTGTTATAAAAATAAAAAAATATAAAAAATAAATAATACCGTTATAAAGAAATTTGACTGTACGTATTACGTAAAATCAAAAGTTTGATGGTAACCAAAGTATCTCTCACGGCATAAAGTTAAAAGATGTGTTTAATTAAAACTAGATTAATATACCTATCTATATACTATATTAAGTACGAAGATCCTTAGCGAAATATCGTTTTCTTTTTTTACTCTTTAAAAATAAATTTTATATTAGATAAAATTGTAAATAAATTATTTATCTAATATTTAAAAATTTGAAATCAGCTAAAATCGTTCTTATATACATCTGTTTTTATTTGAACTATTATATAGAACGTCCTAATAATTAGTAGTATTATTTTTAGCAGTATATTTAAAAATCACTTATCAACATGGGGTGACCATGAAACTAGTTATTGAAAAGTGATAAGCAATATTAACACAGCTTTGTTTGGTACATAGCATATCGGACTTATAATTATTTACTTGTTAATTATGTCGTAAATTTGGCCATGCACATGAAAGACAACGAACTGTTGGATACGAATCATAAATGCACATGTACACATGTTTAGGAGCTTATTTAAATTTAAAATTTATAAGTTTAAGTTCAGCATTTTACCATAACACATTAATTTATTAGATTAAATAAGTATTTACTGCATTTTTAATATATATATATATATATATATATAAAATCTGAATCAAGGCTACTGAAATTAAATAATAAAAAAAATTGCGGGGGAAGCGCTTCTTACCAAAAAAATTTCCATACTCAAAATTCGAACTCGAGACCTCTGATTAAGTGAAGAACAATCTCATCTATTATATCACATTCTTTGGTGGTAATTAAATAAATTTATTAATATTATATTTCCCTGCACATGACAATAAATACAAAAAATAATCACATTTCATTGGAGATAGCCCTATTTGAAAGGTATAGTTAGTGCTCGCTGGCCTATGAAGGAAACATATTGAAGTATCAGATGCCGTATAAATTTTACAGCTTTTTCTTGTTTTTTTATTTATAAATTAAATCTTTTGTCTTGGTTTGCTGATAATAATAACAAGGAAAAATAATCATTGGTTGTCTTGTTTTGAGCAATGTTGGGAACATATTCCCTTCCCTTGTTCATTCTCTTAGGCTTTGGCTACTTGCCACAATTTATTTATTTTGGTATCACAAATTCTCATTCATGTTTAACATATTTTTATTTTATTTATTATTTAATAAGAGATACACGTATTGGCCGACCCAAAAATTATAAGTTATGTCGCTAGTAACCTGATAGTATAACATAATTCTTACACTACCAATGTAAAAAACTTCTCAAAGTGTTTTTTAAGAGAAATTTTATCTATATAAAATAGAAGAAATAAATCAATATAATGATTACTGAAAACATTTGCAAAAAAATCTTGTAATACCTATGTAAAACAAATTGACTCAGTAATTGACACATTTACATGGATGGAAGGCTTCAACGGGGATTTCTCCACAAAAGCAGCCTATCATATTATTACGAATCAATCAAAAGTAAAAGGAAATATGACAGACTACTCTTGGTTATGTAAACTAGATACGCTCAATAAAATAAAAATATTCTTCTGGACGGTAGACCATAACAGACTCCCAACCTCAAAATGCTTTTAGTAGAAAAATCATTGCCTATAGCCTTTGTAATATCCAGTGTTGCAACAACTATAGGGGTATCAAATTAATAAGTCACACCATGAAGGTATGGGAGCGGGTGATCGAGGCGAGGGTGAGGGAGATGACATCTATATCGGTGAACCAGTTTGGTTTCATGCCGGGTCGCTCCACTACAGAAGCTATCCACCTTGTCAGGAGATTGGTGGAACAGTTCAGGGATAAGAAAAAGGACTTGCACATGGTGTTTATCGACTTGGAGAAGGCGTATGACAAGGTCCCAAGGGAGGTGCTATGGAGGTGCCTGGAGGCGAAGAGCGTGCCGGAAGCCTACATCAGAGTAATCAAGGACATGTACGATGGAGCTAAGACTAGGGTTAGGACGGTGGGCGGTGACTCGGACCATTTCCCCGTGGTTATGGGGCTCCATCAAGGATCGGCGCTTAGCCCTCTCTTGTTTGCCTTGGTGATGGATGCTATAACCCGACATATTCAGGGGGATGTGCCTTGGTGCATGCTATTTGCCGATGACATAGTATTGATAGACGAGACGAGGGTCGGTGTGAATGAGAGGCTAGAAGTATGGAGACAGACTCTCGAGTCTAAGGGTTTCAAAATAAGCAGATCTAAGACTGAATACCTGGAATGCAAGTTTAGCGTCGAGCCGAGCGAAGTAGGTAGGGACGTAATGATTGGAGCTCGGGTCATCGCTAAGAGGGACAGTTTCAGATATCTTGGGTCGGTGATTCAGGGGGACGGAGAGATTGACGGGGATGTCACTCATCGTATAGGAGCGGGATGGTCGAAGTGGAGGCTTGCATCGGGAGTCCTGTGTGACAAGAAAGTGCCACTGAAACTCAAGGGAAAATTTTATAGAGCTGTGGTTAGACCCGCCATGTTGTATGGGGCGGAGTGCTGGCCGGTAAAGAACTCTCATGTTCAGAGAATGAAGGTTGCGGAGATGAGGATGCTCAGGTGGATGTGTGGACTTACCAGGTTAGATAAGATTAAGAATGAAGTTATTCGAGAGAAGGTGGGGGTGGCCCCGGTGGATGAGAAGATGCGCGAAGCGAGGCTCAGGTGGTTCGGGCATGTGCGGAGGAGAAGTCCTGATGCCCCGGTGAGAAGTTGTGAACGACTGGCGGTGGTCGGCGTGAGGAGAGGCAGAGGGATGCCTAAGAGGTATTGGGGAGAGGTGATTAGGCATGACATGGCTAGGATGCATATTTCCGAGGACATGGCCCTTGATAGAAAAGTCCGGAGGTCTAGTATCAGGGTTGTAGGATAGGGGCTCCTAGAATTTTTTGTACTCCTTTCCCGGGGTTGGGTGAGGCTTGTCAGGGCGACTCATAGATGATTCGTGCATTGGATTGTGTCCCCCTTATGGTAGTTATTTATGGTAGCTACTGTTTGATATTATTGCATGTCATTTTATGTATAATTCTTATGTTTAGATAACTATTTATGCGATTTCTGCCGGAATTACTAATGCTCTTTTGTTTTTGGTTTTTGTTGTTGCTTTCCCTTCCCTTTTCTAAGCCGAGGGTCGATTGGAAACAGCCTCTGTACCCTTTGGGTAGGGGTAAAGCTTGTCTACATATTACCCTCCCCAGACCCCACCTTGTGGGACTATACTGGGTAGTTGTTGTTGTTGTTGTATAGCCTTTGTAATATCTATCACACTGAAGAAGAAGATATAGAGCATATATATTTTTTACTATCTTTATTCAAAAATTAATTTGAAACATTTGGACACACAAAAACAAATATATCTTCAACAATAAAAAAAATCCACTCTTGTCAGAAATATAGTCAAAAGCACAATTGAGTTTAAACTGTTAACCACTTTAAATAAGAAGTCATGTCTAAGGACTATTATCTATATAAAATGGAAGCCACCAGATACGAGTACCTTCAAATTAAACATTGGTAGCTCAAGCATAGATAACCCAGGAAAATGGGGCATCACGAGTGTCTTTCAAAACAGTGATAGTAACTGAATCATGGGTTTTAACTAAGGGTGTATTCTGGGTCGGTCCCGGGCCTAAACGGGCCTCGCGGTCCCGGTCCTGGCGGTCCCGGTCCTAAACGGTCCCGGGCCTGGCGGTCCCGATCTTCGCGGTCCCGGTCTTCGTGGGCTTGGTGGGTAAGACCGGCCCGTGACGGGCCTAAGCCCACATGGTCCCGGGCCTGGCGGTCCGGGCCTGGCGGGCTTCGTGGGCTTCGTGGGCTTTTAATAAAAAAAAAATTATTTAATAAGTATATATATGTTAACTATATATATGTTAAGTGTATGTATATATATATATATATATATATATATATATATATATATGTATGTTAAGTATATATATGTTTAGTATTTATATATGTTAAATTTATATATGTTAAGTATATATATATAGTAAGTTTATAGTATAAGTTAAGTATATAAGTTAAGTTTATCTACGTTAACTATATATATATATATTAAGTTTATATAAGTTAAGTGTCACGGCCCCAAATCCGGTCGTGATGGCGCCTAGCACATTGCTAAGCCAGCCTGACCAATCAATAATGATAACGGGGCTAGAAGCTCTCTTTAGGCCATTTAAGCATATCAAGTCATAAGCAACAGTGATATAAATATATCAAACAGGGAACCAAGTCCCAAAACATATTAACTCCCTCAGACCGAAGGGTCAAGAGTCATGAGCCTCTAAAGAACATAAGTGTAATAAGGTTTACAACCAAAGCTCAGAGCGGAAAGAAATAACAATACATAATCAAAGACAATTGGAAGGAATATCGGGTCCTGCGGACGTCGGCAGCTACCTCGAAGTCTCCATAGAATGGCGATAACACAAGCAGTTGCGATAGCTCAACTGCCCTCCTAATCCTGTATATCTGCACACACAAAAACGCGGGGGAGTGGGGTGAGTATATTTCAACTCAGTGAGTAACAATAGTAAACAACGACTGGAAGTGAGAACACCTGTACTATCACTATACAGTTCTAAGGGTAACCTCACAGGTAAGTCATCACTATAATGAATACCCCCAATATCCAGTCCACATCTATGCCATCTAGGTCCCACACTGACCACATTCTCACTCATACCACTACGGTATACAGCTATCTCAATATATGGAGACATATACATATGTCTATATCATATCGGTATTTTAGTATATATATGAATATACATAAGTATAATGCTGCGCGGCGTGCGGCCCGCTCCAATATATATACCGTTGCCGCGTGCGGCCATTTAACGTCGATGGCGCTCACCGGGGGTGTGTGCGGACTTCGGAGGGCTCCCTAGGCCCAAGCGCTATGATACAGTGGCGTGCAGCCAGGTCCACCATATATTACTGCGGCGTGCAGTCCGATCCAAATTATATATATATATACATATAATATTATACTACCGCGCTCACTGGAATGTGTGCAGACTCAGACTCCGAAGGGGCTCCTACAGCCCAAGCGCAATAATACTGCGGCGTGCAGTCCGTCCCACATGTATATTACTGCGGCGTGCAGCCCGATCCAATATATATACTGATGCGGCGTGCAGCCCGATCCAATATAGGTATATATATATATATATATATATAATACCTCGCAATGGGTCCTCGACCCTATCCCAGTCAATATAGACCTGGCCTCTCAGGCTCACTCAGCTAGAATAAGGAATGTCTACCTCCAAGTACACATCTAGTATTGGCTCATGATATGCTATACAGTTATAACTATGGCCGAGTTTATGTATCCAACATGATATACTACGGCTGGGTGTATGTAGCCAGCATGATTTAAGGGTCGCCTAATTCTACAGGTCCCCTAATGTTCTACAAATCGGCACAAGGCCCCAAACATGGCTATTAGCCCAACTATACATTTATAATCTCATTATCAGGTCATAATACACAGAATACTATTAGTCGGGAATGACCAAGTCCAATCCCCAAATCACAATGCCACCACGCCCGTCACATGACGTGTGTCTCATCTCTACATAGCACTGTAAAGTGCAAGTACGGGGTTTCAAACCCTCAGTACATTATTTACTACCACCACTCACCTCGATCCGATAGAAGCCTTAATCCGCCTTGCGCTCGCCTCGCAATTCAATCACCTTGAATGCCGAATCTGCTCAAAATCAATGAGAATACATCAATATAGGCTAATTAAACACAACCCATTCGAAATAACTCAATTTACATCAAAATTCCCAAAGTTGCCAAAACTCGAGCCCCGGGCCCACATTCCGAAAATTTACGAAATTCACATTTCTGGAACCCTCGTCTCGCCACGAGTCCATACATATAAAATTTACCAAAATCGGACTCCGTTTGCCCACTCAAATCGGTGTTTTTCTTCAATTTAGGCTTAGGGCTCAAACCCACAATTAATCTTCCATTTACAGGGAATTAACCAAGGATTTCATGTTAAAATGATGTAATTAAGCCACAAAACTTACCTCCGACGAATCCCCGATGAATTACCAGCAATTCCCGTGAGTTTCTCTCTCTAGAACTCAAAAATGGCGTTTTGGGTGTATGAACCCGCGACCCCTCTGTTCTGTGATTTAATTCACTGCCAGAACAATTTCTTCTATGCGATCGCATGCCCCTTGTTGCGATCGCATAGAGCAAGTTTCTCATGCCTCCAAATTTGTTCTCTGCGATCGCAGGCCTAGCCATGCGATCGCATAGCTTCGTATCAAATACCCTCCGCGATCGCAATCGAGCCCCCGCGATCGCAATGCACAATTTCCGGACACTATGCGATCGCAATGCCCTCCATGCGATCGCATAGAGTAAACTTCACGCCCCCTTCCACTCTTCTATGCGATCGCAATCATCTCTATGCGATCGCATAGAGCAAATGCTGACTGCAATTTTCTGCAGAATTTTTCCAAGTTCTAAATGCCCGGTTGATGGTCCGAATCCATCCCGAGGCCCCCGGGACCCCAACGAAAACCACCAACATACTCCAAAACATGATACGGACTTGTTCCAATCATAAAAACACCATACTAAACATCAAAATCACCAATTACACACGGATTCAAGCCTAAATTTCTTAAAACTTTCCGAATTACACATTCGATCAAAAACCCGACCAAACGACGTCCGAATGACCTCAAATTTTGCAGGCACATCCAAAATCACCTAACGAAGCTACTGCAACTGTCGGAATTCCATTCCGACCCCCGGATCAAAATCTCACCTACCGTTCGGATTTCGCCAAAATTCAACCTTAGCCAATTCAAGCCTATTTCTACACCGGACCTCCGAATTCAATTCCGATTGCTCTCCTAAGTCATAAATGATCCCCGGAACTAGTCGAATCATCAGAATCCGGTTCCGAGCACTCTAACTCAATAGTCAACTCTTGGTTGACTTTCCATATTCAAGCTTTCTTCAAACATGCTATTTGTTTCATTTTCAATTCAAATCACTCCTAACTCACCCGATGTACTCTAATACTGTTATAAAAGCATAAAATATGTAATTGTAAGGTAACGGTGTGGAAATTCCCGTAACGACAGGCCGGGTCGTTACATTAAGTATATAAATTAAGTTATTTATATATATATATATATATATATATATATATATATATATATATATATATATATATATATATATATATATGGTAAGTATTATATAAACTTAATATATATATATATACTTAACATATATAAACTTAACTTATATATATGTATTAAGTTTATATGTTATGTATATATATAATATATATTATGTATATATATTATATGTATATGTATGAAATAGATATATATATTGTATTAAGAGATAAATCAAAAACTTGTGTAATAATTTTTATTACTAAAAATGACATATCTTTATTAATCTTCTCTCCCCCAATGGAATGAGCACAACAAGGTACTAATACCACCATTAAAAGAAAAAAAACTAAATAAGATGTGCCAAAGTACAATTTACAACACAATCTACCACTCTCTAACAAATCTCATAAATCCTTCAAGAGTTGGAACGACTTTACCGAATTGACGAACAACTTCTTCAAAATTCAAAATTGCAAATTGTTGAAGACTTGAAGACTTGAATACTTCAATTCACCAACTTCACAAAATTTCACAAAATTGGAATAATAATATAAGCAATTGAGAGAGATTGAGAGAGATTAAGATAGATTGATGAATTGGTGAGTTAAAATGAAATAATGAGGGGTATTTATAGTTGAGAATTGGGAAAAAGTGTAATTATATAAAGTTTGGGGTTATATTAAAGTTTGGGGACCATTTGGCTAAATTTTGATAGCCAAAAACGGCTATTTTTGACCTCCAACGGCTAGTTTTTAAATCTGGCCGTTGGGCCATTTTTAAAAAAAAAAAAAAAAAAAAATTTTTTTTTTTTTTACCGTTGGGACCGGTTGGGGCCCGCCAGGCCCGCGAAGACCGGCCCAGGACCGCTACCCGGTCCCGGTCTTCGCGGTCCCGGTCTCGCGGTCCTAAGGGTAAGGACCGGCCCGTCACGGGCTTTAGGACCGGTTGAAGACCGGGACCGCGAAGACCGGCCCACCAGGACCGTGGGACCGCCAGGCCCGCGGTCCCGGTCCCGGTCCCGGTCCGGGACCGGCCCAGAATACACCCTTAGTTTTAACATGTCCATACCCCATGCAACTAATATTTACATGGAAGGCCTATCCTTTATGCCCTTAGTCTATCTACAACAAACCATCATACCATTAGATACTGAAATAGACTACAATATTCTAATCAACATGCTTACTAACAATAATTGTGTCACAACCCAAATTCGTCCTCCGTCAATTTTTGTGAATGCACTTATTCTCTACGATTAGGTAAGCCTAACAAATTACGAAAAATAAAAATGAAAGATAAAACTAGCCAAAAAATACGGATAAAACATAATGAAAGAAAGTTTAAGATGATGCTCGACATGTACAAATATAAACTCTCAAATTGAATCAACTCCCAAAATCCAAAATCTCATGAAATCACAAGCTGTGGGATAACTACAAAGTGTTCTAACTACAGAATGTCTGAATATAAGTAAATACAGGAGAGCTAAAGCTAGAAAAAAGAATATAGAGAGACTCCTCGGTCTGTGGACGCGGAAGTTATACCTCAAAGTCTCTAAAGGTCACCTTGCCTCGCTAATGGTATGGATGAACTAATGAACTAGGATCTCCACACGAAAAACATGTGTAGAAAAAGGCATGATTTAACCACTGCGGTACCCAGTAAGTGTCAAGCCTAACCTTGAACGAGTCGTGACGAGGAAGGTTAAGGTCACACACACACACACACACACACACACACACACACACACACATATATATATATATATATATATATATATATATATATATATATATATATATATATATATATATATATATATATATATATATATATATATATATATATATATATAAAGAAAATGAAATGGTATGAAGTAGCACAGGATAATAAGAATAACAATAACAACAATATGGAGAAAAATCACAGAAAGAATATAGCTCCACACAGAGATAGAAACCGGGGTCTACGAGGATATCGTCATGTAGCCCCCAAATGTAAATATCTAGTAGATCTCCCGGGTGTCATCTCGTTGTCCAACTCATAGTACGAAGGGATCAACCGAAATACCAATCCATAGTCCTAACAGTAAATATCCAATACAGGTAGAATCTACCAGGTGTAGTCCCATAGTTCCAATATAAATGTGCAAGGGAATCTATCGAAATACCAATCCGTAGTCCCAAATAAACATGCAAAGGGGATCTGTTGGGATATCGCCCGTAGTCCTAAAGTAAGCACACACCAACATCACGAAGAATATTCAATTCTATACAATTCCATACCAAGAAAAAACATGTATTTCTAACCTAGCATGTTGCACAGAATTTAAATAAGACAGTTTGAGCAAGTAAAACCCTAAAGTCACTAAGACTTCCTTCCTTAAGCTAACAGTAGGCTTAAATTGCAAGTAATGTATGTCAAGGAAGAAAACACAATTATAGTTACTTAATGAAAATTGGATTTTCAACAATTAGCACATGTACGCACTCATCACCCCACGTACAAAGTATTTCATATATCAACAATACCAAATCCTAAGGGGAGTTCCCCATACAAGGTTAGGCAAGCTACTTACCTCAAACTAGCTCAATCAACTCGAAATCACGTTCTTGCCATGAGTATCCGACTCCAAATGGCCCAAATCTATTCAAAGTAATTGCATAATGTAAATATTACTTCAAGAAACTAATTTAACTAATTAATTCAAAGCTCATACGCGAAATTAAGATAATCGCCCAAAAAGTCCCCCAGGCCCGCATTTCGGAATTGGATAAAATTTGCAAAACTAGAGAATCCTCACACTCTCACGAGTTTATCACACCCCTTTTCTATCCCCGCAAATAGATATGAGATGTGTTAAGGATTGTGGGTTAGAGGATTTTTTCAATCAAAGTGACAATTTTGAAATAGGGATTATTTAATTGTTCAGAGTCGCCACTTGAAATTTATTTTCAGTGTTCCAAGTTACCTTTTATTTAAATCCCTATTCAAAGAAAAGTTGACTCTATATTTATCGGTCCGCAAAAATAAAGTTCGGGTAAGAAATTCTGTTGACCGGGGGAGAAGGTGCAAGGCATTCCCTGAGTCCCGTGATTCTAGCACGGTCGCTTTATTGACTTAAAATTTGGCTTAAGTTAATTTTGGATAAATTTTGGTTTATACGATTTTCATGTTTTACCTATCTACTTTTATTTGTTGATTATTAAAAAAATTAAAGAATATTTTGAATAATAAGATTCATGACCACACTACACAAGCGAATGCGTGATCGGCGAAATTTATTATTTAGTCATAATAGGCTACGCAAGGGAATCCGCAGTCATGACAAAAAATTATTAGTACGTTATTTACTTTTGAAAAATCACTACAATTGTGCTTTTGGGGAAAAGTTAAATTTTGAAAATTTATTAAATGTCAACTACCGCGCTATGCAAGCGAATCTGCGGTTAAAAGCAAGGGGTTAATTAAGAATTAATTAAACTATTGAGGTCATTGAACTAATTTAATAAAGTTTAAACATCACGCTACGTAAGCGAGTCCATGAATACAAAGAGGCTAAAGCGTGCTTACTAATATCCTAGCGTTTAAATTAATTATTAAAAATACTAAGTTATAAAGCTATTTAATCATTAAAAAAAATCTAATTTGTTAATCGGCGAAAGAAATTATTTACATGGAAGTTAGGCCCTAGCTTACACTAACCAAGATGAGTACTCGTGACCTTAGTTCGTGTGTCGTACCAAAGTGGAACCTACTCGAAGTTAATTAAATTAAACTTTTAATTACTTAAAAGAATTGAAACAAGATGTGTCCTTGCAAAATTATTCATCTTAGTTAAGACGAATTACTATAGGGGTTAGATTATGAGAAAAATAAATAAAATAAAATAAAATTGTTCATCTTTATCGTAAAACGAAAATGCCTATTTGTAGCTTAAAAGTAGTAAGATGATGTATAAAATTTAGTTACTATTGAGCCTACTTATAACCTTACTAGTGAATTTATCCGCGCTTCACGCGGCAATTAAAAAACCTAAATAATCTTACTTTAATAAATATTTTGAATTTTAAATCCGAATAGATATTATTTCAAGTTTCAAACTATTTTATCAGTAACACTTAGGTTTGTATTTTGCTCTAATATCAATCAAGAGTCACTTGAATCTGAGGGAAAATTTGATCTTTATATGTAGATAGCTAACAAATTCTAAGAAAGTTCTTTAGTTGTATAGTAATTAACTTTTTCCTTTCATTCGTGAAGTTACTTTAATGATTTTATAAGTTTTTATTATTTAAAAAATCTAAAAACAAGAGGTGATGTCTTGGCAGCTCTTGAGAACACCATATGACATATCGATTGGCCTATCTATAATTGATAGTATATATAAGAGTATTACTTTCCACAAGAGTAAAGAAGCGAAAAATAAAACAATTCATAACCTTGAAATATTAAAAAACTTTCAAATGCACATTAGGGCTAATTAAGCTTGCTACCTCATTTTCAATGTCTAATAAATAGCGCTCCCTAATTTATAATTCCATAATCTTGGCTTGCCAAAACTTTTGAGCAGTACCCATAAAAGCAATAATGTAAAGACATTGGGGGTAAGTGATTGGAGCTTCACATTTTCGGTGAACAACTATCTTTTCCACTCAATTCCTTCTAGAAAAAGAAAACTCTTGCATTATCCATTTATGACCAAATTTATGTGAAAATTGGTCAATGCACAATCCTACCAATGGAATTACCAAAAAGATATTATGAAATAAATTTAAATATATCATAAATTTAATTTGATATAGAAAGGAACAAATGTTACAAAGTTAAACTTTTGGAGTTTTTAGAATAATTAAGGTAAAAGAAAAAGTATATATACGAAAAATAAAACAAAAAGATACTTTTAGGAAAATGAAAGAAGAAGGAATTAATTAGAAATTAAAAAAAATAATGATAATACCAATTTTTTCAGTTAACCTCTGCTTCATTCTTCCTCCCAAGCTTGTTAACAACTTCTTCCCTTCTCAAATCATAAACCAAATCCTTCCTTAAAGATATTATTTTCAATCAACACCTAGAATTATATTGATTGCAAATGTAATATTGTATTTCATGAAATCTCTACATCGATCAATGATCTCTTAGCAGTAAAAAATGAAATGCTCGACACTAAAAATCATGAGATATCTTCTTTAGTTCCTTACAAACTCACTTGGGTACAAAATTTCTTAAATTGGAGGCATTGAAATGCAGGGCTATAAAAGTTTGTGGACCTTTTTAATTTGGAGAACGTTGTTATCGACTCATAAACATGCGAATGAAGCATATATAATGAATCGTGAGTCACCATTATAATATGTTCAAAATAAACATGAAACAAAAGCGAATTCTTACCAACATTAATTTTAGTGACGAAGATGGAGTAGAAACCTTATGGAGGAAATAGGATGGTTGCTTGAGGATATTCTCTATATATAAAATGAAATGCCCTTCCCTTTTAAAACTGGAGAAACTGAAAGACCAAAGGATTTATGAATTTGGCAAAGTTTGAAATGATATCTTTCTCCCGCATTCCTCATTATTATGGAGTTACCGTTACATCTTACAAGGCTAATTTTTTAATGTAATAATTAGTTGTTGTATTAAAATGAGTGAAGAAAACCCAAAAAAATGAGGTAAAAGATAAATGCATTCCCTGGCATATAAAGCCTGCCACATCACTTGTTTATTCCCTAGCATTATTATATATATAGATTCTTATTATTGTAGTTATTAATTAAAATGACGAAACTAATATAAAGCTACATTTGTTACTAAAACTTGCCTATCGCTTAAATTAATTCATTAGTGAAAAATTTATTTAATAATAATGCCTAGTATAAAAAAAAACTAACTCCAAAACTCGTTTATTACTTTAAACTTGATAGAATAAAATTTTTAGTAGCCTTCGTGTTATAGAAAGAGAATGGCTACCAACTTAGTACAAAAGACGATGGTGACGGACCTATGGGTGGCAAATGAGCGGGTTGGGCTGAATTTGGGCGGGTTAAGATGGGTTAGTCAATAAATGGGTCACTGGGGTATTCTTAAAACTGATATAAACCCAACTAGGATATGTAACTAAAAATATTGCATTTAAGGAACATGAATTCCTAGGTATTTAACCAAAAAAAAAAAAATGTGCATTAAGCTCAACCAAATGGAAGTTCAAAATAATAACGATACATTAAGGCATTCTTTCATTGGTTCTCTCCTCTAGCCCAACACACTCATTATTACATATACTATTTCCCAACTTCAACTCAACTTAAACAAGAAAAGTAGTAGTTCTATCAATAATGTTTTTAGCACTAACAGGCCTCGTAAGGTAACAAAACTCAAAAATGAAACCAAAAGCAAAAAGAGAGCTTCTGGCAATGAAAGTGCTTATTCAAATTGGCTAAGGAACTTAGCAGAAGGTTTGCGCTAGCTACATATTTAAAGTGAAATTGAAGATTAAGCCAAATATTACACTTTTTACAAGCTTAAAACACACGTAACATGCTAAACATTCAACTATTCTAGTAAAGTACATCAAGCATATCCAAAGTACTGAATGGACCCATATCTTCAATTATTTGATAGAAAAATCTGCATTGCAAAGTTCAAAGGTTACCTAGGTCGCAAAATTACAAAAATACAGCACTAGAATGAGCAAGAATAGCAGCAGAAATAATAATAAAGACAGTAGAAAACAACAACAAATCAGCAGTAGCAGCACCCAAGAATACCCCAGAAAAATCCAGCAAGAAACACTAGAAACTAGAAGCTAGTAACTCCGTAAATTGCCCAAAGATTCTTTCTATTTTTGTGAAAGATTTGGTGCTCAAATAATACTACAAATATAACGCCCCGTTTCCCCATTAACTGCTTCCCCTAAGTTCATTTCTGCTATTTTAGTTTGCCGGGATGTGAAAAGGCTCGTGATCGCGGAAGAGGAAAGGGCAGAGCTACGCGATCGCGAATAACCCCATACGATCGCGTTTAAGGAAATGGCAGAGCTACACGATCGCGTATCAATCCATTCGATCACGTTTAAGTAAATAGGGCCCTCCTCCAGATTGCTCTATGCGATCGTGTGAGCTGGGATGCAATCGCGAAGAAGAAAATGGTCTGCAACAACTGAAGGGAATTTCTGCAATTCTCATAACTCCAAGATGCTCCGTTGAGCATCCGAAACACACCCGAGGCCCCCGGAACCTCCACCAAAAGCACCAATAACAACTACTACCTCATTCAAACTTGTGTCAATCCTTAAACTACCTAAAACAACACCGGAAACACGAATTAATCAAAGAATCAAGCCTAAGAACTTTAAATTCCAACAAAACACACTTTCGATCAAAAACCTAACCAAACCTCGCCCAAATGACCTAAATTTTGCACACATATCCCAAATGACATGACGGATCTACTGAAACTTCCGGAATTCAAATCCAACCCTTGGATCAAAAACTCACTATTGGACCAGAAACTTTAAAAATTCAAACTTTGGCATTTAATGCCTAAATGAGCTTTGAACCTCCAAAATACATTCCGAATACGCTCCCAGCCCCGAAATCACCTAACGCAGCTAATGAAACCATCATATTTCCATTTCAAGGTTATCTTCACACTGTTCTCATTGCGGACCATTTTTCAACTCTTAAGCTCTCATTTAGGGACTAAGTATCCCAAAACACTGCGAATCTTAACACAGAGTAGGCCTTTTTCCTGGAGCCTTTATTTTACTCTACGCGATCGGCGGCCCCATTTTCGCGATCACGATTCATTAAACTCCTGAACAATTATAAATATTTCAAACGGGGGTTTTAGCCATTTTTAACAAAACTCAAGCTAGAGAGCTCGGATTTGGGAGATGTTTTGAGAGGTTTTCAAGAGCAACGATTGGGTAACGATTCTCTACTCTTTTATGCTTAGTACCCACTAATCTAATCACGATTTTATCTTTAAATCTCGGATTTTGAATGAAAATTGGGTGAAAGTTCATAGACCAAACTATTGGGTTTTGAGGGGGCATTTGACCTCCGATTTGGGAGATTTTTATATGGTTAGACTCGTGAGAATACGAGGGTTCTCAAAACGTGAAAATTATTTGATTCCGAGACGTTGGCTGGAGGGGTATTTTGGTTATTTTACCTATTTTCGTGCCCTAGCTTTAAATTTAATAGTAGAATCTGTTGTTTGCAATATTATTTACGATGTGTAATTGAGTTGAATAGATTTAGGCCTATTGGAGTTGGATACTCGTGGCAAAGGTGCGGTTTCTAGTGATATTGAGCCGGTTCGAGGTAAGTGGCTTGTCTAACCTCGTGTGTGGGGGGGAGGGGGGGAGGCGGGACCTTTCCCCTTAGGATTTTACTTGATATTTTAGTGCCTTGTGCGTGAGGTAATGAGCGCGTACTTGAGCCGATTGATGAAATTCCGATTTTTACTTAAGCTATGGAAAACTTAGTCCTTGTCCTTATTTGCCTTGTACTATTTGGAGTTATGACTTATGCTAGATTAGGGAACGCATGTTTAACTGATTTGACTGCCTACTTGCTTAGATTACTTTGACTGCACGACGTGAAGCATGCTAGGCTAGTTCTGTCTGTGGTTGTCTTTTGTACCTTTCTCCTTGGTTTGTTTCTGGCTGTGATTGCGCAATTACATTTGGACTATGGAGGTGGGATTCTGGTAGCTCCCCCTTTGTCTATTTACTTTAGGACTACGAGTTTGATCCCCGGGAGATCCCCCCCCCCCCCACACTATTATTTTGGGACTACGGGGCAGTATTCTTGGAGATCCCCATGCACATTGATGATTGGACTACGAGACAGTATCCCGGGAGATCCTTTGGTATTGGTACGTGAGTTGGACTATGGGACGATATCCCGCAAGCTCCTCTAGACAGTTGAGGAAAGGATTACAGGACGGTATCCTAGGAGACCCTCCTTGGTATCTTTGACATTGAGCTGTATTTACTCGGTGTTTTACTTTATCCTTGTAGTTATTATTGCTTCTTTGATTGCCTTATTACATTGCTGTATTTATTATTTCTGTTAGATTTTTTACACTGTTAATTATTGCTATTACTATATTTTTTGCCTTAGTAGGGCCCTGACCTTTCCTCGTCACTACCTAACTGAGGTTAGACTTGACACTTACTGAGTACCGTTGTGGTGTACTCATGCCCTTCCTGTGCATGTTTTTCATGTGCAGATCATCCAGGTAACTCTACTCGGGAGCAGTATCAGTGAGGCAAGAGGATTTTGGAGACTTCGAGGTAGATCTGCTGTGTCCGAAGACCGACGAGTCTCCCTCTTACTCTATATTTAGTACTTAGTTTTCTCTCTTTCGGTTGTTAGATATTCTGGAGTTTTGGAGCCATACTATGTACTTCTATATCCTGTGTTGCCCGTGAGTTTTTGGGTTTTGGGAATTGTTTTGAAATTGTGTTATCGAGTTGTACATGCCGAGTGGCATTCAGTACCGTTTCCTTTAGATATTTATTTCAATTTTCTCTATTTTTCCGCAATTATTATGTTTCTGTAATAATTGGCTTACCTGGTCATGGGGACTAGCTGCCATCATGACATATTCACGGTTGGTGAACTAGGGTTGTGGCAAGTTGGTATCAGAGCTCTAGGTTCATAGGAGTCATAGAACACAGGTCGGTTTATTAGAGTCTCGCTGAACGGTGCAGAGACGTTTGTATTTATCTACGAGAGACTATGTAACTATTTAGGAAAAATCTTCATTTCTTTTGAAATTCCTTGTCGTGCGATATTTTGACATTAATTCTAAACTTTTGTCTTCTATTCTCTCACAAATGTTGAGCACACGTGCTACACAAGAGGACCAGGCACTCGCGCCCCCTGCTGCCACCTTCAGAGGCCGAGGCTGGGGTAGAGGTTGTAGATGTGCACATGGTGCAGCCACAACACCTGCGCAAGTTGCCGCTGATTTACCACCAGCCAATTTGGCCGGAGCCCAGGAACCTAGCACACCTACCACTGCTACTACTACTCCAGCGCTCCAGGAGAGTTTGGCTCAATTCATGAGCATGTACACCACATTGGTTTATGCCAGGTTACTTCCCCTTACTGCAGCCACATCCCAGGCCAGGGGAGGAGCACAGACTCCTGCCGTCTGCACTCTCGAGTAGCGAGAGCAGGTTGAGCATGCTCCGGAGATTATTTTTACACTACTTGCAACACTAGTACAGCCCGGAGATTTGTCGACTGCTTCAGAGGACGAGCAACGTAGACTAGAGTGGTTAAAGAAATATGATCCCCTAGTGTTTAGTGGCTTAACATCAGATGACGCCTTGGGATTTTTGGAGGAGTGTCATTGTATCATTCACACTATGGGCATAGTGGAGTCTAGCGGGGTTTCTTTCACTGTCTTTCAGCTTCGGGGAGCTGCCTATGGTTGATGGTGTACTTATGAGTTAGATAGTCTAGTCGAGACTGCCTCACTGACTTGGACCCAGTTCTGAGACATGTTTATGAGAGAGTTTGTTCCCCAGAGCCTCAGGGATTCATGGCACGCAGAGTTTGAGCACTTGCACCAGGGTGCTATGATAGTTTCTGAGTATGCCATCCGGTATACCAGATTGGCCAAGCATGTACCGGCCTTGGTTGCAACAGTTCGGGAGATAGTTTGGAGGTTTATCGAGGGTCTTATTCCGCCTATCCGGTCCAACATGGTTTGAGATTTGGAGATAGATATTCCTTACCAGCAGGTAGTGAGCATTCCCTTGCCAGGACGTTTTGTTGTTTTGTTGATTTTCTCCCTTGCGAGAGCCGTGCATTATTTGCTTATTGTGAGGAAAGAGTGTTACAGCACGAAGGGTGATTTCATGCCGCACAATGTACCATTCTGGTACCGATTCTATTTATTATATATGAGGAACGAGAGTAAAAGCATGAAGGGTGATGCCATGCACATATTATTGCTTTGTGAGTCCGGTCTAGCCTCGTCACTACTTTGCTGGGGTTAGGATAGGCACTTACCAGCACATAGGTTGGTTGTGTTGATACTAGACTCCATGCTATTTTGTGTAGATCCAGGTTTCGGACAGCAGTAGTAGTAGTGTGGGAGCAGGCCTTCAGTCCAGCGAGAAACCGAGGTAGCCTTGCAGGCGTCCGCAGGCCCGACATCTCTTCTTTCCTTTACTTTAGTCTGTTATCTTATTGTACTCGAGACAAACAACTATTTTTTTCAGACTTTGTATTTAGTACTCTTAGTAGTTCGTGAGTGTTGTGACACTAATCTTGGGTAGATACTGATGTTGAATTTTCCGCATTTCTTTTTAGTTTTCTTTAATTTAAGACTTCCACTTATTATTTAGTTTCGTTGCTTTTATATTATTGCCGATAATTGCTAAAGAGGGATTATGTATTTAATGAAAAAATAATTAAATATATCTTGCCTAGCTCCCATTAGTAGGCGCCATCACGACTCCCGAGGGTGAGAAATCTGGGTCGTGACAAAATAACACCAAACATTGAATCAAATCATAGATCCAAGCATAAGAACTTACAAATGATTCCGAAACCAATCAAACCTTGTCTGAATATTCTTAAATTTTGCGCACAAGTCACAAATGACCCTACGAAGCTACTCCAACTCTCGAAATTTCATTCTGAGACCCTCTACACATAAACGGACATCTGTCGACTTTTCCAACTTAAGCTTCTAAATAGGAGGCTAAGTGCCTCATTTCACTCCAAGACCACCCTGGTCTCGAATCAACCAACATGATAAGATGAAACACTGTTGAAGAACACATAAGAGAGCATAACGGGGAAAACTGAGTTGTAATTCATGTAATGACCGGCCGGGACGTTACATCGGGGTTTGCGTGTTACGACCCAATTCTCAACCCTGGTCGTGGTAGCGCCTCTCGTGAAGACAAGGCTAGCCAGAACAACGCGAATACCTCTTTTTATCAATTACTAATCTTTTAGCAAATCTAGAACTAGTGTAAACAGTTGTAAAATGCGGAAATAACAATACCAACATATGATACCAACCCGACACGGCCCAAACCAGGGTATCACAAGTCATGAGCTACTAAAGAGTTTAAAATAAGTCTACAAAATGTAATGTCTGATACAATGGTCTGAAGTAAACTCGAAGATATGAAATAGGAGAGATAAGGGTTGCGGACATCAACAGCTACCTCGTCACTCCGACTAGCTCCTAATCTAGGGAGAATCGGTGCTCAGGGGTAGACTCTGCAATGCCTATATCTGCTCACATGGTGCAGCGAGTAATGTGAGTACTTCGACCTAGTGAGTAATAATAATAAATAATAACCAAAGATAAGAAATCACAAAACTGCACAAAGCAATTCTATATCAGGTAGTAAAAGTAGTAAAAAAATAGAACAATATAGGATAAAATGAAATTCCCATTTTTAAATAAATCCGGTAAATTAGGTAAAACAACAAGTAAATAGTGAGTAGAAATCTGCCCCTCGGGCCCAGTATCAATCGCTCAGAACAGTATCAGCCCATCGGGCTCAATATCACATCACTCAGAACTGTATCAGCCCCTCGGGCTCTGTATCAAATCACATGGATACCCGCGCTCACTGGGGGTGTACAAACTCCGGGAGGGGGCCCTTACGGCTCAAGTGCAATATCAAGTCACCTAGTGGTATATAAAACAAGGCCTGAAAGCCTTCTCACATCACACTCGAGGCCTGAAAGCCTCCTCACAATACACTCAAGGACTGAAAGCCTCCTCACATCACGCTCAAGGCCTGAAAGCCTCACTCAGTCCTGTATATCATAAGCCCTACGGGCATCAATAAATTAATAGTTCACAGCCCAAACAATAATAAAACATTAGTAAAGTCTCAAATTTCAATTAAAATGGTTGAGTTTGGAAAACAATATAATCACTAGGACTGAGTTCAAATAACGTGTCAAAATAGTGAGGAAATAGTTATAACAATCCTCGAAGGATTCAAATAATCAGCATTAAGCCCAAAACATGGCAATAACCCCAAATCACGATGATAATCATATCAACTTAGTCAAATACGCGGTAAATATCAAATAGAACGTACCAAGTCACAATCCCCAGTAGCAAACAACATCGCGCTCGCCATTAAGCGTCTATTTTACCTCAATATAGCACTATGTTATGCAAATCCGGGAGTTCAAACCCGTAGGATATCATTTACTATCATTAATCACCTCAAGCCAGCCAAAATCCTAGCTCGATATGCCTTTGCCTCGCAAATCGACCTCATCACGCGTCGAATCTAATCAAAATCATAATGAACACATCACAATAGGCTAAGGGAACATAAACCAATCAAGCAGACTCGAAAAATATCAAAAATCACGAATTTTGGAAAATCTGAGTCCCGGGCCCACTTTTCAAAAATCGGAAAATTTAACATCAACGGGTTTCTTATATAACCACGAGTCCATAGATATAAAAATTACCAAAATCGGAGTCCAAATGACCCCTCAAATCCCCATTATAACTCTCTTAAGTTTCAAACCCTAACCTCCTTTCTTAACCCTTGATTCCTTAATTTTTCAGTCTTAATTCATGTATTTTCTCCATAAAATCGTGCTTTAAGTTCAAGAATACTTACCTTATCTAAACCCTTGAAACCCTCTTCTAAATCACCCAAAAACTCTCCAAGTCCGAAGTGAAATATGTTAGCTCTTTCAAAATTCGCGAAGAAGATCAATTAAATATTCTGCCTAGTCTTTCTCGCTTCTGCGGTCTCTTTTCCTCTTATGCAGGGCCGCTTCTACGGTCGCTCCATCCGCTTCTGCGGACTTCCACTTAAAGTACTTGGCCGCTTCTACAGCTCCAAATTTCGCACCAGCGGAACTGCTCCTGCGGTCCACCTTCCGCTTCTACAAAAACTGCCTCAAGACCCAAAACCGCTTCTGCGGCTTCCTCCTCCGCTTCTGTGAAACCGCACCTGCGGTCCCATAACCGCATGTGCAAAAATACCAGATACCAGTAGAAGTCTACAACTCACCAAGGCTCAAAACTCCCCAATAGCCATTCGAAATCATCCCGAGGCCCCCGGGACCTCAACAAAAAACACAAACATGATCCAATACCTTATTCAAACTTGCTCGAATCTTCAAAACACCACAAATAACACTTCAACCATCAAATTACATCAAATTCAAGCCTAAGTTAATCCAAATCTTCCGACGCTCGCATTCGATCAAAGACCCAACCTAAACACCTTCGAATAAACTAAAATTTTGCACCCACATCCAAAATAACCTAACGAAGCTACAGCAACTTTCGGAATTTCATTCCGACCCTCGGATCAAATTCTCACCTATCAACAGGAATTCACCAAAATACTAACTTCGCTAATTCAAGCCTAATTCTATATCGGGACTCTAAAAGCACTTCAGATCACACTTCTAAGTCACCAAGCATCCCCCGAAGCTAACCGAATCACCGAAAATTACATCCGAGCCCTCTAACTCAATAGTCAACATCCAGATGACTTTTCCAAAACAAGCCTTCCTTTAAGAAACTAAGTGTCTCATTTCCATCTAAAGCCAATCCAAATCGACTCATTCACCCAAGACTCTTATAATGAAACATAAGAAAGCAGAAAATGGGGGAAACAAAGTGGTAACTCATATGACGACGGGCTAGGTCGTCACATTACGCCCTAAACACGCCCATCGTGTTGGGCTCGCCCAATAGAGCTTTATGAAATTTTATGTACTAACATAAATCCTCAATTTTTCTTAATAAATCATTGGCTATTCGAAATTACTTTTTTCTTAATCATAAATCATTAGGCTGAGAGTACTTTATGTCATAATTAAATAAAAATTACTGTACGTTATCCACTAAGACTACTATGAATTTTAAATAAATATATCATGTAAAAAGTATTTATTTATTAACGTTTGTTATGTCTTTAATACTATATAATAGTCCATAATTATTTTGTAATTACTTTTCTAATTTTCTTTTAACGCTTACGAAATACAATACTTATTAATTTAATAGTTCAGTATTAGCTTGTAACTATTTACAAATAATTAGTTATCATGATATTGTATGGTGAATCATGTGTCACTTTATTAACTTATTGAACATATAAATAAATGATGCTAGAGAATCATATTCAAGTTGTGAATTATGTTTTTACATTAATTCTCTTTCAAATTGAAAACATATTAAATAAACGGAGTATTTTAAGAGAAATACCGAATTATAATATCAAAATTCTTTCAAGATTCATTACACCTTCAGAGATACATATAAGATTTTGTATCGAATACATTACTTTTGATGTTTGAGTTGTAATGACGTTGCAGTTAATTTGCATATTACCATATATGCCATACTTTTCATATTATTCATAGTTGAGTTATACATTATAAATATTTTAAATAAATGGTTAATATTTTATAATTTTAATGTAATTTTTATAATTAATTTTTATTTTATACTATTTTAAAATTCTTGAAATTAATAAAATTTAAAAATCCGTGGAACTTACACCCTATATCTCGCGACTTGCGTCTCATCTCGCCCGAGATAAAACGCATCGCAATACGCACCTCTTTTAAAACATTTTAAAACATTGTTCATGCCTAGTTCGATACCACTAAAAACATGCTTACCTAATAATTACTCCACTGTAAGGAGTGTGGGTTACCATATCTATCACCCCCAACTTTTTGGACAAAGTGGAATGTACTAAGAAACATTACATAAGCAATAAGGAAATTATGTCACTTTTAATTGGGACAAAATTAGTAGACGATGATGGTTGAAAGTGGAAATCCATGTGATGCACCTTCATATACTACAATGGCAAGTCATTGTACTTTAGAACAAGAATATTTCATTTAAATATGTTAGCACATAATATTGGATATTTCCTTCTTTTAGAAAAGAATGCTCAAGAGAATTCTCGTTGAACTTCCTTGTAGAAATCACACCAGGTAGCCAGTTTAAAGAGCTGCTTTTATTAGGGATTAAGACATGTTTGCTCATTAAAAGATTTTTTTAAAATTATTTTTCTTTTTTGGAAATCAGTAGTTGGCCATGAAAATTTCGCTTTTCAGATGAATTTTGAAATTTTTTCGAGAAGTTGAAAACTCCAAAAAAATTTCAATTCAGATTAAAGAATGAAAAATATTTTCGACATCAAAACAAGCTACTACAGATAAATTAGAACAAAAAATAATGTGCATGTAAAGCTAAAATATCTAAAAGGTTAAATTATTGTGAACAAGACCAAACTGAACATAAAGGGACAAGCAGATATATATAAATTATCAGGCTAGAACGCATAACAATATCTCAAGTTTTAGCATTCAGAAAACGAAGGAGGAGAAGGGGGAGTAGAAAGAGGCCGAAAGTTATTTAAATAGTGGGTACAAGTTAAAACTTTTAAAAAAATAGGTATAAGTTAAATAGGGGCAACGAAATAAATACAATTTTTACAATTTACGATCGATTATCAAATTTGGGGCGATTCACAAATTTCGTACTAATACTACGCTTACCAGAAACACATATAGCATGCAAAAATAAAGACCTTACTCCTAACAGGGTATGGTGAAGATAGTATGTACGTATACCTTACTCCTTCTGAAAGAGAGTAGAGAGTGTTTTTAATTTCGAAAAGATCCTCGACTTAAAAAGATGAAAAGAGACTCTGTGCTATAAAAAACCAAAGAGTAATATGACACAGTATAACATGCCTAGTTCGGTGCCACTAATACAACATGCTTACCTAATAAATATTCTCCAATGAAAGGAGTTGGTTACCATATCTATCACTCCCCAAACTTTTTGGACAAAGTGAATCTACTAAAGAAACAAAATAACATAGGCAATATGGAAATTAGGTCACTTTTGACTGGGACCAAAATTAGTGGATGATGATAGTTAAAGTGGAAATCCATGTGATGCAACTTCATATACTACTATGGTAAGTCATTGTACATTAGAACAAGATTTTCATTTAAATATGTTAGCTCATCATTTTGAATTTATCCTTATTTTAGTTCAAGAGACTTGTACTTGAACTTTCTTCTAGAAATAATACCATATGGCCACTCTAAAAAATTATTATTTAGAAATTAGACAAAGTGTTATAAATTTCAATTTTTTATTTCAATTTTTCGAGATCTTAATATTCTAAACTGTTGTAAAATTAAGGATTTTAGTTAAAAATTCAAGAAGAAATAAATAATGGCTAAATTCTAAATAGTAGCTTCCAAGATAGTTGTTTGTGCACTTCCCTCAACTTCTTTTTGAAGCACGTTATTTAGATACATGATGGATTGTGACCTATTTAATTGAATTTACAATATGTTATATAGTAGGATAACAAATCAAATTTGGCGTGATTCACAAATTTAGTAATATTTACGCTTATTTAAGTAAAGTTTTTAAATCGAATATCTTTAGTTAGAGTTATAATCAATTTATGTAAGATAATCAATCAACTTTGGTGTGATTCACATCACACTTATCAGAACCATATAACATGCAAAAAGGGCTTCATAATTGAATTTGTAGAAATAGTAACAGTTAGTCGCTCTAAATGGTTGTCATTGTATTTTAAATATCAATTTTTTCAGTTTAATTTTTTTGTCTTGAATTTTTTTAAAATTAAGTATTTTAGTTTAAAATTTCAGAACAAAATAAATACAGATAAATTTCTAAATAGCATCTCTGAAAATGATTGTTTGTGCGCTTGCCCCGTTGAATTTCCACATTGGATCTCTTGCAATTGTTTGGTGCAATAGATGTTTCATAAGAAGTTCTATTGTCCCCTTTCCAATTGTCGTTTTCTTCCTTGTCCTAAATATATTTCAATATTATTAGATTATCAAGTCGAATTTACCCAGACCCCACCTTATGGGAATATACTGAATTGTTGTTGTTGTATCAATTCGAATTTAAAAAAAAAATACATTGAAAGACAACAGCATCACTATCAAACATATTTGAAAAGAAGCAGACCAACGTGCAAACCTTTTGGCAAATAAAGAACACAAATACAAAGGAAATGAAGTTTCTTCTCCTGACAATTCTAGTTGTGTGGCATATGAAAGATTTTAAAATTTTGGTTTAGTCAAATTTTTATTGTACCATAATAAAATGGTCACACCCATATTACACTTTCTTCGTTCGTGGAAAATGGGCTTCATGGTCAGCGTATTCAAACGGGCAACGATTATAACACGTGTCAGTTTTATTCGTTCGTGTAACAAATATAATATATGTCACACCTCCTTTTTACGCACCCGCGAGGGTGCGAGGGAGTTTTTCCAATTAAAGGACAATCGAGACGGGATTTAGTTTATTTAATTCAGAGTCGCCACTTGGAAAAATAATGGTGTTCCAAGTCACCGGTTTAATCCCGAACCAAGGAAATTTATGGCTCTGTAATACAGTCTGCGAAACTAAAAATCTGGATAAGGAATTCTGTTAACCCGGGAGAAGGTGTTAGGCACTCCCGGATCCCGTGGTTTTAGCACGGTCGCTCAATTGCAATTTTTGTTTCTATCTGATTCTTTTATATATTTTAACTATGTGCTTTCAATGCTCCGCTCTTATTTTTAAAAGAATTGCGACGTTACGAAAACACATTTCGAGCCGCACCGTAACCAGTACGCCTGCGACTCTAATGTATTTCAGTTTCGCCGAGAGTAAGATTTGGGTCACATAAATGCACACCCGTATTCAGGAAAGTAATTTTATTTCAAGTCGTGCATAAAGAGTCTATCGTCTATTTACTTTGGGAAAAGGACCGTGAAATTCACTAGACGGTCCTTCCAAGTCTAAGGTTTTTTGTAATAATTAATTGAGGACCCCGCAATTCTGTGTGTAATGCGGCGAGGCCCGTCTCATCATTTTATTTAAAGGGCAACCTTGAAGCAAACTATGATTCTCTATTTTTGTTTGTCTCTAATAATGAGTGAAGAAAACTTAATTATTTATTATATAAAAAAAAAACTAAGACATTTAGGATCCATAGGTTCATATAACTTGCAAATAATCAAGTTGTTCCTATTTATTCAAATTATCACTTGACACATTTTTAGACTAATCTCAACAGACCTTAACACGATTATATATCTATACGTGGTTGACTTGGATGAAAATTTATTCTGTCATCACTAATCTATTTACCTATTACTGGATTCCTGGAATCTATTAAAAGTAAAATCGAATGATAAATTCAAGTATTAATAGGGTAGTCATGAATGAATATACTAGATACCAATTAACGCCACACAAGGTTGTTTGAGATATTATTTTTCTACTTGAAATCATGGATATCATATTATTGATCTAACATCCTACTATGAATCCAAACCAACTAAGACATTTATACTTATCAATAAAACTTGACATTATGACTAGTATTAAACTATACTAAATTATAACTAAACAATCAAAGGTTTGACAATCCATAGTTCAAAGTATACAGTCCATATTATACGATCCAATTAATTCAAAGTAGCCTAATTGTAAAGAGTTAATAGTCAGCTACATAAAACTATATAAACAAATAACAAATTCATTTAATTCAATGTCCACAACATTCGCTTGTGTTGATTTCAGTTCATAATTCCAGCAGCGTGAGCATACATTAGCAAGCTTAGAATGAGTACCTGGCAATTATAGAACCAAGAGGTCAGCTATGCAGCAGGGCAACAACAGCAGTGTAACAACAGTCAACAGCAGGGAAAACAGGAACCAAAACCACAGCAACCAAATCAACACCCAGGCATAAACTCACGGCAGTAGCAGAAGAACTAAGAGACCTAGCAGAATCAACCCCAAATAATGGACCAACAACAGCCACACGACAACCCAAGCCAAACAACAAACTCAATCACAGCAGTAGCAGAAGCAGGAGGTCAGTAACACCAGCACAGGAACAATAAGCGACCAAATGACCAACTACTCAGCCACTCCCAACTAAAAACACACGAAAACAGTGACCAAGAGCCAATGAAACAGTCTCTTGGTCTATGCTTCCTAACTTTCTCTATCTATAGCCTTGTATATGTGTGTTCTCAGCCCTTACTGTGTGTATATCCCTAAAAATGTGTATATAGTGAACCCTTCCTGTGTGTTCAGTGTTCTTTTCTCCCTAGTTCACTGTCTCAAACTCCTTTTTCGTATCTCCCCGTACTCTCTCCTCTATCTCTGTCTGTATATCTCTGTTTAAACTCCCAGACCCTTAAGTGTATCTCTCTGTTTTTTTCTCTCAGACTGCTCCCTGCCTTTCTTAATCTCCCTCCCTCTTAATGTGTATATCATACTTATAGTTAAAATGAACTCCCCCCAAAGCCAAAAGAAACAGAAACTCTAACATACAATAATCAACAGACACACCCTGCCCATGCTCTGCCTGCCAGCCCAGTATATTCCCCTGGGCAGACCCATCCCTTTGCCTAGCCCATGCTCTGCCAGCCCACTATAAGTGCCTTATACCATTATTTAATCCACCAGTGCACTGGCAGTCATGACATTAACATTCAGGTGTGCCCTCCCTTAGTGATATTGTGCCCATGTGATTCCTACTTAACTGCTAGTGTTTTGCACAGTCATCCACCCTCATTAAGCTATTACTTTACTTAGTTCACAACAGGCCTATCAGCTTAATGCTTTGCAGAACACTACCAGGAGTACAATTCATGGTCCTATTTTAATTCAAACCAATCAAACCAATTAAATTCCTATTTCATAATGACCAATCAATCGAACAACCAATTTAACTCCTAATCGGCTATTCAATCAATGCTAATAAACAAGACATATGAAACTATTCGACCACATTGATTAGTTGACGATAAACATACACAATGGATAACAAATGAGTGACCTACAGATTCAATATGCTTCAAGCAGAATCAAGGAACCAAATCGAATACGAATTAAATGCTTGACGACCTTAATCGAACTGAATATACGATTCATTTTAACACTAAACATAGAAGGAAACGACCAAATAAAGAGGTCCATTGAAGATGGCCAGCATAATTTAAAGGATGAATAGAAGAAGAAGAACAGGTTAAGCAAACTAAACTAAACAATTAGTTAGACCTTAATTACCAATGACAACCGCACCAACGGGAAAGGCTCCAAAGCTTTATACTCGACGGACCCAAGCTCGCCTCAGACTTTGCTCGCTTTGAGGTCGAACGAACCTTAGTCGAAGTGTTCTTGAATAAAAACACTTCGATTAAGGCCCATTAGACCCCAAATCTTGATTCATTGGACGAATTTTAACATTTGATTTTCTAGGGTTCTTGAGGGTCCAAATTTGGGGCTTTACTGGTTCTGGTCAGATTCGACGGAAATCAATGGGGGTTATGGTGTGAGGGAGGTCTGGTAAGGGTATGGCCTGAGTTTGGGGTCAATTAGAGTTGGTTGAAGTTCGACTCGAATCTTCAAGTGAAGATTCGAGGAGTTCCAGATGGATTCGACCTAAGCCATGCACGGGGTTGGGATGGGGAGGTTGAGACGAGTGTGTGGTGTAAAAATGGGAGTGATTGGCCTACCGGAACCGCCGCGAGGCGATTTCCGGTAGGCGGAGGGTGGCGGAGGTACGGCGGCGATTGATCGTCTCTGAAGAGACGAAGATGAGTAAGGGAGGGAATGAACGGGTGTGGGGGGTATGGGGGGGTTCTTTGGTAGGTTTAAAATTGATGCTTTAATCTCGGCCGTTGGATGATGAGAATCCAACGGCCAGGATCAAAAGATGGGGGATTAATGTGATCCGTCCGATCAACACAGATCAATGGCCTGGATCTCTTTACCAAAGACAAAACGCCGTCGTTTGGGTCTTGCTGGAGGCGGGTTGGACTGGACCAGGTGGGATTCGTTTTGGGCCTGGTTTTTGGACCGAACTATGGCCCAGATCTGATCTCATTACTATATGTATATATATATATATATATATATGTACATGTATATATATATATATATATGCATACCATTCCCGCACAATTACATATTACCTAAAAATGCAAATCACATAATTTCGATATTAAACACTAAAATGCAAAACCTAGTATATATATATATTTTTTTTTTGTATTTTACTAATTTGAATAAATCAACACGCACACAAGAATGCAAATTTAAGATAAAAATAACACAAAATCACAAAATCGTGCCCAACACGAAACTATTTTTATTTTGAATTTTCTGGGAGTATTTCTTAGGTAAGGCAAAAATCACGTGCTCACAGCTGCCCCTCTTTGCGCGTAAACACGCAGAGTTTTCGTGCAAAGATAAATGAGCGGATATAAGCGATTTTTGCCCTATTCGAGCACTCCGTATGAAGCATTTTGGGAAAAGTTTGACCGAACCTTGCTTCAAAGGTCTCCTACATATCCCTGGCTAAAAGGGAATCAGGTCAATGTAGTTCGGGAAGTTCTGGTAGCTGGGACTACCATGACCGTTGCGATCTCGCTGTTACTGCTGTTGCCGCTGTTACTGCTGTTACCACTGCTTAGCTGATTTCCTTGTTACACCGCGCTAAGCAACAAAACAAGAAGCTAGACTAAGTTACAGTACTACAAGTTCTTATCTATCCTTTTTAACTTGATCTTGTCGCGCTCCTTGCCATCTTGTCTGACTTGGCGTTCCTTCCGATGCTTCGTCTCTTCTTACGAACTTGGATTCATGCCGAAGATTTCTGTTACATTCTACCGCTTTCCTCTACCAAATTAAAACAGATCGCCACTCCATTCTCCAGGCGGGCTCCCTGACTTCAACTACAACTTCAAAATTAAATCGCCACTCCATTCTTCAGGCGGGCTCCCTGACTTCAACTACAACTTCAAAATTAAATCGCCACTCCATTCTCCAGGCGGGCTCCCTGACTTCAACTACAACTTCAAAATTAAATCACCACTCCATTCTTCAGGCGGGCTCCCTGACTTCAACTACAACTTCAAAATTAAAATCGCCACTCCATTCTCCAGGCGGGCTCCCTGATTTCAACTACAACTCCAAAATTAAATCGCCACTCCATTCTCCAGGCTTGTTGCCTTCCTTTTTATTATGAACTCGAATTCATGCTGGGGATTTCCGTTACACTCAACTGCTTCAAAATAAATCGCCACTCCCTTTTTCAGGCGGGCTCCCCGACTTCAACTACAACTTCAAAATTAAATCACCACTCCATTCTTCAGGCGGGCTCCCTGACTTCAACTACAACTTCAAAATTAAAATCGCCACTCCATTCTCCAGGCGGGCTCCCTGATTTCAACTACAACTCCAAAATTAAATCGCCACTCCATTCTCCAGGCGGGCTCCCTGACTTCAACTTCTACTTCAAAAATTAAATCGCCACTCCATTCTCCAGGCGGGCTCCCTGACTTCAATTACAACTTCAAAATTAAATCGCCACTCCATTCTCCAGGCGGGCTCCCTGACTTCAACTACTACTTCAAAATTAAATCGCCACTCCATTCTCCAGGCGGGCTCCCTGACTTCAACTACAACTTCAACATTAAATCGCCACTCCATTCTCCAGGCGGGCTCCCTGACTTCAACTACAACTTCAAAATTAAATCGCCACTCCATTCTCCAGGCGGGCTCCCTGACTTCAACTACAACTTCAACCTGATTTCATCCTATCTTGATTACCTTCCTTGCCTCTTGTACCATTTCCTTCTTCCTGCATTACCTCTCGGACCACCTTCTCTTCTGAATTATCCTGTCTTGGAATTGGCTTCCCCTGGGTCGCATTACTTTTCTTCTGGCTGCTGGGGGGTATTTTGGAACTGTTTACTCGCCTGCTGGGGATGATGCTGCTGAGGAAGTATTCTTTGTTTCCTTCACCCCTCCTGCTCTTCCTTCTTCCCATACCTCCTGTGGGACTCACGCTTTTGCCTCCTCGAGCAAATTATGGAATGTAATACCGCTGGAGGAATCTCAAAGCCATTGTTTTATTTTCCCACGACTGCTGGGGGTGATACCAAGCTCAAATATTATCCCATCGTGTCGTCTGGCCTTTCTCAAAACTATTCTGCTCGGAGCTGGTACTTCCCGAAATCTTGCGTTGCTTTCTACCCTTATCCTCCGAGTCTTGCTTTCCAGAAAATTTTCGCAACGGGAGAAAATTTTCTGCCCCAGTTTGATAAACTTCTGGACGGTATGCTTTTCTGCCAACGAACCCTCTTTTCCTGCTTTTAAATCAAAGAAAAATTGTTAGTTTCAAAATGCGGTGAGTGGTTGTGCCACTCTTGTTGGGGCCATTTTCTTTCAGCTGCTTGGCCTCTCTCGAACTTTGAGGGCGACGTTGACGCTTGCTGGGGACGATGCTTTTTCCCCGAGCGACCTCTCATCTTTCCCTTTATTCCACTCTTTGGTTTGATCCGACTCTTTTTAGCCGGTGATCTGTTGCGTGAAATCATCTTTCGGACATGCCACATGTGTCCGTCATACTCCATAATTCTTGCGAACCTTCCCCTCAGCCTGTCATCCCAATCTTATTATCGTAACGACTTCTGTCTTATTGCCTCGTTCCATGCCTATTCACTTTCGATATACTGCTTTGGGAGACTTGGTAGTAAGCTTTGAAAAATCAATTTTCGAAAAAATGAAAGAAAAGAAAAGAATACTGACCGCAAATGACAAGAGAAGAGAAAAACTTTTCTGAACTCAAAAATAGGAAAACTTATCTGAATGTGTGCCTGATCCAATGTTATGCCGCGCCTTTGAGATTAAACTACCCAGTCTATTCATGTCAATCACTTTCCGATACCGCGTCCTGCTAGAGGTAAACGGATGTCCCAACCTTGTCTCATGCAGACATCTTGTAACCATCTCGCCCTGTCACCTCACAGTGCCCTTCCGAGGGTTTTCACTAATGAGATTCTCTCATTTCTCTCTATCTCCCGTCGCCTTAAGGTGCCCGTAAAGGTTTTCACCGTAAGACTCTCTCATTTTATTTCTCTCAACTTTCCTTCGCCTTAAGGTGCCCGCGAGGGTTTTCACCGTTAAGACTCTCTCATTTATGCTTTCTTTCCTCGCGGCGGGGTATCACCCCTGAGATTCCCTCTAGAGCGTTATCCCCTTTCGGCTTGTGCATCCTGGATTCAATCGAGGGTCGGGATGTCACTCTTGGCTTTCATTCACATGACTTGGCACTTCTTCAAATACTGATCGAGAGGTCTTTCTGGTTCTTAATATGGTTTCTGCGCGTGAGGCTGAAGAAAGAGGTTTAGCCTCGACGGTTAGCTTATTACAACTTTCGGAATCCACACTATCTTTCCAACGAAAACAATGACTTCTGCCCCAGTTTTGTTGCTTGGGGGATTTTTTGATTTTTGTTTTATTATGACCGAGCCGTGTGGCGCCTACGTATCCTTCTTGAGGAATCAGGTCGAACGTAGTTCACTTTTTCTTGTATTACTTTTTGTTTCTTTTCTATTATGTTACACATCTTCCTCGATGATTCCGAAAGGGGGTATATGAAAGAATAATTAAGGCTCAAATGGGGAAACGAAGGTTAAAGTGTTTGGGTAGTAGAAAAATTGCCTCTGTCATTTCATTCTCCGAAAAATGCCAAGTACACACAAACGAAACCAAACGTTGACAAATGCATTAAAGAATTACACATAATATCTCTTAACTGCATCAGAATTGATAGCCATATCGGTGCATCTTCCCTCGACATCGGTCAGACATAGAGCGCCATTGGATAATACTCTAGTCACCACAAAAGGTCCCTGCCAATTTGGAGCGAACTTGCCTTTCGCCTCGGCCTGATGTGGTAGAACTCTCTTCAGCACATGTTGTCCCACTTCAAATCTCCTGGGACGTACCTTCTTGTTATATGCTCTCGCCATTCTCTTTTGATACAATTGGCCGTGACATACGGCTGTCAATCTCTTTTCATCGATCAAGCTCAATTGCTCTAATCGGGTTTTGACCCACTCGTCGTCATCAATCTCAGCTTCAGCGATGATTCGGAGGGATGGAATCTCAACTTCTGCGGGTATTACTGCTTCAGTCCCGTATACCGACAAGTAAGGAGTTGCACCTACCGAAGTCCGGACGGTAGTGCGATAACCCAACAGCGCAAATGGTAACTTTTCATGCCACTGCCTAGGACCCTTCTATCATCTTCCTCAATATCTTCTTTATGTTCTTGTTTGTTGCCTCGACCGCACCGTTTGCTTTTGGGCGATACGGTGTGGAATTTCGGTGTGTAATCTTGAACTGTTGACATACCTCTTTCATCAATCCACTGTTGAGATTTGCACCATTATCTGTAATGATCATCTTCGGAATTTCGAACCTACAAATGATGTGGGAGTGTATGAAGTCCACCACTGCCTTCTTGGTCACTGATTTGAATGTTTTGGCCTCTACCCACTTGGTAAAATAATCAATCGTTACCAGAATGAACCTGTGACCATTGGAAGCCGCAGGCTCAATAGGTCCGATAACATCCATACCCCATGCGACAAACGGCCATGGTGCTGACATTGTATGCAATTCAGTCGGCGGAGAATGAATCAAATCTCCGTGTATCTGACACTGATGACATCTTCGCACGAAACTTATACAATCCCGCTCCATAGTGAGCCAATAGTATCCTGCTCGAAGAATCTTCTTTGCCAATACGTATCCGCTCATGTGTGGTCCGCAAACTCCCGAGTGTATATCCGTCATCACTGTTGTGGCTTGACTTGCATCTATACATCTCAACAATCCCAAATCCGGGGTCCTTTTGTATAGCACCCCTCCACTAAGGAAAAATCCGTTCGCCAACCGCCGAATAGCTCGCTTTTGATCTCCAGTTGCTTGTTCTGGGTATACTCCTAACCTGAGGTATTCCTTGACATCATGAAACCACGGCTCACCATCCACCTCTTCCTCTATCACATTACAATAAGCATGTTGATCCCGGATCTGGATATGTAACGGATCGACACGGACCTTGTCCGGGTGATGTAGCATCGACGCTAAAGTAGCCAACGCGTCGGCAACCTCATTATGCATCCTTGGGATGTGCCTGAATTCTACCGATCGAAAGCGTTTGGTCAAATCATGCAAACACTGACGATATGGGATAAGCTTTAAATCTCTGGTTTCCCATTCTCCCTGAATCTGATGTACCAGAAGGTCCAGAGTCCCCCAAGACCAAGACGTCCTGTACATCCATGTCCACCGCTAATCGCAATCCCAAGATACATGCCTCGTACTCAGCCATATTATTGGTACAGTGAAAACGCAGTTGAGCAGTAACAGGATAATGATGTCCTGTTTCAGAGATGAGCACAGCCCCTACTCCGACTCCTTTTGCGTTCGCCGCTCCATCGAAGAAGAGCTTCCACCCTGGATCCTTGGTTAGTTCTAACCCCTCAATTTGCAATACTTCCTCATCTGTAAAATACGTCCTCAAAGGTTCGTATTCGTCGTCAACGGGATTCTCGGCTAAGTGATCGGCCGGGGCTTGAGCTTTCATAGCCGTCCTTGTCACGTATATGATGTCGAACTCCGTAAGTAATATTTGCCATTTTGCTAACCTCCCTGTAGGCATAGGTTTCCGGAAAATATACTTCAACGGATCCAAACGCGAAATGAGGTAAGTGGTGTAAGAAGACAAATAGTGTTTCAGCTTTTGGGCTACCCAAGTCAGGGCGCAACATGTCTTTTCTAGATGAGTGTACTTGACCCCGTGGACTGTGAACTTCTTACTGAGGTAGTAAATGGCCCGTTCCTTCCTGCCGGTAAGATCATGCTGCCCCAGTACGCAGCCAAACGAATTCTCGAGAACCGTCAGATAGAGAATCAGGGGTCTACCCGGTTCAGGCGGAACTAGTACAGGTGGATTTGACAGATACCCTTTGATTCGGTCAAACGCTTCCTGACATTCTGTCGTCCATTCTATCGCGGCGTCTTTCTTCAATAGGCGGAATATGGGTTCACAAGTTGCCGTAAGTTGGGCAATAAACCTACTGATGTAATTCAACCTTCCCAACAGACTCATTACCTCTGTTTTATTCTTCGGCGGGGGTAACTCCTGAATGGACTTGATTTTGGATGGGTCCAACTCAATGCCCCGTCGGCTGACGATGAATCCTAGCAACTTTCCTGATGGAACTCCGAATGTGCATTTGGCCGGATTAAGCTTGATGTCGTACCTTCGGAGTCTTTGAAAGAACTTCCTGAGGTCAGCAACATGGTCTTCTTGACGCCTAGATTTTATGATCACATCATCCACGTACACCTCAATTTCCTTGTGTATCATGTCATGGAATACCGTGGTCATCGCCCTCGTATATGTTGCTCCTGCATTCTTCAAACCAAACGGCATCACTCGGTAGCAATAAGTCCCCCACGGTGTGATAAAAGCCGTCTTTTCTGCGTCCTCTTCATCCATCAAAATCTGATGATATCCCGCATAACAGTCCACAAAGGATCCGATTTCGCGTCCGGCGCAATTATCAATCGGGATATGGATATTGGGAAGCGGGAAATTATCCTTAGGACTCGCCTTGTTGAGATTGCGATAGTCCACACATACCCTGATCTTCCCGTCTTTCTTTGGCACCGGTACTACGTTGGCCAACCATTCGGGGTATCGAGTGACACGAATGACTTTTGCCTGCAACTGCTTGGTTACCTCCTCCTTAATCTTCACACTCATCTCCGTCTTGAATTTCCGCGGCTTTTGCTTGACGGGAGGATATGCCGGATCAGTGGGTAATCTATGAACCACTAGATCAGTGCTGAGTCCCGGCATGTCGTCGTACGACCATGCGAAAATATCTTTAAACTCCATGAGTGTTTTGATCAATTCTTCTCTCAGATTGGGTTCAATATGGACACTTATCCGGGTTTCTTTGACGTCATCCGCATTCCCTAGATTAACGGCCTCAGTATCATTTAAATTCGGTTTGGGTTTTTCCTCGAAGTGACTTAATTCTTCACCGATTTCTTCTACGGCTTCATCATCGCCGTACTCTGACTCACTCTCGTCACTTCTTATTTCATGTGTTATTATTTCCAAACCCGATTGACTTTCTAGACTGGGTTGATTAATCTTTAAGCACGCCATATCATTAAGATCGGTTGCAAGAAGGCTGTTCAGAAAAGTAAAAAGAAGAAAAGATAAACAAAATTAGACACGAAGGAACCAAATTTCATTGATGGGAATTGTACAAAGGGAAAACAAACTGCAAACTTAAATCAGAAATGAACAAAACAACGGGATTTTACTCCGGGGACAAGCCCCCAATACAAAATTTCGAAAGAAAAACAATCCAAGACAAACTACCAAGACTCCTTCCGGACAGGGAGAGGAGTAGCCTTCCAGTTATTCAGTTTTGCCTTTGGTCCCACAAATTGTATCTCGGCATGACTGGATCCTTCACCATCTTCGAGCATACATACATCCGTGAATAGGTTTTCGAACTTCCTGAAGAACTCTTCGTCTGGCCTGACCGTAGGGCCAGGAATCTTTGGCGCTGGATGTCCTCTTGCTCCGGACCTGACAAAAGATTGGGAGAGGCGTGGAACAGGCTTTGGGAGCACCCATGTTTTCTGCTTGCTCCTCTTTGCTCGCCGGATGTCCTCCGAGGTTGGCTGGAATCCCAAGCCGAAGGTTCCCAAGTTTTCGACCACTGATACCGGTTGTATAATTCCTTGCAGAGATGCACCTAGCCCTTTACCGGGTATGAAACCATGTCGCAACATTTCATGCGCCACCATGACATCCGCAGTAATTGTTCTGTCGCCGGGAATACATTCCCCTTCCGGAACTCGGTGGGCGGACACCACATCGCAGACCTGATACACCCACGGCCCAACGTCTTCTTCTGTTTCAACAAAGGGAATGATGGTGCCTGATTGTGGATCGTTCTCTCCATGGACGATGATCTCCTGCTGGTCCCATTCAAACTTGACGAGCTGGTGTAAGCTGGATGGAACTGCTCTTGCGGCATGAATCCATGGTCGCCCTATTAGGAGGTTATATGACACCACCATGTCCAGCACCTGGAATTCCATGGTGAACTCCACTGGCCCAATTGTCAAGATTAGCACTATGTCACCAACCGACGCTTTGCCTCCTCCGTCAAACCCTCGAACACATACCTTGTTCTTGCGTACCCTGCCGATGTCTACTTTCAACTTGCCCAGTGTAGAGAGAGGACAAATGTTAGCACTGGACCCATTATCGACCAAGACTTTGGTAACCACCGCCTCTTCACACTTCACCGTAAGATATAAAGCCCTGTTATGCTCGGTGCCTTCCTCAGGCAACTCGTCATCGGTGAAGGTGATCCGATTTGCTTCGAAGATCCGATTGGTGATCTTCTCCAAATGGCTCATTGAGATTTTATCCGGTACATGTGCCTCATTCAGGACTTTCATCAATGCTTGCCGATGTTCTTCAGAATGTATCAGCAAGGATAGCAATGATATTTGCGCCGGAGTCTTCTTCAACTGCTCTAAGACGGAGTAGTCATGCAGCTTCATCTTTTTCAAGAATTCTTCCGCCTCTTCATCAGTGACCGGCTTTTTCAATACTGCCGGAGTGGTCTTCCTCAATTCCGCGGGGGCAAAACATCTCCCCGAGCGGGTCAACCCTTGGGCTTCACAAACTTCCTCTTTCACCTCCTTTCCTCTGTAGGTCGTTGTAATCCGAGCATAATTCCATGGGATAGCCCGGCTATCAGTTACTGGCAACTGTGTTGCCGGCTGGATGATGAAAGGATCCATTCGAACGCCTGCTACTGTCAAAATGGGCTTGATTGCTGCCCTTGGTACAACTATCTTGGCCGGCTTCACCGGTACTTCGTTCACACTTTCCTTTCCTGCTTCCGACTCTCCTGGTATGTCTTTCTTGCAACCGGGCGACTCATCACAGCTTGGCCCTTTTCTCGTTCCTGCCCCGCTAGACTTAATCATCATTACAGTCTGAGAGGCTTTTTCCTTTCCTTCCTCCACCCGAACCAACTCGATCATGTTGGTCTCATGATGAGTTGGAAGCGGGTTCTAGTTGATGTTGGGCTCTGTTGGCGTCTGGACCTCGATCCTGCGAGTGTCAATGAGCTCCTGGATGGCTGTCTTCAACCTCCAACACTTTTCCGTATCATGTCCTGGACATCCTGAGCAGTAGGCACAATTTACTGAATGGTCCAGGTTCTTTGGAAGAGGATTTGGTAGCTTAGCTTCAACCGGATTTAGCAACCCTACTTGCTTTAACCGGTGGAACAGACTAGTGTAAGACTCTCCTAAGGGAGTGAAAGTCTTTGGCCTCGGCGCCCTGTCGCCCCTGAATGCCTGGTTCGGACGGAAACTCGCGCCCGAGGGATTTCTGTAAGCTCTTGGGGGTGGATGATTGTTCTGGGGGTTCGGTGCACGCCACGGTGCATGAACAGGAGGTGCAGAATAGGATTGTGCATGGTGGACAGTAAAATGGGGATCAGGTGCGGGATAATAATGTTGCGGGTGGCTATATGGGTTGTGAGAGTAGTTTTGGTGGTGAGGTTGGGGTGGGCTATATTGGGGTGCGGGGCCTCTGTTTTTGAACCATGCCCCGGACTCGACGGCCGCAACTTCCTCTCTCCTCTTCTTCCCTAGTACTCCTCCGGTACCGCTTTGGATAGCCTGAGTGGTGGCTTTCAGTGCTGAGTAACTCATGATCTTGTTGGCCTTCAAACCTTCCTCGATCATACCCCCCATTTTTATCACCTCAGTGAATGATTTGCCTACGGACGTTACCAGATGTCCGAAGTAGGTGGGCTCTAATGTCTGCAAGAAGTAGTCCACCATCTCGCTCTCTCTCATCGGTGGATCCACCCTGGCCGCCTGTTCCCTCCATCGGAAACCAAATTCCCTGAAGCTTTCAGCAGGCTTCTTCTCTAATTTTAGCAATGATAAACGGTCGGGGATTATCTCAAGATTGTACTGGAACTGGCCGATAAAAGCTTGAGCCAAATCATCCCACGTAAACCATCTACTGGGATCCTGTCTAGTGTACCACTCCAACGCCGATCCTCCCGGACTCTGGCCGAAGTAGGCTATCAGAAGCTCGTCCCGTCCTCCGGCCCCTCTCATTTTACTGCAAAACCCCCGCAGGTGGGCCACTGGGTCACCATGCCCCTCGTATAGGTCGAATTTGGGCATTTTAAATCCTGCTGGCAACTGGACGTCCGGAAATGGACACAGATCCTTATAGGCGACGCTGACCTGGTTGCCTAAACCGTGCATGTTCTTGAAGGACTGCTCCAGGCTTTTAACTTTTCTGACAACTTCCTCGTGTTCCGAACTTTGGAAGTGTTTTTCCGGTTCTGCCGGATTATCCCAATGAGGTGTATGTGATTGTGGTTCGGGAGCCCTGAAAGTAGGCTCTGGAGGATAGTAAGAGTTGTCATGGATCTGAACATATGGTTCGCCGGCCGGCCTTTGCAGAGGAGCAGGTGGAGGTGCTACAAAAACAGGGGTGACTGGAGGAGGATTTGGTTTGGCTGGTGGAATGTGGGTGGCATATGGATTTTCCCCCTGAAAGTATGGATAACTCGGGGCGCTTGTTGAAGGATCGATGGGCGGATGTTCCGGAGCTGAGGCGAGAGTAGGGCGGTTTGGTGAAGACTGTTCCCTGGCCCAGGCCAGGTGCATCTCTGTTATCCGTTGTTTTAACCGGTCTACCTCTTCTTTCATGATTTGTAGCTCGGATTTTTCTTCCTCGAGACTCTTGCCAGAACTCGACATGCTTACTGTAACTGGTCCTTTGGATCTAGTACGGTAGTGATGGCTGGCCAGTATATTCTGTCAAACCAACTGCTAAACTTTCTGGAATACGCAACAAACTTGTTAGTTCACCGAGTTTGACGGATATGTTATAGCACGTTGGATGCAATGCACCTAACCAAATAACCCTTTCTACGTGTACTCTTTAACATGCGTCATTCCGGCCCTTTTTCTTTTTTTCTTTTCTTTTTCCTTTTTTCTTTTTCGACTATCTTTGCAAGCCTTATTGTTATTTAGCCTTTGGATTCTTTTTCTTTCTTTTTAGTGGTGGTCGAATCTTATGCGGATTGCCTACGTATCACGTTCTCGCGTGAATCAGACCGAGCGTAGTTCTGTTAACAGGATTGTGGCAAAATTCAGTAACTTTTATATCAAATAAAACCGTGTAGTTACAAAACACGTCTTACAATAATCAGCAAAAACAAAAGAAAATGCTTGACTTGGGAAAGTAAAGATAAAAATGCCAACTAGCTTGACTCAACCTTTCAAAATACATTTTTTAATCAAAAATCTAATGCCCTAAAATCCCTGGGGGCCCGCGAGGCATCATTCGGCCTTGCCGCGGGCCTTGGTGTGAGGTCCTTATGTAGTCCCCTCAACTCTTCCATGATCCGATGAACATAACCCATAATTGAAGCGAAAAGGTCGGCGCGGGGCATTCGTTCACAAGCTAGGCACTTCATGGTGACATAGTGCCCGATTTCTCCAATTCGGTCCTTGATCATGTCCCTTTCTCCGAGTAGCCGCTCTATCTGCTGGTTTTTCGTCCCCAATCTTCGAGCGTTGTTGGTGACTTGGTCTAAGAGCCTGTCTATTTGTTCTTGCAGTCGAGCCATCAGATTGTGGCAACGGTCGAGGTCCGCTCTGGCATCTTGGGCTTGCTTGAAAACCCGCTCTCTGAGGACAACATTTGCTTCCCTTAAACTAGTGACGATATCAGTGTAATCCTCTTCCACCCGTTGTAGGTGAAGTGCATGTTGATGTGCCTCTTTTCTCCAGCTAGCTCGGATCCTCACTGTTTGGGCCTTAGACTCTTCCAATTCTCTTTGGACATCGGCAACCTGGCTTTTCAAACCCTTTATCAGTTTTTCGTCTGCCCGACTCCTCAACTGTCTGTCAGCATCCCTTTTCATTTGCTGGATTTGAGCTCTCAGGAAGTCGTTTTCTTGTGCCAACTTCTTTTTATCTCCTTCGTTGGCGGCAGTTTGCACATCCATTTCAAATTGGAGCTCTTGGGTCCGTTGTTCTATCCTGCTGATCTTTGTTCTATAAGCTTCTTCTCTAGCCAACCAGTCCCATTGTTCTCGTGACGCTCCAGCAAACTCCCTGAGGTGAGGCCTTTTTGCGGGCCTTTGATGCTCCAGATCTCTACTATACCATGCAGGATATTCCGACGATACTTCGGCCCGGGCTCGATCTCGCACCCGAGTGTCTATTTTTAATGTCTGACACTCACTCCAAATCTTTCGGACCAATGCTTCAGGGAACTGTCCTCCTGGTCCAATTTCAACTACATGTGGGCTGAGGTCCTCTTCTTTTGGGATTATTTGGCATCGTCCCAATTGTCTCAATACTCGACCTGGTGCGTAGGGCTGGATGCTGTTGAGGCCCATTAGCAATAAGTACGATTCTGCGGCCGATGCATATATGACTTCTTCCACGGGTAGCCAACCAAACGTCCATTCTATTCCGCCGGCTGTAGTCGAACGCAAAAGTCGTATCCATCCGCTGATCCCCTCTGGCAACTCATATCCCTCGACCCTCGCAGGGAATTCTTCTATACAAGTTTTCTTCGGTGAACTATACCTCATAAATTGCGGATGGCGGCATAAGTGATCGATCATCCACATTTGGAGCAATACATTGCATGCTTCAAAGAAAGTCCCTCCAGCTTTGCAGATGGTGAGTGCACGAAAGATATCCGATATTATCATGGGAGCCAAAGTACTGTTGTTCTGTTTCATCAAAGTGCTGACGACCCCTGCCACTTGTATGTTGATATTCCCATCTTTTCTAGGAAATATCAGTGAACCTAGGAAAGCTATCATGAAGGCGATGCGTCTATGCTCCTCCCATTTTACCCGATCGTCTCCGCTGCAGATTTTGCTTCTGTGTTTGTTGAAGCCCCCATAATGACCGTATCTGTCGTATAGAAATGCCAAAGTGCAGAATCCTTCTGATAAGTCTGGGTTGTGTACAGTTCTGCGGATCTTTACCGTATCCAAAAACCGATGTACTGTCACTACCCTCGGTGCAATAAGGTATTGATCCCTCATAGGGACCTTTGGTCTTCCGACATATCCGGCTAGTTCTTCCAGTGTTGGTGTGAGTTCAAAGTCTGAAAAGTGGAACACATTGTGTGCCGGATCCCAGAATGAGATCAAAGCTCGTATGATGTCTCCTCTTGGGGGAATATTTAGCAGCCCCACTAGATCTCCCAAGTACAGCTTAACGGCATCTTGTCCTTGCTCGCCCAAGTCGCTCCACCACCTATGCAAACTTAAGGGGACCTTGTTTATGATAGCTTCGGTTGTATTCTGACTCGTGCTCATTCTGCACATTTATTTAAGGTAATTCTTAGATGAAAGCGAAATTTTTATTTGTCCCAAAACTATCTTTTCTGAAAAAACGAAACGGGCCCCAGGAATTGACTGGTCAGAAAAGTGGTCGTTAAGGCAAAATTAAATATCTTGGCGTTCCGCCATTAAAACTTATTTTGAAATATATGGGAGTTGGACCCGTTTAAAGGTTGCCTACGTATCTCACACTCGGTGAGAATCAAACTCGCGTAGTTCGGTCCGTCAAAACAACTATCTTTCCTTTATTGATTGTCAAAAGACACATTTTGTCAAAAACCCATTTTGTCGGCAAAGTCAATCTTCTGCCGTCTTTTATTGGCAAACTAAATTCGTGGACTTGTTGGTGAAACGTATTTTTGTATTTTTCTGAAAGATATTTACTTCCCCATACTATTTCCTTTTGTGTTTTTCTTTTCTTTTTCTTCGGTATTTAAAGGAACCCGGTCAGCATGTCAGTCTAAATAAATGCTCACAACAAATATGATATGGCAAGATGGTCTTTCCTTTCAGGTTACCTGTCCTAGACGGACCCAACCCCTGTGTTGAGTCCCCTAAGTCAGAGATGATGCAAATAAACGTCCTGAATCTAGGTTCAATATCCTGATGCTTTTCAATGATACTAGACCGTGTACCCGAGCGGACGACTCGGATTTGAGGAGGGAGCTACGTGCCGGGGACCCGCGGGATCGTCCGGCTTTGTAACTTATCCTGCCTCTTTTCTTACTTTGGTATTGACACTAACAGAAAGGGGAGTCTCAACCAGTAAGCACATCCCCGGGGGTAAGGAGAGACGGGTTTTCGGCACAGTTTTATATACAGTTCATGCAATATCAAAGCGGTAAACATATAGCAGTTTGTATATACAGTACAACTAATATCAAAGCGGTAGACATGTAGCACATTAATAAAACGTGTAATAAAATCAGATATAGACAAAATAACAATTTAAATGAGCTCGAGTTCTTAGACCCCGAACCGAAGTTCGAGATTATGTCCCCAGCAGAGTCGCCAGAGCTGTCACACCTCCTTTTTACGCACCCGCGAGGGCGCAAGGGAGTTTTTCCAATTAAAGGACAATCGAGACGGGATTAATTTATTTAATTCAGAGTCGCCACTTGGGAAAATAATGGTGTCCCAAGTCACCGGTTTAATCCCGAACCGAGGAAATTTATGGCTCCGTAATACAGTCTGCGAAACTAGAAACCTGGATAAGGAATTCTATTAACCCGGGAGAAGGTGTTAGGCACTCCCGGATCCCGTGGTTTTAGCACGGTCGCTCAATTGCAATTTTTGTTTCTATCTGATTCTTTTATATATTTTAACTATGTGCTTTCAATGCTCCGCTCTTATTTTTAAAAGAATTGCGACGTTACGAAAACACATTTCGAGCCGCACCGTAACCAGTACGCCTGCGACTCTAATGTATTTCAGTTTCGCCGAGAGTAAGATTTGGGTCACATAAATGCACACCCGTATTCAGGAAAGTAATTTTATTTCAAGTCGTGCCTAAAGAGTCTATCGTCTATTTACTTTGGGAAAAGGACCGTGAAATTCACTAGACGGTCCTTCCAAGTCTAAGGTTTTTTGTAATAATTAATTGAGGACCCCGCAATTCTGTGTGTAATGCGGCGAGGCCCGTCTCATCATTTTATTTAAAGGGCAACCTTGAAGCAAACTATGATTCTCTATTTTTGTTTGTCTCTAATAATGAGTGAAGAAAACTTAATTATTTATTATATAAAAAAAAAACTAAGACATTTAGGATCCATAGGTTCATATAACTTGCAAATAATCAAGTTGTTCCTATTTATTCAAATTATCACTTGACACATTTTTAGACTAATCTCAACAGACCTTAACACGATTATATATCTATACGTGGTTGACTTGGATGAAAATTTATTCTGTCATCACTAATCTATTTACCTATTATTGGATTCCTGGAATCTATTAAAAGTAAAATCGAATGATAAATTCAAGTATTAATAGGGTAGTCATGAATGAATATACTAGATACCAATTAACGCCACACAAGGTTGTTTGAGATATTATTTTTCTACTTGAAATCATGGATATCATATTATTGATCTAACATCCTACTATGAATCCAAACCAACTAAGACATTTATACTTATCAATAAAACTTGACATTATGACTAGTATTAAACTATACTAAATTATAACTAAACAATCAAAGGTTTGACAATCCATAGTTCAAAGTATACAGTCCATATTATACGATCCAATTAATTCAAAGTAGCCTAATTGTAAAGAGTTAATAGTCAGCTACATAAAACTATATAAACAAATAACAAATTCATTTAATTCAATGTCCACAACATTCGCTTGTGTTGATTTCAGTTCATAATTCCAGCAGCATGAGCATACATTAGCAAGCTTAGAATGAGTACCTGGAAATTATAGAACCAAGAGGTCAGCTATGCAGCAGGGCAACAACAGCAGTGTAACAACAGTCAACAGCAGGGAAAACAGGAACCAAAACCACAGCAACCAAATCAACACCCAGGCATAAACTCACGGCAGTAGCAGAAGAACTAAGAGACCTAGCAGAATCAACCCCAAATAATGGACCAACAACAGCCACACGACAACCCAAGCCAAACAACAAACTCAATCACAGCAGTAGCAGAAGCAGGAGGTCAGTAACACCAGCACAGGAACAATAAGCGACCAAATGACCAACTACTCAGCCACTCCCAACTAAAAAACACACGAAAACAGTGACCAAGAGCCAATGAAACAGTCTCTTGGTCTATGCTTCCTAACTTTCTCTATCTATAGCCTTGTATATGTGTGTTCTCAGCCCTTACTGTGTGTATATCCCTAAAAATGTGTATATAGTGAACCCTTCCTGTGTGTTCAGTGTTCTTTTCTCCCTAGTTCACTGTCTCAAACTCCTTTTTTCGTATCTCCCCGTACTCTCTCCTCTATCTCTGTCTGTATATCTCTGTTTAAACTCCCAGACCCTTAAGTGTATCTCTCTGTTTTTTTCTCTCAGACTGCTCCCTGCCTTTCTTAATCTCCCTCCCTCTTAATGTGTATATCATACTTATAGTTAAAATGAACTCCCCCCAAAGCCAAAAGAAATAGAAACTCTAACATACAATAATCAACAGACACACCCTGCCCATGCTCTGCCTGCCAGCCCAGTATATTCCCCTGGGCAGACCCATCCCTTTGCCTAGCCCATGCTCTGCCAGCCCACTATAAGTGCCTTATACCATTATTTAATCCACCAGTGCACTGGCAGTCATGACATTAACATTCAGGTGTGCCCTCCCTTAGTGATATTGTGCCCATGTGATTCCTACTTAACTGCTAGTGTTTTGCACAGTCATCCACCCTCATTAAGCTATTACTTTACTTAGTTCACAACAGGCCTATCAGCTTAATGCTTTGCAGAACACTACCAGGAGTACAATTCATGGTCCTATTTTAATTCAAACCAATCAAACCAATTCAATTCCTATTTCATAATGACCAATCAATCGAACAACCAATTTAACTCCTAATCGGCTATTCAATCAATGCTAATAAACAAGACATATGAAACTATTCGACCACATTGATTAGTTGACGATAAACATACACAATGGATAACAAATGAGTGACCTACAGATTCAATATGCTTCAAGCAGAATCAAGGAACCAAATTGAATACGAATTAAATGCTTGACGACCTTAATCGAACTGAATATACGATTCATTTTAACACTAAACATAGAAGGAAACGACCAAATAAAGAGGTCCATTGAAGATGGCCAGCATAATTTAAAGGATGAATAGAAGAAGAAGAACAGGTTAAGCAAACTAAACTAAACAATTAGTTAGACCTTAATTACCAATGACAGCCGCACCAACGGGAAAGGCTCCAAAGCTTTATACTCGACGGACCCAAGCTCGCCTCAGACTTTGCTCACTTTGAGGTCGAACGAACCTTAGTCGAAGTGTTCTTGAATAAAAACACTTCGATTAAGGCCCATTAGACCCCAAATCTTGATTCATTGGACGAATTTTAACATTTGATTTTCTAGGGTTCTTGAGGGTCCAAATTTGGGGCTTTACTGGTTCTGGTCAGATTCGACGGAAATCAATGGGGGTTATGGTGTGAGGGAGGTCTGGTAAGGGTATGGCCTGAGTTTGGGGTCAATTAGAGTTGGTTGAAGTTCGACTCGAATCTTCAAGTGAAGATTCGAGGAGTTCCAGATGGATTCGACCTAAGCCATGCACGGGGTTGGGATGGGGAGGTTGAGACGAGTGTGTGGTGTAAAAATGGGAGTGATTGGCCTACCGGAACCGCCGCGAGGCGATTTCCGGTAGGCGGAGGGTGGCGGAGGTACGGCGGCGATTGATCGTCTCTGAAGAGACGAAGATGAGTAAGGGAGGGAATGAACGGGTGTGGGGGGTATGGGGGGGTTCTTTGGTAGGTTTAAAATTGATGCTTTAATCTCGGCCGTTGGATGATGAGAATCCAACGGCCAGGATCAAAAGATGGGGGATTAATGTGATCCGTCCGATCAACACAGATCAATGGCCTGGATCTCTTTACCAAAGACAAAACGCCGTCGTTTGGGTCTTGCTGGAGGCGGGTTGGACTGGACCAGGTGGGATTCGTTTTGGGCCTGGTTTTTGGACCGAACTATGGCCCAGATCTGATCTCATTACTATATGTATATATATATATATATATGTACATGTATATATATATATATATATATGCATACCATTCCCGCACAATTACATATTACCTAAAAATGCAAATCACATAATTTCGATATTAAACACTAAAATGCAAAACCTAGTATATATATATATATTTTTTTTTTTGTATTTTACTAATTTGAATAAATCAACACGCACACAAGAATGCAAATTTAAGATAAAAATAACACAAAATCACAAAATCGTGCCCAACACGAAACTATTTTTATTTTGAATTTTCTGGGAGTATTTCTTAGGTAAGGCAAAAATCACGTGCTCACAATATATATCAATTATATATGTTCGCACAATTATATTCATTCGTATAATGAATACAATATGTATAAACTGTGTCGTTCGTATAATCACACTCGTTCGTGAAACGAATATAATTGTGTCAACTACAACCAAGGTGAGATACAAGGATATATACAAATGATACAACATATCGATTATATACATGGTATATACAAAGGATACACCAGGTATTGGTTGTATTAGTTCGCGCGGTGAATACAACTAGGCGAAATACCAAATACAGCAAATAAAATATTCTTGTCGAGAGTTGAACTTAGACCTCCGCTAACTATGTGTGCGCTCTAACCAACTAAGTTGTCACGACCCAAAATCCACTAAGGGTCGTGGTGGCACCAGACACTGTTGTCAGGCAAGCCAACCAAGAATACATAATTAAATTCCAGTGTTAGTATTTGTGGAAATCATTGTTTTTGTACGTTAAATATTAGATATTAACAATTTTACAAAATAAACATAAAGTCGATAAAAGACTTGATACTGAATAATCCAAGATACTCCCAGAATCCGGTATCACAAGTGCATGAGCATCTACAGATAAGAAAATAAAATACAGTATCCGTCCGAAATACAGTGGATAAGAAATAAGTACAATATACTAAAAGGGACTATACTACCTGTGGGTCGCCTCGAATGCAACTCACCTAGTCCCAGAATCATCCGCGCTGCTACACACAGAAGGCCACTAGGGTTACATATACCTGTACAACAAAAATGCACAAAAATGTAGTATGAGTACGTAAATAAAGTATACTCAGTGAGTATCCCGCCTAATCTCGAAGAAGTAGAGATGAAATGATCGGCTTCAATACTTGCTAGAGGTGCAATAATAATATACTAAAAGTGTGAGAAAATTATGAATTTTTATAGCAGTTCTAACTCGCAAGGCGGAAAAACAGGTAAACACCTTTAACAAATAATAAAGAATTTTCAAGTTTACTTTTCATTATCTTATAAATTTATATCAAACCATGAAAGGCAATATTCACATTTAAAATACTCAGGAAATAATATATATCATGCGCAAATCATGCCGAGGTCGATGGCCCGCTCCAACAAAAATGTAAGTTGTGCACTATCGAGGGTCAAACGGTCCGAACCATACATGTATCTATTTAATCTGCCGAGGCGTTCGGTCTGTTCCATGAATAAACACATACCCTGCTCGTGAATCATGCATGCGACGTAGGTACACATAGAGATACATGCTCTATCAGTCAATTAAGAACTTACCGGGGAATACTTATCCAAATAACAATTTCTCTTTTAACAAATTCAGGAAAAATGACGTTTAATCCTTTTTTTTAAAATTCACTTACTAATTCAATGTGATTTAAGCAATTCAGGTTGTCAATGGGTTCATAAATAATCCAAGTATAACATGCTTTTGAATCCTAACTACCCGGATAATAGCATAATAGTAGCTACGCACGGACTCTCGTCACCTCGTGCGTGTGTAGCCCCCGCAAATAGGAGCACATAATCAATTATTTTACCTATGGGGACAATTCCCTCTTACAAGGTTAGAAAGGAGACTCAGCTCGCTCTGAAGATCCATAACCGGCATTCCACGCCCTTCCGAAGACTCTACTTGATGCACCACGCTCCAAAACTAGCCAAACGTTTACGCAAATTCATTAATATATGCTCAATTATTCATTACAATCTAATTTATAGCAGTTCCTAACTCCGATAGAAAAGTTGACCAAAATGCCCTCGGGCCCACGTGCCCGAAATCCTAAATTTTTTGAAGATAAAGATTAGGGAAAATACCTTGGTATAAAGATTAGTTTACTCATAGCCTCACAAACTCAAATATATGATTTCTCTAAATTTCATACCCATAATCGTGGTCAAATCCCAAAAATACAAATTTTCTAGGTTTTTCCTCAAACCCCAAGTTTTCTATAATTTTCCAAGTCTAAGGGTGTGTTTGGTATGAAGGAAAATGTTTTCCTAAAAAATGTTCTCATGGAAAATGAGTGGTTTTATCACTTATTTTTTCTTGTTTGGTTGGTAAGTGGAAAATATTTTCTGGAAAATATTTTCTATTGTTTGGTTAGAGAGTAGAAAATAGTTTTTTTTAGAAAAATATTTTTTATGCAACTCTCCTCACCCCTCCCTCCCACCTCCCCCACCCCTCCCCCGCCCATTCCCTAAGTCTCTAAAAAAAGAAAAAAAAAAGAAGAAAAAAAATTTCTTTGGAGAGGGGGTGTGGTGGATTGGTGAGGGTGACAAAGGTTGAGAAAGAGCTTTGGAAAATGTTTTTCCTTCTTTTGATAAGGAAAACATTTTCCTCCAATTGGAGGAAAATAAATTGATAAGAAAAATATTTTCCAAAACATTTAAGCCAACCAAACATGGGAAAATTGGAAAACATTTTCCAGAAAATGTTTTCCTTCATACCAAACACACCCTAAATCCATATATAAATCTTGTATATACTCAAAACTAGTAGAATTCACTTACCTCATGCTTGGTGATGAAAATAGCACTCCAAAGTTGTTCCAAAATCGGCTCTCATTGAAGAAATAAAGTAAAAATGAGTCAAACTTCGATTTTCAAAGAAAATCTCTCTACCTCCAGCAGTTTCCGCATCTGCGAAAATTTGACCGCATATGCGGAAAATTCCCGCATCTGTGAAAAATTTTCGAATCGGCGGTCCCGTATCTTCGAAAAATTTCCGCATCTGCGGTTATGACAGTTAGCAACACTTTTCTCGACACGAAAATGGGCAAAACTTCCTCATACGATGTCCAAATTCGATGATTCTTTTTGTTGTGGATCCGTAATTACGATACAAATCTAATAGTATAATAAAAACTTAATTTGGAGCTCATTTGATTAATATGGTAGCCTTTTATATCCGAAGAAACAATATTGAAACATCAAATAAGAGTGTGATTACCACCCGAAACACATTCGAGGCCCCCGGAACCCCGACCAATCACACCAACCAGCCCCATAACACATTACGGACTTGTTCAAAGCCTCAAATCACATCAAACAATGCTAAAGTCATGAATCAACCTCCAATCAAAGCTTTATGAACTTTAGAACTTCCAACATCTACTTTCGATGCTTAAACCTATCAAATCATGTCTGATTGGCCTTAAATTTTACACACAAGTCATATTCGACATTACGGACCTACTCCAACTTTCATAATTGGATTCCGACCCCGATATCAAAAAGTCCACCCCCGGTCAAACTTCTCAAAAACCTTCAAATTTCTATTTTTAGCCAAATGGCTCCAAAATGACCTACGGACCTCCGAATTCACTTTCGATCGCGCCCTTAACTACAGAATTACCATAAAGAGCTATCTACAGTCTTAAAATCCTAAATGGACATCGACAACACTGAAGTGTACTTCAAGCCAAACTTACGAAATTTCTTCTAAAATGCTAACTTCCACAATAGGCGCCAAAGTGCTCTCGGGTTATCCGAAACCTGAACCGGGCATATGCCCAAGGATAAAATCATGATACAAACCTGCTAGAACCTTTAGATCCTGATTCCGAGGTCATTTACTCAAAATTTTCATCCTAGTTCATTCTTTCAACTTTAAGCCTCCGAAATGAGAATCGTCTTTCCAAATCAACCCTGAACTTCCCGAAATCCAATTCTGACCACGCGTACATGCCATAATACCTTAAACAAAGCTGCTCGTAGCCTCCGATTACTGAACGGAGCACTAGAACTCAAAATAACCGGTCGGGTCGTTACATAAGCTACGAGAGATTTTGTTGCTCTCTTGTTTCGGTTCAAAATAATTAGTCTTATATTTCATAAATTTTCAATAAAATTTAAATATATTTATGAACGGTAAATTTACCGAAATCATAGATACAAATGGTAAATACATTATAAGTGTTTGATGTGGTGATTTTCCCAATTAAAAAAATATCATGTTTAGATCTTTTCCTATATATAAAAGATAGATCTCTTATGTGTAAAAGTACATTTTTCACATATTAAAAAAAGAAGATAAATTCATAATAGTAAAAATAAATTTGTAAAGATCCACAAATCATTTATTCTTGGTTCGGTCCTAAAAACGGAACCTAACAAAAAAGTTAAAATATCATGGTATAGCCAGTTTTTACACTGGTCAATAAAAAATAGTCACCGTTTATCAAGTCAATGAAAAATAGCCACTAGTTTGCTGCAACAGGGACCGATCCAGTATAATATATGGGAGTTGTGGTGCATTTGTGTACGAACTCCAGCATATTATGCTGGACCGGTATACTTTGCTAACCCCTGTAAAATTTGTGGGAGATTGGAGCACCAGTGCTCCAAACTCCAGTATATTATACTGGACAATTATACTTGTTGTAACTCCCATAAAATTTACAGGAGTTCCACCATAATTATGCTTGAACTCCCGTAAAATTTGCGGGAGTTCCAGCATAGTTATCCTGAAACTCCCGTAAAATTTACGGGAGTTCAAGCATACTTAGGCTGGAACTCTCGTAAAATTTGTGGGCGTATTTTTCAGATTTTGAATAGTGTTTTCGCTCAGATTTAAAGTGGCTAAAATTTGATGACTTTTAAAACTTGGCTATTTTTCAACGACCAGTGATAAATCTGGCTATTTTTGAATTTGTCGCTACAAAAAATAAACATATATTGGTCTAAGATCACTATTCGCTTTCAACTATATTAGGCCCATTAGGTTCAAAAGAGGCCCACTCCTAACTTGTAAACACATGATCAACAACTCAATGGAAAAACCATATATGCAAACATGTGAGATGGGCTAAATTCTCGATTTGCTTTAACAATTGGGCCAAGTTGTCCATGCCCAATTACGAATTAAAGTAAAAAAGGCAAGGGCTAGCCAGTTTTTGCACTAATCATTCAAAAATAGTCAGCATTTATAAGATTTTTGAAAAAAGCCACTATTTACTGCAATACAAAAAGTTTCAGCATAATATACTAGAGATCAGTGCACCTGTGTATGAACTTCTAGTATATTATGATGGAACTCCAACACACGAAAAGTTCCAGCATAATCCTGGAGATTAGAGCACCTATGTATGATTTTTTAGCATATTATGCTGGGCCGGTATATTATATTAGAACTCCACTATATTATGCTAGAAGTCCAGAAGTTGGATGTAACGATCCGATTGATCGTTTTGAGTATCTGCACTTTCGCTCGGTGATTTAGAAATAAACTCTATGTTTCGAAGCCATTAGAGCCTCATTGTAGCCTTCCATGAGTTGTGAGCGCAGTCGGGTATTGACCGGGGGGCTTATATGCTAAAAACTGATATAAATAAGAATTTTTACCTAAAAGGATAATTTTAGTTGATTTTGATTAACTTTTTGAATAAATAGACCCGGACTTGTATTTCACCGGTCCTAGTGAGTCTGTATTAAAATATGGAATCTAGGCGTATGTTCTAATTCGAATTCTGAGGTCCCTAGCTGGAGTTGTGAATTTTTATTGAAAATTAAAACTTTGGAAAGTATAATATTTTTATGAATTGATGAATGTTTGGAATTCTTGATACCGGTCCGTATTTTTATTTCGGGGCTCAGTACTGGTCCAATATAATATTTTTGACTTATTTGTAAAATTTGGTGGGAAACGGAGTTGGTTTGACGTTATTTGGACCTCCGGTGGTAAAATAGAGATTTCTAAGCTTTCTTGAAAATTTCATTTTATTTGGTATCCAATTCGTAGTTCTACGTGTTATTTTGGTGATTCGATCATGCGAGCTAGTTTGTATGATATTTTTAGACAGGTGTGCACTTTTAGTTTGGAGTCTCTAGAGGCTTGAGTGTATTTTTGGATCATTGGTTGAGGGACTAGTAAAGTTAAGAAATTTAGGAGTTTAACCATGGTCAATTTCAGGTAGATGACCTCTTTTTATTGTTTTGAGTGCGCGAAAAGGTCTATAGCCTATTTTACTTATTTGTGTCCAGGAGGTTCCAGATAAGTTACAGAATGATTTCATATCATTTTGAAGAAGTTTGGGGTTTGGTGGTTTCTGGTGCGACACTGTTCATTTGCAATTGTGAAGCTTTTATGGCAATTGCGAGAACACTGTTCGTTCGCAATTACGAATACTTTATGACAATTGCGAAAATATTGTTCATCCGTAATTGCCAACCATTTGTGGCAATTGCAAAAATACTATTCATTTATAGGGGATTTTCATACCAAAACATTGGGTATGTATCTTCAATCAATTTCCAACCATATTTTATGATACATCAAATTCATGATAAATCTATGGAAATTTTTGGGAATATTTTCAAATTTTTGAAAAATAAAAATTTAGTATTTGAGAGTCTAATAGGACTCAGATTTTAAAATATAACACACATTTTGACTCATAAGGCTATGGGTAGTCAAGACCTACCCTTAGACCCGGGTTTTGACTGGGCGGGCCCGGGGTTTCAGTTTTGTTAACTTTTCAAAAATTGAATAAAATTCGTAGCTTTAATAAGTAAAGTTGTTTTCTCTTGCATTGTGATATATTCAAGCCGTCATTGGCTAGATTGAGCGAGCGGAGGCAAATTTGTAGAGAAAAAGGCTAAGTTGAGTGTTGAGTTAACCAAATCAGGATAAGTATTTTGCCAAACTTTGTTGGGGGAATTTTGTCCTATTTCTCATTGTTTGATACATGCGGGGGTGATTCATATATGAGATAACGAGCATATATGTATGTGATGGGGTTAATCATGTTCGAGGGTAGATTGTGATCTAATCGTGTCTTGCAAAATTACGTAACTCCCTTGCTTCATGCTTCACTTGATTTTCCGATATTAAGAACGTAGTATAAAATATTAGTAGTCAAGACTTAGTCTAATATAACTTGATAGAATTTTGAGAATACATTAATGCGTCTAGTTTGGTCATATATATGCGTAATCATTACTACATTGCTACAGTTTTTTGAGATGTTGGATTATATACTTGTGTTGTTGATAATTTGTGATATTTGTGGAAGTAAACTTCCCTTGAAGCCTTATTGAATCATTGTTGGCTTAGAAATTCTATGATTTAGAATTTGTTGGAATATTCATCTAAACATTCTTCCCAATGATATTTATACTTTCTACCTTGTCACTTTATTGATATCACATGCTTGGTAAGGAAGAGTGTAAAGAACGAAGGGTGATGCCATACCATTTCATATTCATTATTACGTGAGGAAGAGTGCAAAGCACAAGGGTGATGCCATGCCATTTCATATACATTATTACGTGAGGAACAGTGTAAGCACAAAGGGTGATGTCGGCAATTTCATATTCATTATTATGTGAGGACGAGTGTAAAGCATGAAGGGTGATGCCATGCCATCTCATATTCATTATTATGTGAGGAAGAGTGTAAAGCACGAAGGATGATATTGTGTCATTTCATATACATATTAATGTAAGGAAGAGTGTAAAGCATGAAGGCTTATACCGTGCCATATCTTATGCATTATCATGTGAGGAAGAGTGTAAAGCAGGAAGGGTGATGCCATGCCATTCATTTATACTGTTATGCTTTTAACATTGTGAGGCCATGGCACGAAGGGTGTTTCCGTGAAGGTGAGGATGAGGGGACATGCATTACAACAACAACAACAACAACGCCTATCCAGTATAATCCCACCAAGTGAGGTCTGGGGAGAGTAGGATGTATGCAGCCTTACCCCAGGGAGATCGTTTTCGAATGAACCTCAGCTAAAGAAGATGAATGAGGCCCTGATAGCAAGTAATAGCAACACAAATAGTTAGAAAACTAAATCGGAGATAACAATAAAGAATAGCAAGATAGTACCGATAACAAGTAATATCAAGATAGTATATTTAGACAGATAAGTCCAAGACAACACACAAAAATATGATGAAGTCCTGCTAGCAAACTACAGAATTACTGAAGGTAGGTAGCAGAACAAGATACGCGGCTATAGCAAACTAAGGAAAAAAGGTATCATACTAGCACTAAATTCCCTTGATAGTATTTAACATTCCCCCAAAAGAAAATACTAAAGGGAGCTAGTTACTAGCCAACCTCTGTTGTGTGTCAAAGTCTTGGATACACAATCACGTTTCGTATCCTAGCAGTGGTCTTCATCATAATCATGGCCCCTAATTATAAAAATCCATTGTTCGTTATCTAAACAACTTATCTGGAAAACTGCATTACAGTGATAAAAATAACTATCTAGTATAGTCCCACAAAGTCAGGTCTGGGAGGGAAATACATACACAGGCCTTACCCCTACCTGAAAGGCAGAGAGGTTGCTTCCAATCAACCCTCAGCTCAGGAGAAAGAGAACAGAAAGAGGAGGAAAAAGAAAAAGAAAAAGCAAAAAAGCATTAGTGACTCCAGCAAAAATCGCATAAATAGTTAACTAAACATAAAACCAAAAATTAAAAGGCATGCTATAATATCTACCATTAACTACCATAAAGGGGCATACAACATGCAAGTCATCTATGGAGGGTCCAACCAAACCCCACCTAGCCCTGATAATGAAGTACGAAAACCTCTACAAGCCCCTATTCTACAACCATTATACTAGACCTCCAGACTTTCCTATCAAGGGCCATGTCCTCGGAAATCCGCATTTTTGCCCATGTCTTGCCTAATCACCTCTCCCCGGTACTTCTTAGACCTCCCTCTGCCTCGCCTCACGCCAACCACTATCAGCGACTCACAACTCCTCACCGGGGCATCAAGGCTTCTCCTATGCGCATGCCTGAACCACCTAAGCCTCGTTTCCCGCATTTTCTCATCCATTGGGGCCACCCCCACCTTGTCCCGAATAACTTCATTCTTAATATTATCTAACCTGGTGTACCCGCACATCTACCTAAACATCCTCATCTCCGCAACCTTCGCTCTCTGAACATGATAGTTCTTAACCAGCTATGACTCCGCCCCATACAACATGGTAGGTCTAACCACAGCTCTATAAAACCTCCCCTTGAGTTTCGGTGGCACTTTCTTGTAAGACAAGACTCCTGATGCAAGCCTTCATTTCGTCCACCCTCCCCCAATATGGTAAGTGATATCCTCGTCGATTTTCCCGTCCCCCTAAATCACCGACTCGAGATATTTAAAATTGTCCCTCATGGGGATGACCTGAGCTCCAAGCTTCACGTCTCTGCCTACTTCGCTTGACTCAGCGCTGAACTTGCACTCCAGGTATTCTGTCTTAAACCTGCTTAGTTTGAAACCCTTAGACTCTAGAGTCTATCTCCATACCTCCAACCTCTCGTTAACACCGACCCTTGTCTCATCAATCAGGACTAGGTCATCAGCAAATAGCATACACCAAGGCATATCCCCTTGAATATGGCATGTCAGTGCATCCATCATCAAGGCAAATAAGAAAGGGCTAAGCGTGGATCCTTTATGAAGCCCCATAACCACCGGGAAGTGGTCTGAGTTGCCACCCACCATCCTAACCCTAGACTTCGCTCCATCGTACATGTCCTTGATCGCTTTGACGAGGGACATGCATTATGATGTGATATTTATTTTCCGTGTATACACTTCCACCCTTACCTTGAGTTATTATTGTCATAATTAAACATTCTGAGTAAATATATAATAATTCTCCCATAATTGACCTCTATCTCAATTGTTGTTATGTTGTCTATGTTTTTTACTTGCTTAACTAGCATATGCTATGCTTATTTCTTGCTTTGAAATTATTCTCATGTCATACTTATTCTGCCGCACTCTAGTTTAATCATTCTATCATGCCAGTCATTCATGCCCTTACTTGTTAACTTGTAAAGATCATGTGTTTCCTTCTTATTTATCATATTTGTACTTTGTCCTCCAATATACTAGTTAATTAACATTGATACCCCCTTGCTTTCCAATTATTATTATTACTCACATGATTTTTATTTAGTCCTTTACTGTTGTCCACACGTATATCCTGGTTCATTGTTGCGAATTTACTACTTTGTAATTCCTATTATTGTGTTTTTTTCATATGGTTGGTTCTGTTATACGTTCATTTGTAAAGATGAGTTTAATGCACACATGGTGTTGTCGTGCTAATTGAATTATATAAATTTATTTATACATGGTGAGGATGAGATAAAAGCATGAAGGGTGTAACCTTGCCATGTGATTTCATATTTTAGATATACTTATCATACTAGGAAAGATCGTAAATCTTCTACTATGATTTTTTTTTGTAATTGTTGATTGTCTCGCCGAGTTGTATGTGATACCTTTATCTATTATGATTTGAACTGCTTTAATTGTTAATCTAACATACAAGTTATAAACATAAGCATATTTTCACTAAAATCCTCGTCACTCTTTCGACGAGGTTAGAGAAAATTCTTACCAGCACATGGTGTCGGTTGTACTGATACTGTACTTTTGCACATTGCATGCAAATCTTGGATCGGAGCTGTCAGTGACGTCAGGTGCTTATTCAGAAGATGTTCGTGCGTTTTGATATAGCTGCTACTTGTCCTTAATGGCTTAGGTTATTGCTAATTTGTTTATGTAACCTTCAAACATAACTGTAACGACCCGGCCCGTCGTTACGGGAATTACCACCCCGTTACCTTGCATTTACATATATTATGCTTTTAAAACAGAGTATTAGAGTATATCGGGTGAGTTAGGAGTGATTTGGATTGAAAATGAAACAAATAGCATGTTTGAAGAAAGCTTGAAAATGAAAAGTCAACCAAGAGTTGACTATTGAGTTAGAGTGCTCGGAACCGGATTCCGATGATTCGACTAGTTCCGGGGGATCATTTATGACTTAGGAGAACAATCGGAATTGAATTCGGAGGTCCGGTGTAGTTTTAGGCTTGAATTGGCGAAGGTTGAATTTTGGCGAAATCCGGATGATAGGTGATATTTTGATCCGGGGGTCGGAATGGAATTCCGACAATTTCTGTAGCTTCCTTATGTGATTTTGGATGTGTCCGCAAATTTTCAGGTCATTTGGATTTCGTTTGATCGGGTTTTGGATTGAATGTTAGTTTTGAAAGTTTTGAAGAAACTTAGGCTTGAATCCGTGAGTAATTGGTGATTTTGATGTTTAGTATGGTGTTTTTATGATTGGAGCAAGTTCGTATCATGTTTTGGGGTACGTTGGTGGTTTTCGTTGGGGTCCCGGGGGCCTCGGGATGATTTCGGACCATCAACCGGGCATTTGGACTTGGCAAAAATCTGCAGAAAACTGCAGGTTCTGCCCAGGCCCTTAAGCCTTCGCGTTCGCGTGACCAGTGTCGCGTTCGCGAAGGCCAAGCTTTGTTGTGCATCGCGTTCGCGGGAGAACAAGTCGCGTTCGCGTAGGTCTGGGGTGTTAAGCATCGCGAACGCGTTGCTTGGGTCGCGTTCGCGTAGGGTCGTGGTGTTGTGCTTCGCGTTCGCGGGAGGTCTATCGCGAACGCGTAGAAGAAATCCGGGTGGCTGGGAGTTTGAACATCGCGAACGCGTGGGATGCGTCGCGTCCGCGAAGGGTTACAGGATTTGAGCATCGCGAACGCGTGGCCAGCGTCGCGTTCGCGAAGGGTAAGGCGAGGCTGTTCATCGCGAACGCGTAGAGGGTCGCGCGAACGCGATGAACAATAGTGTCTGGCAGTGAATTAAATTGCAGAACAGAGGGGTTACGGGTTTACACCCCCAAAACACACATTTGAGCCCTAGAGAGAAGAAAACTCGAGGAAATCACTGAGAAGTCATCGGGTATTCGTCGGAGGTAAGATTCTTGACTCAAAAACATCAATTTATGGTAGTATTAACATCAATCTTCATGAAATTGGGTTGAAATCTTGAAGAAATATGGCCTAAGTATTAAAAACGGGATTTTTGGATTTGGAAGGCCATTTGAACTCCGATTTCGATAAATTTTATATGCACGGACTCGTGGCGAGATAAGGATCGCGTTGGTACTAATTTCGGAATTTTCCGAGCAGTGGGGCCCGGGGTCGGGTTTTACCAACTTAGTGTAATTATGCGAATTTCATATAAATTGAAGTGGGTTATGATTCTTTGACCCGTATTTGATATAATTATTGTTATTTGACTAGATTCTACACACGAGGCAACGAAATTCAAAGGAAAAGGCATCGCGGACGAGTCTACGACCGGCTAGAGGTGAGTAGTTTGTGTATATTGTAGCCTGAGGGTTCGAAACCCCGGCTTAGCATATTGTGACGCTAATAGGGCGTGGCTCGCACACCGTGGCAGGTGCGGGATTGATTATGATTGGGGATTGAGACTTGGTCCATCCCGGAAATGAATAATATGTTGTTAGTGTTGGAAATACATTGTGATTGCTATATTTGTGGGCTGTAAGCCAGGTTTGGGGCCTTGTGCCGATCTGTAGCGTCCTTAGAGGACAATATTTATGTGATAGCTAAAATTGCTTAAATCACTGATCTCAGTCCTGGGAATTGTAATCACATTTTTTGAAATGCTAAGTCACCGGCTTTTACAAACCTAATAAAGATAAAAGTATTTTTCATAAATTATGAATTGAGAACTGAAATAAGGAAAATGAATTGTTTTGTGACTTAATTGCTTATTGTGGACTGAGTGTGGGATCGGGCTGCACGCCGCAGTGGTTGATGTGAGGATCGGGCTGCACGCCGCAGCAGTATTGCGCTTGGGCTGTAGGAGCCCCTCCGGAGTCTGTACACACCCCCAGTGAGCGCCGTCGACGTTAAATTGGATCGGGCTACACGCGTAGCGGTTATGTGCATTGCATTGCATCTGTATTTGTTGAATTACTCTGTGGTAGCTGTATTGTATTGTTGCTGCTAGTTCGTAGGAGATTCGGACTGTAGTATAGCTTCATATTGTGGTATTTTGTGGATTTCTTACTGTCAGCTACATATATATATTTGTTACTCACTGAGTACTTAGTACTCGCCCCTACTCCCTGCACCTTTTGTGTGCAGACTCAGGTACACAGGAGCAGTAGACGGACATCTCCGGCATTTACATTGTCACACCGAGTTGCTGAGTCTACCGAGTAAGGGCTTAGTACTCACTCTACTCCCTTGACCTTGCGGTGCGACTCAGGCATACGTACGTAGACGGACATCTCCGCATTTACATTGTCACATCGAGTTGCCGAGGCCGCCACGTTCACAGAGTCACTTCTCCTCTCATTCCGCTTATTATCTTATACTTTGTATTCGGACTCGAGTACTTCTATATCGTACTCTCTATTTCCTGTTGGTTTTGTTAGAGGCTCTAGACTTGTGACTCCGGATCTTTGGGAGTATCAGTACTTTTGTTCAATATTATTATTATTGGAGTTCTTAAACTCATATATTCTTCTTGGGTTGTCCATTTGGGGACTGGTATTGTGTTATAATTAAATTGTTGGTCTGGCTGGCCTAGCTTGATTGTTGGGCGCCATCACGACCGGATTTGGGTCGTGACAAGTTGGTATCAGAGCTCTAGGTTATTAGGACTCGCGAGTCATGAGCCGGTTTAGTAGGCTTTCACAGATCGGTACGTAGACGTCCGTATCTATCTTCGAAGGGCTACAGAAACTTTAGGAAAAACCTCATTTTCTTGGATTCATATCGTGCGATTTGTGTTATCATGAAATTAAATCTTTCCATATTCTATTCTCTCGTAGATGGCGAGAACACGAGCTAACGGACGTGGCGGACGACCACCAGTGGCACCCAGAGGTCGTGGTCGTGGTAGAGGTAGGGCAGCAGCACCAGCACCAGCACCTGTTGACCCACCAGTGGCCCAGACTCAGGACCAGATTCCAGCGGCGAACGCTCCGGCAGTTCAGGTTCAGGCACCGGCAGTGCCTATTGTGATACCGGGTCTTCAGGAGACCTTGGCTCAGATATTATCAGTGTGCACAGGCTTGGCACAGGTAGTTGCTGCTACTGCTGCAGTATCTTCTTCACAGAGGGGGAGGGAATCAGACCCCCGTGGCTCACACACCCGAGCCAGTCCAGCCAGTTGCGCCCGTTGCACCAGCTCCTGCTTATATGGTTCCAGCTATGCCCGACGATGAGCAGCGTCGTTTGGAGAGATTTGAGAAGCTACAGCCTCCGACATTCAGTGGTGCTGAGGGCGAGGACGCCCAGGGTTTTCTTGATAGATGTCAGCGCATGCTTCGCACCGCGGGTATTCTAGAGTCCAGCGGCGTTTCATTCACCACTTTTCAGTTCACAGGTGCAGCATTTCAGTGGTGGGAGGATTTCGAGAGGCGTAGGCCCGCCGGGGCAGTGCCCCTCACTTGGCAGCAGTTCTCCATGGTATTTTTGGAGAAGTACGTACCTCAGTCTTAGAGAGAGGAGCTGCGACGTCAGTTCGAGTGGTTGAAGCAGGGAGAGATGACAGTTAATCAGTACGAGATGAGATTCACACAGTTGGCCCGTCATGCCATGTGGATGGTTCCTACCGACAAGGAGAGGATCCGGAGATTTATTGATGGCCTTATTTATCCCATCCGCATATTGATGACCAGGGAGAGAGCTTCGGCAGTTACCTTCGAGGAGGTGGTTGATGCTGCCCGTCACATTGAGACAGATCACCGCAGAGAGCGGGAGGAGAGAGAGGCTAAGAGGCCTCGTGGTACCGGCAGCTACAGTGGTGCTCCGTCTAGGGGCAAACCTCAGCATAACAGGGGTCGTTCTTTCAAGTCTCATCAGTCTGGACGTGCAGAGTCCAGTGAGGTTTCATCAGATCGTGGTCGTCAAGGCCATCAGGGTTATCAGGGACAGCAGGGCCGTCAGCAGATTCAGCCTGCATTGAGTGCCCTTCCAGCTCAGAGCTCTGCTCCTACTTCCTCAGCACAGGATTCATCTGCAGCGAGGGGTCCTCAGCAGCCCCTTCTTCCATCTTTGGGCCGTTGTTTCGAGTGCGGTGACTTGGGCCATATCAGGAGAGAGTGTCCTCAGTGGCTTCGTAAGCGGTCTCAGCAGAGGAATCAGCCCTCGTCCTCTACTCCTGTTTCTTCAGTGCCAGCACAGTCGGCTAGGACTGGTGGCCAGGTATCCAGAGGTCGCCCTAGGGGTGAGGATCGTACTGGTGGAGGCCAGGCTCGTTTCTATGCTCTTCCGGACAGGAAGGATGCTAGTGCTTCAGATGCGGTCATTTCAGGTATTATCTCAGTCTGCCACAGGGATGCTTCCGTCTTATTTGATCCCGGATCCACCTATTCTTATGTCTCTACTTATTTTGCACATCATTTGGGTATGACCCGTGGTATTCTTGCTTTGCCCGTACATGTGTCTACCCCAGTGGGGGATACTGTTGTTGTGGATCAGGTATATCGATCCTGTCCTATTACTATTGGGGGTCTGGAGACCCGAGTTGATCTATTACTACCGGGCATGGTAGATTTTGATGTAATTATAGGCATGGATTGGCTATCTCCTTACCATGCGATTCTGGACTGTCATGCCAAGACAGTCACACTAGCTATTTCGGGTAATCCGAGGATCGAGTGGCGTGGCTTGACTGATTATGTGTCCGACAAGGTGATTTCTTATATAAAGGCCCAACGAATGATTGGCAAGGGTTGTTTATCTTATTTGGCCTTCATTAGAAATGTTGAGGCCGAGACACCTAGTCTTGATTCGGTTCCCATTGTGAGGGAGTTTCCGGATGTATTTCCAGCAGACCTGCCAGGTATGCCGCCCGACCGAGATATCGATTTTGGTATTGACTTGGTGCCGGGCACTCAGCCCATTTCTATTCCTCCTTATCGCATGGCACCAGCAGAGTTAAAAGAATTGAAAGAACAGCTTCGGGAACTCTTAGATAAGGGTTTCATTCGTCCAAGTGTGTCACCTTGGGGTGCACCGGTGTTGTTCGTAAAGAAGAAAGATGGCACAATGAGAATGTGCATTGATTACAGGCAGCTGAACAAGGTAACAGTGAAGAATAAATATCCATTACCTCGTATTGAGGACCTATTTGATCAGCTACAAGGAGCTTGTGTATTTTCTAAGATTGATCTTCGATCGGGTTATCATCAGTTGAAGATCAGGGACTCGGATATTATGAAGACAGCGTTCAGGACGCGATATGGGCACTACGAGTTCCTGGTGATGTCTTTCGGGTTGACTAATGCCCCAGCAGCATTCATGCACTTGATGAATAGTGTATTTCGGCCGTACCTTGATTCTTTTGTGATTGTGTTTATTGATGATATTCTGGTATATTCACGCAGCCAGGAGGAGCATGCACAGCATTTGAGAGTGGCATTGCAGAGGTTGAGAGAAGAGAAGCTTTATGCAAAGTTCTCTAAGTGTGAGTTCTGGCTTGATACTGTGGGTTTTCTGGGACATATAGTGTCCAGTGATGGTATTCGGGTTGATCCTCAGAAGGTTGAGGCAGTGCAGAATTGGCCCAGACCTTCCTCAGCTACAGAGATTCGGAGTTTTCTCGGCTTGGCAGGCTATTATCGTCGGTTTGTTCAGGATTTCTCATCTATTGCTTCACCGTTGACTAAGTTGACACGGAAGAATGCTCCATTTGTGTGGTCTGATGAATGTGAAGAGAGCTTTCAGAAGCTCAAGGAGGCTTTGACCACAGCTCCAGTACTTGTGTTACCATCGGCCTCAGGGTCATATACAGTGTTTTGTGATGCTTCCAGAGTTGGACTCGGTTGTGTGTTGATGCAGGAGGGTAGAGTTATTCCATATGCTTCTCATCAGCTAAAACCCCACGAGAAGAACTATCCTGTTCATGATTTGGAGTTAGCTGCTATTGTTCATGCCTTGAAGATTTGGAGGCATTACCTATATGGTGTATCTTGTGATGTATATACAGACCACCGCAGCCTTCAGCATTTGTTTAAGCAGAAAGATCTAAATTTGAGGCAGCGGAGATGGCTTGAATTGCTTAAAGACTATGATATTACTATCTTGTACCATCCCGGAAAAGCCAATGTAGTGGCTGATGCATTGAGCCGGAAGGCTATTAGTATGGGCGGTTTGGCGTATATTCCAGTTGGGGAGAGACCCCTAGCAGTTGATGTTCAGGCGTTAGCTAATCAGATGGTAAGGCTGGATATTTCTGAGCCCGGTCGGGTGATGGCTTGTGTAGTAGCTCGTTCTTCTTTATATGATCGTATTCGAGAGCGCCAGGTATGATGATCCACACTTACTTGTCCTTAAGGACAGAGTTCAGCATGATGATGCTAGGGATGTCACTATTGATAGTGATGGTGTATTGCGGATGCAGGGCCGGATATGCGTGCCTAATGTTGATGGCCTTCGTGAATTGATATTGGAGGAGGCCCACAGCTCACGGTATTCTATTCATCCAGGAGCCGCGAAGATGTATCAGGATTTGAAGCAGCATTACTGGTGGAGAAAGATGAAGAAAGATATTGTGAGCCATGTGGCTCGGCGTCTAAACTGTCAGCAGGTCAAGTATGAGCATCAGAGACCTGGTGGTGTATTCCAGCGTATTGATATTCCGGAGTGGAAGTGGGAAAGAATAACTATGGACTTTGTTAGTGGACTCCCTCGTACAACGAGGAAGTTTGATTCAGTTTGGGTGGTGGTGGATAGGTTGACTAAGTTAGCTCACTTCATCCCAGTGTGTACTACCTATACCTCAGAGCGGTTGGCAGAGATATTCATCCGTGAGATAGTAAGATTGCATGGAGTTCCTATTTCCATTATATCAGACAGAGGTACCCAGTTCACATCTCAGTTCTGGAGGACATTTCAGCGAGAGTTGGGTTCACAGGTAGAATTGAGCACAGCATTTCATCCACAGACGGATGGGCAGTCTGAGCGTACTATTCGGATATTGGAGGACATGTTGCGTGCTTGTGTCATTGATTTTGGTGGTTCATGGGCTGATTATTTGCCTTTGGCGGAGTTTGCTTACAATAATAGCTATCGGTCCAGCATTCAGATGGCACCGTATGAAGCTTTATATGGGAGGCGGTGTAGGTCTCCAGTTGGTTGGTTCGAGCCCGGCGAGGCTAGGTTGTTAGGGACAGAGTTAGTCCAAGATGCCTTAGATAAGGTGAAGGTGATTTGGGAGAGACTTCGCACAGCTCAGTCGCGTCAGAAGAGTTATGCAGACCGGAAGGTCCGAGATGTGTCTTATTCAGTAGGTGAGAAAGTGTTGCTGAAAGTTTCGCCTATGAAGGGTGTTATGAGGTTTGGAAAGAAAGGAAAGTTGAGCCCAAGGTTTATTGGACCTTTTGAGGTGCTTAGGAAAGTTGGGGAGGTGGCTTATATGCTTGCTTTGCCACCCAGTTTGTCGGGAGTTCACCCGGTGTTCCATGTATCTATGCTCCGGAAGTATGTCGGAGACCCGTCTCATGTGTTGGACTTCAACACGATACAGCTAGATGAGGATTTGACTTATGATGTGGAACCAGTAGCCATTTTGGGTCGACAGGTTCGTAAGCTGAGATCTAAGGATATAGCTTCAGTGAAAGTGCAGTGGAGAGGTCGTCCCATGGAGGAAGCAACTTGGGAGACCGAGCAGGAGATGCGAAGCAGATATCCACACTTTTTTGATACTCCGTGTATGTTTCTTAACCCGCTCGCGGACGAGCGTTTGTTTAAGTTGGGGAGAATGTAACGACCCGGCCCGTCGTTACGGGAATTACCACCCCGTTACCTTGCATTTACATATATTATGCTTTTAAAACAGTATTAGAGTATATCGGGTGAGTTAGGAGTGATTTGGATTGAAAATGAAACAAATAGCATGTTTGAAGAAAGCTTGAAAATAAAAAGTCAACCAAGAGTTGACTATTGAGTTAGAGTGCTCGGAACCGGATTCTGATGATTCGACTAGTTCCGGGGGATCATTTATGACTTAGGAGAACAATCGGAATTGAATTCGGAGGTCCGGTGTAGTTTTAGGCTTGAATTGGCGAAGGTTGAATTTTGGCGAAATCCGGATGATAGGTGATATTTTGATCCGGGGGTCGGAATGGAATTCCGACAATTTCTGTAGCTTCGTTATGTGATTTTGGATGTGTCCGCAAATTTTCAGGTCATTCGGATATCGTTTTTTCGGGTTTTGGATTGAATGTTAGTTTTGAAAGTTTTGAAGAAACTTAGGCTTGAATCCGTGAGTAATTGGTGATTTTGATGTTTAGTATGGTGTTTTTATGATTGGAGCAAGTTCGTATCATGTTTTGGGGTACGTTGGTGGTTTTCGTTGGGGTCCCGGGGGCCTCGGGATGATTTCGGACCATCAACCGGGCATTTGGACTTGGCAAAAATCTGCAGAAAACTGCAGGTTCTGCCCAGGCCCTTAAGCCTTCGCGTTCGCGTGACCAGTGTCGCATTCGCGAAGGCCAAGCCTTTTTGTGCATCGCGTTCGCGGGAGAAGGAGTCGCGTTCGCGTAGGTCTGGGGTGTTAAGCATCGCGAACGCGTTGCTTGGGTCGCGTTCGCGTAGGGTCGTGGTGTTGTGCTTCGCGTTCGCGGGAGGTCTATCGCGAACGCGTAGAAGAAATCCGGGTGGCTGGGAGTTTGAACATCGCGAACGCGTGGGATGCGTCGCGTCCGCGAAGGGTTACAGGATTTGAGCATCGCGAACGCGTGGCCAGCGTCGCGTTCGCGAAGGGTAAGGCGAGGCTGTTCATCGCGAACGCGTAGAGGGTCGCGCGAACGCGATGAACAATAGTGTCTGGCAGTGAATTAAATTGCAGAACAGAGGGGTTACGGGTTTACACCCCCAAAACACACATTTGAGCCCTAGAGAGAAGAAAACTCGAGGAAATCACTGAGAAGTCATCGGGTATTCGTCGGAGGTAAGATTCTTGACTCAAAAACATCAATTTATGGTAGTATTAACATCAATCTTCATGAAATTGGGTTGAAATCTTGAAGAAATATGGCCTAAGTATTAAAAACGGGATTTTTGGATTTGGAAGGCCATTTGAACTCCGATTTCGATAAATTTTATATGCACGGACTCATGGCGAGAAAAGGATCGCGTTGGTACTAATTTCGGAATTTTCCGAGCAGTGGGGCCCGGGTCGGGTTTTACCAACTTAGTGTAATTATGCGAATTTCATATAAATTGAAGTGGGTTATGATTCTTTGACCCGTATTTGATATAATTATTGTTATTTGACTAGATTCTACACACGAGGCAACGAAATTCAAAGGAAAAGGCATCGCGGACGAGTCTACGACCGGCTAGAGGTGAGTAGTTTGTGTATATTGTAGCTTGAGGGTTCGAAACCCCGGCTTAGCACATTGTGACGCTAATAGGGCGTGGCTCGCACACCGTGGCAGGTGCGGGATTGATTGTGATTGGGGATTGAGACTTGGTCCATCCCGGAAATGAATAATATGTTGTTAGTGTTGGAAATACACCGTATTTGCTATATTTGTGGGCTGTAAGCCTTGTTTGGGGCCTTGTGCCGATCTGTAGCGTCCTTAGAGGACAATATTTATGTGATAGCTAAAATTGCTTAAATTACTGATCTCAGTCCTGGGAATTGTAATCACATTTTTTGAAATGCTAAGTCACCGGCTTTTACAAACCTAATAAAGATAAAAGTATTTTTCATAAATTATGAATTGAGAACTGAAATAAGGAAAATGAATTGTTTTGTGACTTAATTGCTTATTGTGGACTGAGCATGGGATCGGGCTGCACGCCGCAGTGGTTGATATGAGGATCGGGCTGCACGCCGCAGCAGGTATTGCGCTTGGGCTGTAGGAGCCCCTCCGGAGTCTGTACACACCCCCAGTGAGCGCCGTCGACGTTAAATTGGATCGGGCCACACGCCGTAGCGGTTATGTGCATTGCATTGCATCTGTATTTGTTGAATTACTCTTTGGTAGCTGTATTGTATTGTTGTTGCTAGTTCGTAGGAGATTCGGACCGTAGTGTAGCTTCATATTGTGGTATTTTGTGGATTTCTTACTGTCAGCTACATGTATATATTTGTTACTCACTGAGTACTTAGTACTCACCCCTACTCCCTGCACCTTTTGTGTGCAGACTCAGGTACACAGGAGCAGTAGACGGACATCTCCAGCGTTTACATTGTCACATCGAGTTGCCGAGGTAGCTGCCTACGTTCGCAGAGCCTAGCTTCTCCTCTCATTCCAGTTGTTATTTTATATTTTGTATTCAGACTTGAGTACTTCTATATCGTACTCTCTATTTCCTGTTGGTTTTGTTAGAGGCTCTAGACTTGTGACTCCGGATCTTTGGGAGTATCAGTACTTTTGTTCAATATTATTATTATTGGAGTTCTTAAACTCATATATTCTTCTTGGGTTGTCCATTTGGGGACTGGTATTGTGTTATAATTAAATTGTTGGTCTGGCTGGCCTAGCTTGATTGTTGGGCGCCATCACGACCGGATTTGGGTCGTGACAATAACATGTATTTATTTATATTAGTTTTGAAATTCCAAATATTAGAAGCTCGCTACCAGGTTTTGGGTAAATTTGTAAATATTTAGTTATCTATTTTCTATTCTCCTATAATCTACGTTGAGTTGTATTTTTTTTAAGTTCGCTTACCTAGCGGGTTGAGTTAGGTGCCATCATTATTTATGGTTTTTGGGTCATTACAAGGTGGTAATAGAGCACTAGGTTCGTAGGTTTTACGAGTCATAAGCAAGTGTCTAGTAGAGTCCTGCGGATCGGTATAATGACATCCATACCTATCTTCGGGAGGCTACATGGCATTTAGGAAAATTTTCCCTTTTTTCGTCTCTTATCGTGCGAATTTTCTTTAGCTTGAAATCTATTACTTTGACTCTTCCTGATCACTAATATGTGATGTTGTGCGCTCAGTATTCGCTATATGCCGTCGATTGTGATGCTGCAAACAGATTACAATGGGCTATGGATGATTGATTATCATAGAAATGTGATGTCTAACCTCGGAAGCAGAAGCAATGTTGCTTTACCAGCACATAGGTTGGTTGTGTTGATACTAGACTCCATGCTATTTTGTGTAGATCCAGGTTTTGGACAGCAGTAGTAGTAGTGTGGGAGCAGGCCTTCAGTCCAGCGAGAAACCGAGGTAGCCTTGCAGGCGTCCGCAGGCCCGACATCTCTTCTTTCCTTTACTTTAGTCTGTTATCTTATTGTACTCGAGACAAACAACTATTTTTTTCAGACTTTGTATTTAGTACTCTTAGTAGTTCGTGAGTGTTGTGACACTAATCTTGGGTAGATACTGATGTTGAATTTTCCGCATTTCTTTTTAGTTTTCTTTAATTTAAGACTTCCACTTATTATTTAGTTTCGTTGCTTTTATATTATTGCCGATAATTGCTAAAGAGGGATTATGTATTTAATGAAAAAATAATTAAATATATCTTGCCTAGCTCCCATTAGTAGGCGCCATCACGACTCCCGAGGGTGAGAAATCTGGGTCGTGACAAAATAACACCAAACATTGAATCAAATCATAGATCCAAGCATAAGAACTTACAAATGATTCCGAAACCAATCAAACCTTGTCTGAATATTCTTAAATTTTGCGCACAAGTCACAAATGACCCTACGAAGCTACTCCAACTCTCGAAATTTCATTCTGAGACCCTCTACACATAAACGGACATCTGTCGACTTTTCCAACTTAAGCTTCTAAATAGGAGGCTAAGTGCCTCATTTCACTCCAAGACCACCCTGGTCTCGAATCAACCAACATGATAAGATGAAACACTGTTGAAGAACACATAAGAGAGCATAACGGGGAAAACTGAGTTGTAATTCATGTAATGACCGGCCGGGACGTTACATCGGGGTTTGCGTGTTACGACCCAATTCTCAACCCTGGTCGTGGTAGCGCCTCTCGTGAAGACAAGGCTAGCCAGAACAACGCGAATACCTCTTTTTATCAATTACTAATCTTTTAGCAAATCTAGAACTAGTGTAAACAGTTGTAAAATGCGGAAATAACAATACCAACATATGATACCAACCCGACACGGCCCAAACCAGGGTATCACAAGTCATGAGCTACTAAAGAGTTTAAAATAAGTCTACAAAATGTAATGTCTGATACAATGGTCTGAAGTAAACTCGAAGATATGAAATAGGAGAGATAAGGGTTGCGGACATCAACAGCTACCTCGTCACTCCGACTAGCTCCTAATCTAGGGAGAATCGGTGCTCAGGGGTAGACTCTGCAATGCCTATATCTGCTCACATGGTGCAGCGAGTAATGTGAGTACTTCGACCTAGTGAGTAATAATAATAAATAATAACCAAAGATAAGAAATCACAAAACTGCACAAAGCAATTCTATATCAGGTAGTAAAAGTAGTAAAAAAATAGAACAATATAGGATAAAATGAAATTCCCATTTTTAAATAAATCCTGTAAATTAGGTAAAACAACAAGTAAATAGTGAGTAGAAATCTGCCCCTCGGGCCCAGTATCAATCGCTCAGAACAGTATCAGCCCATCGGGCTCAATATCACATCACTTAGAACTGTATCAGCCCCTCGGGCTCTGTATCAAATCACATGGATACCCGCGCTCACTGGGGGTGTACAAACTCCGGGATGGGGCCCTTACGGCTCAAGTGCAATATCAAGTCACCTAGTGGTATATAAAACAAGGCCTGAAAGCCTTCTCACATCACACTCGAGGCCTGAAAGCCTCCTCACAATACACTCAAGGACTGAAAGCCTCCTCACATCACGCTCAAGGCCTGAAAGCCTCACTCAGTCCTGTATATCATAAGCCCTACGGGCATCAATAAATTAATAGTTCACAGCCCAAACAATAATAAAACATTAGTAAAGTCTCAAATTTCAATTAAAATGGTTGAGTTTGGAAAACAATATAATCACTAGGACTGAGTTCAAATAACGTGTCAAAATAGTGAGGAAATAGTTATAACAATCCTCGAAGGATTCAAATAATCAGCATTAAGCCCAAAACATGGCAATAACCCCAAATCACGATGATAATCATATCAACTTAGTCAAATACGCGGTAAATATCAAATAGAACGTACCAAGTCACAATCCCCAGTAGCAAACAACATCGCGCTCGCCATTAAGCGTCTATTTTACCTCAATATAGCACTATGTTATGCAAATCCGGGAGTTCAAACCCGTAGGATATCATTTACTATCATTAATCACCTCAAGCCAGCCAAAATCCTAGCTCGATATGCCTTTGCCTCGCAAATCGACCTCATCACGCGTCGAATCTAATCAAAATCATAATGAACACATCACAATAGGCTAAGGGAACATAAACCAATCAAGCAGACTCGAAAAATATCAAAAATCACGAATTTTGGAAAATCTGAGTCCCGGGCCCACTTTTCAAAAATCGGAAAATTTAACATCAACGGGTTTCTTATATAACCACGAGTCCATAGATATAAAAATTACCAAAATCGGAGTCCAAATGACCCCTCAAATCCCCATTATAACTCTCTTAAGTTTCAAACCCTAACCTCCTTTCTTAACCCTTGATTCCTTAATTTTTCAGTCTTAATTCATGTATTTTCTCCATAAAATCGTGGTTTAAGTTCAAGAATACTTACCTTATCTAAACCCTTGAAACCCTCTTCTAAATCACCCAAAAACTCTCCAAGTCCGAAGTGAAATATGTTAGCTCTTTCAAAATTCGCGAAGAAGATCAATTAAATATTCTGCCTAGTCTTTCTCGCTTCTGCGGTCTCTTTTCCTCTTATGCAGGGCCGCTTCTACGGTCGCTCCATCCGCTTCTGCGGACTTCCACTTAAAGTACTTGGCCGCTTCTACAGCTCCAAATTTCGCACCAGCGGAACTGCTCCTGCGGTCCACCTTCCGCTTCTACAAAAACTGCCTCAAGACCCAAAACCGCTTCTGCGGCTTCCTCCTCCGCTTCTGTGAAACCGCACCTGCGGTCCCATAACCGCATGTGCAAAAATACCAGATACCAGTAGAAGTCTACAACTCACCAAGGCTCAAAACTCCCCAATAGCCATTCGAAATCATCCCGAGGCCCCCGGGACCTCAACAAAAAACACAAACATGATCCAATACCTTATTCAAACTTGCTCGAATCTTCAAAACACCACAAATAACACTTCAACCATCAAATTACATCAAATTCAAGCCTAAGTTAATCCAAATCTTCCGACGCTCGCATTCGATCAAAGACCCAACCTAAACACCTTCGAATAAACTAAAATTTTGCACCCACCTCCAAAATAACCTAACGAAGCTACAGCAACTTTCGGAATTCCATTCCGACCCTCGGATCAAATTCTCACCTATCAACAGGAATTCACCAAAATACTAACTTCGCTAATTCAAGCCTAATTCTATATCGGGACTCTAAAAGCACTTCAGATCACACTTCTAAGTCACCAAGCATCCCCCGAAGCTAACCGAATCACCGAAAATTACATCCGAGCCCTCTAACTCAATAGTCAACATCCAGATGACTTTTCCAAAACAAGTCTTCCTTTAAGAAACTAAGTGTCTCATTTCCATCTAAAGCCAATCCAAATCGACTCATTCACCCAAGACTCTTATAATGAAACATAAGAAAGCAGAAAATGGGGGAAACAAAGTGGTAACTCATATGACGACGGGCTAGGTCGTCACATTACGCCCTAAACACGCCCATCGTGTTGGGCTCGCCCAATAGAGCTTTATGAAATTTTATGTACTAACATAAATCCTCAATTTTTCTTAATAAATCATTGGCTATTCGAAATTACTTTTTTCTTAATCATAAATCATTAGGCTGAGAGTACTTTATGTCATAATTAAATAAAAATTACTGTACGTTATCCACTAAGACTACTATGAATTTTAAATAAATATATCATGTAAAAAGTATTTATTTATTAACGTTTGTTATGTCTTTAATACTATATAATAGTCCATAATTATTTTGTAATTACTTTTCTAATTTTCTTTTAACGCTTACGAAATACAATACTTATTAATTTAATAGTTCAGTATTAGCTTGTAACTATTTACAAATAATTAGTTATCATGATATTGTATGGTGAATCATGTGTCACTTTATTAACTTATTGAACATATAAATAAATGATGCTAGAGAATCATATTCAAGTTGTGAATTATGTTTTTACATTAATTCTCTTTCAAATTGAAAACATATTAAATAAACGGAGTATTTTAAGAGAAATACCGAATTATAATATCAAAATTCTTTCAAGATTCATTACACCTTCAGAGATACATATAAGATTTTGTATCGAATACATTACTTTTGATGTTTGAGTTGTAATGACGTTGCAGTTAATTTGCATATTACCATATATGCCATACTTTTCATATTATTCATAGTTGAGTTATACATTATAAATATTTTAAATAAATGGTTAATATTTTATAATTTTAATGTAATTTTTATAATTAATTTTTATTTTATACTATTTTAAAATTCTTGAAATTAATAAAATTTAAAGATCCGTGGAACTTACACCCTATATCTCGCGACTTGCGTCTCATCTCGCCCGAGATAAAACGCATCGCAATACGCACCTCTTTTAAAACATTTTAAAACATTGTTCATGCCTAGTTCGATACCACTAAAAACATGCTTACCTAATAATTACTCCACTGTAAGGAGTGTGGGTTACCATATCTATCACCCCCAACTTTTTGGACAAAGTGGAATGTGTTGCGGAAGCCAAATGTATATAGTGTGAATAAGTCACAACTACTATACCAAAAATTATGGCAGCCACCAAATAATAAATAAGACAATAAAACAACAATATAAAGAACACCAGAATTTACGAGGTTCGGCTAATTTTGCCTACTCCTCGGACACAACCAATATTTTATTCCACTCCAAAATACAAGTGAAATAATACTAAAGAGAGAAGATACAAATGCCTTGAGAAGATAAGAAGGCAAATGAGAGGTGTGTTTAAATCCTAAACATTAGGCCTTCTTTTATAGGGGAAAATCCTCCCCAATTCTAGTTACCCACCGATGTGGGATGTGGAAGTTTGACAAATTCAACAAATCTCCACCTTGGCAAAAATTCCACATCTTCAATTTTCTCTCTATAACAAATTTTGGTTGTGTCTTCATCTTCAATCGTCGGTGTTCAACAATGTTGATCAAATCCAAACAATGTTGAAACTTGATCGCTGTCACCACCTTTGTCAGCATATCAGCAGGATTCTCCGTAGTATGAATTTTCTTCACCGTAACTCCACCTTCTTCTATGATTTCTCGTACGAAATGATACCGAACATCAATGTGCTTCGTCCTTGCATGATAAACTTGGTTCTTCGCTAATTGAATAGCACTTTGACTATCACAAAAAATTGTGATACCTTTTTGTTCAACACCAAGCTCCTTTAGCAATCCTTGAAGCCAAATTGCCTCCTTCACAACCTCTGTAATAGCCATGTACTCTGCCTCTGTTGTAGACAAAGCAACTGTTGACTGCAAAGTAGACTTCCAACTAACCGGTGCCTTTGCAAAAGTAAACACATAACCAGTAGTTGATCTTCGTTTGTCCAGATCACCCGCAAAATCTGAGTCACAATATCCAACTACAGACTGATTGCCTTCCCGCTCAAAAACTAACCCGACATCTACAGTATTATGAATATACCGTAGAATCCACTTCACAGCTTGCCAATGCTCCTTTCCTGGATTGTGCATATATCTGCTAATAACTCCAACAACTTGTGAAATGTCAGGTCTCGTACAGACCATTGCATACATCAAGCTACCAACAACATTTGCGTATGGTACCTTTGACATATACTCTTGTTCAGCTTCATCCAATGGCGACATAGTAGTACTTAGCTTAAAATGGGGAGCAAGTGGAGTACTAACCGGCTTAGTTTTGTCATCTATGCCAAAACGTTGTAGTACTCTCTTCAAATATTCTTTCTGAGATAAACAGAGTTTCTTTGAACGTCTATCTCTTATTATCTCCATGCCAAGAATTTTCTTCGCCTCACCCAGATCCTTCATCTCGAACTCTTTCTTCAGTTGAATCTTCAACTTATCAATTTCTTCCGAATTCTTGGAAGCTATCAACATATCATCAACATATAGGAGAAGATATATAAAGGAACCATTTTTAAGCCTGCGCAAATACACACAATGATCGTATTTGCTTCTCTTGTACCCTTGCTGCAACATAAACTTGTCAAATCGCTTGTACCATTGTCTAGAAGATTGTTTCAACCCGTACAATGATTTTTCAAGTTTGCACACCATATTTTCCTTACCAACAACTTTGAATCCTTCTGGCTGAGTCATGTAGATTTCCTCCTCCAAGTTTCCATGTAAAAACGCAGCTTTTACATCCATCTGAACTAGTTCCAAATCCAATTGTGCTACCAAAGCCAACATAATTCGAATGGAGGAATGTTTTACAACTGGAGAAAATACTTCATTGTAATCAATTCCCTCCTTTTGAGCATATCCTTTGGCCACCAACCTTGCTTTGTAGCGAACATCTTCTTGGTTAGGAAATCCTTCTTTCTTTGCAAATACCCATTTGCACCCAATTGCTTTCTTTCCTTTCAGGAGATTGGCCAATCTCCATGTATGATTCTGATGAAGGGACTGTAATTCATCATTCATGGCAATCCTCCACTTATCGTCTTCTGAACTTTGGACTGCGTCTTTATAAGTGGTGGGAACATCATTAGCTGCAATTGCGGTTGCACAAGCAACTGTCTCTATGAGACGAACAGGTTTCGTTACTTTCCTTTTTGGCCTGCTGGTTGCTATTGATTCAAGTTGTTGTTGAGGTTCCTGAGTTGGAATCTCCTCTACTGGCTCTCCTTCCAGAGGATAATCTTCATTTGTTTCCTCCTCTGTTTCTTGTGTAGGAAAAATAAATTTTCCCTCAAACTCCACCTGCTTAGAAGCACCATCATTTTCTTTGGTATCTTCATTTGTTACCTTGTTTACCATAGAAGATTCATCGAAGGTAACATCTCTGCTGAATATTACTTTCTTTGTCATAGGACACCATAAACGATGTCCTTTGACTCCAGAAGTAATTCCCATAAAAATAGCCTTCTTTGCCCTTGGATCCAATTTTGACTCCGTCACATGATAATATGCAGTTGAGCCAAATACGTGCAAAGAGTCATAATCTACAACAGGCTTTCCATACCATTTTTCAAATGGTGTCTTACCATCAATAGCAGCAGATGGTAAGCGATTAATGAGGTGGCATGCATATGTAATTGCCTCAGCCCAAAATTCTTTGCCCAAGCCAACATTGGACAACATACACCGTACCTTCTCCAGCAAGGTCCGGTTCATGCGTTCTGCCACTCCATTCTGTTGTGGTGTATGTCTCACAGTAAAGTGTCGGACGATGCCATCATTTTCACAGACCTTATTGAAATGATCATTCTTGTATTCACCTCCATTGTCTGTGCGAATACACTTGATCCTCCCGCCCGTTTGATTCTCCACCATCGTCTTCCATTTGAGAAAAATTCCCAGCACTTCATCTTTGCTCTTCATTGCATACACCCATACTCTTCGGGAAAAATCATCAACAAAGGTCACAAAATAGTGCTTCCCACCCAATGAAGGTGTTTTGGAAGGACCCCAAACGTCATGAGAATGTACATAATCCAAAATGCCTTTAGTATTATGGATTGTTGTACCAAATTTAACCCTTGTCTGTTTCCTTTGACACAATGCTCGCAAAACTCCAAATTGCAAGCCTTTACCCCTTTCAACAATCCTTGATCTGATAGAGTTTTCAAGGATTTTCCTCCAGCATGTCCCAAGCGCATGTGCCACAGCCTGGTTGCTTCTGCCTCTTTGTTGTCACCGGATGTCACTGTCGCTGTCCCAATAACTGTACTACCGAGATAACGGTACATGTTATTGTTCTTCCGATTGGCCTTCATTACCACTAGTGCACCGGAGCATACTCTCATCACACCGTTTTCTGCAATAATTTTGAACCCTTTTGATTCCAGGGATCCCACAGAGATGAGATTTTTCTTCAAACCCGGTACATATCGAACATCTATTAATGTTCCGATCATTCCATCATGGTTCCTTAATCGTATTGAACCAATTCCATATAAGGTAAGAGGCTATGTTATCCGCTGTTTGGACGACTCCATATTCTCCTTCTTGAAAGTCCACAAACCAATCCCCGTTGGGACACATATGATAGCTACAAGCCGGGTCCATCAACCATATGTCTGATGACGTTGACGGCTCAGTTGTAACTAATGAGAAATCCGAATCATCACAATCAGCTACATTTGAATCCATAATGGCCTTTCCATTGTTATGTTTGGCCTTATTATTCAACTTCGGACAGTCTTTCTTCTAGTGACCCTTTTCTCGACAAAAGGCACATTCATCTTTGCTGGGTTTAGATCTTGACTTAGATCTTTCTTTCCTTGTCCTCGTTTGATTTTGAGGACGACCCCTCACGAACAGTGCTTCTCCTTCTCCGCCCTTCTGTTTTTCTCGCTTTCTTTGTTCATAGCTGTACAAAGCCGAACAAACTTCTCTGAGAGAAACTTCGTCATTTCCATGGAGTAGAGTAGTTTCAAGGTGCTCGTACTCGTCAGGAAGTGACGCCAACAACATCAAGGCCAAGTCACCATCATCATAAGTTGTATCCATATTTTGCAAATCCGTGACCAACTTATTGAAACTGGTGATATGTTCATTCATCGTGGTACCAGGAACATAGGTGAAGTGAAACAGTCTCTTCTTCATGTACAATTTATTTTGACTGTTTTTCTTCAAAAATTTATCCTCCAGTGCTTTCCATAATTTACTTGCCGAAGTTTCCTTTGTGTATGGATATTTCTGCTCTCTAGCAAGGTAGGATCGAATGGTACCGCAAGTAACACGGTTGATAATTCTCCAATCTTCTTCTCCAATACCATCTGGTCTCTTTTCTTCAATAGCCAGATCTAGCCCTTGTTGAAAAAGGACATCTAGAACCTCGCCTTGCCACATCCCAAAATGTCCGGACCCGTCAAAAATTTCTACCGCAAATTTCGCATTTGACACAATTCTCGTCATAAGCGAAGATGCCAATGATGACGTATTGCTGACACTTGATGTAGATTCTTCTTGTTTATTGTCTCCCATCTTTGACATAAATATTATTTAATAGTTGACGACACAAATCAAGATTATTTCCTTTCTGATGTGGAAGATCAGACTAAGCTGCAACCACAGAGCATACCGAGAAAGAACCTTGACTCAGTTACCAAGATAAATCTTTTCTGATGTGGAAGATCAGACTACGCTGCAACCACAGAGCATACGAGATAATACCTTGGCTCTGATACCAATTGTTGCGGAAGCCAAATGTATATAGTGTGAATAAGTCACAACTACTATACCAAAAATTATGGCAGACACCAAATAATAAATAAGACAATAAAGCAACAATAAAAGTAACACCAGACTTTACGAGGTTCAGCTAATTTTGCCTACTTCTCGGACACAACCAATATTTTATTCCACTCCAAAATACAAGTGAAATAATACTAAAGAGAGAAGATACAAATGCCTTAAGAAGATAAGAAGGCAAATGAGAGGTGTGTTTAAATCCTAAACATTAGGCCTTCTTTTATAGGGGGAAAATCCCCCCAACTTATGTCTCCCACCGATGTGGGACTTTGCCATATTCAACAGAATGTACTAAGAAACATTACATAAGCAATAAGGAAATTATGTCACTTTTAATTGGGACAAAATTAGTAGACGATGATGGTTGAAAGTGGAAATCCATGTGATGCACCTTCATATACTACAATGGCAAGTCATTGTACTTTAGAACAAGAATATTTCATTTAAATATGTTAGCACATAATATTGGATATTTCCTTCTTTTAGAAAAGAATGCTCAAGAGAATTCTCGTTGAACTTCCTTGTAGAAATCACACCAGGTAGCCAGTTTAAAGAGCTGCTTTTATTAGGGATTAAGACATGTTTGCTCATTAAAAGATTTTTTTAAAATTATTTTTCTTTTTTGGAAATCAGTAGTTGGCCATGAAAATTTCGCTTTTCAGATGAATTTTGAAATTTTTTCGAGAAGTTGAAAACTCCAAAAAAATTTCAATTCAGATTAAAGAATGAAAAATATTTTCGACATCAAAACAAGCTACTACAGATAAATTAGAACAAAAAATAATGTGCATGTAAAGCTAAAATATCTAAAAGGTTAAATTATTGTGAACAAGACCAAACTGAACATAAAGGGACAAGCAGATATATATAAATTATCAGGCTAGAACGCATAACAATATCTCAAGTTTTAGCATTCAGAAAACGAAGGAGGAGAAGGGGGAGTAGAAAGAGGCCGGAAGTTATTTAAATAGTGGGTACAAGTTAAAACTTTTAAAAAAATAGGTATAAGTTAAATAGGGGCAACGAAATAAATACAATTTTTACAATTTACGATCGATTATCAAATTTGGGGCGATTCACAAATTTCGTACTAATACTACGCTTACCAGAAACACATATAGCATGCAAAAATAAAGACCTTACTCCTAACAGGGTATGGTGAAGATAGTATGTACGTATACCTTACTCCTTCTGAAAGAGAGTAGAGAGTGTTTTTAATTTCGAAAAGATCCTCGACTTAAAAAGATGAAAAGAGACTCTGTGCTATAAAAAACCAAAGAGTAATATGACACAGTATAACATGCCTAGTTCGGTGCCACTAATACAACATGCTTACCTAATAAATATTCTCCAATGAAAGGAGTTGGTTACCATATCTATCACTCCCCAAACTTTTTGGACAAAGTGAATCTACTAAAGAAACAAAATAACATAGGCAATATGGAAATTAGGTCACTTTTGACTGGGACCAAAATTAGTGGATGATGATAGTTAAAGTGGAAATCCATGTGATGCAACTTCATATACTACTATGGTAAGTCATTGTACATTAGAACAAGATTTTCATTTAAATATGTTAGCTCATCATTTTGAATTTATCCTTATTTTAGTTCAAGAGACTTGTACTTGAACTTTCTTCTAGAAATAATACCATATGGCCACTCTAAAAAATTATTATTTAGAAATTAGACAAAGTGTTATAAATTTCAATTTTTTATTTCAATTTTTCGAGATCTTAATATTCTAAACTGTTGTAAAATTAAGGATTTTAGTTAAAAATTCAAGAAGAAATAAATAATGGCTAAATTCTAAATAGTAGCTTCCAAGATAGTTGTTTGTGCACTTCCCTCAACTTCTTTTTGAAGCACGTTATTTAGATACATGATGGATTGTGACCTATTTAATTGAATTTACAATATGTTATATAGTAGGATAACAAATCAAATTTGGCGTGATTCACAAATTTAGTAATATTTACGCTTATTTAAGTAAAGTTTTTAAATCGAATATCTTTAGTTAGAGTTATAATCAATTTATGTAAGATAATCAATCAACTTTGGTGTGATTCACATCACACTTATCAGAACCATATAACATGCAAAAAGGGCTTCATAATTGAATTTGTAGAAATAGTAACAGTTAGTCGCTCTAAATGGTTGTCATTGTATTTTAAATATCAATTTTTTCAGTTTAATTTTTTTGTCTTGAATTTTTTTAAAATTAAGTATTTTAGTTTAAAATTTCAGAACAAAATAAATACAGATAAATTTCTAAATAGCATCTCTGAAAATGATTGTTTGTGCGCTTGCCCCGTTGAATTTCCACATTGGATCTCTTGCAATTGTTTGGTGCAATAGATGTTTCATAAGAAGTTCTATTGTCCCCTTTCCAATTGTCGTTTTCTTCCTTGTCCTAAATATATTTCAATATTATTAGATTATCAAGTCGAATTTACCCAGACCCCACCTTATGGGAATATACTGAATTGTTGTTGTTGTATCAATTCGAATTTAAAAAAAAAATACATTGAAAGACAACAGCATCACTATCAAACATATTTGAAAAGAAGCAGACCAACGTGCAAACCTTTTGGCAAATAAAGAACACAAATACAAAGGAAATGAAGTTTCTTCTCCTGACAATTCTAGTTGTGTGGCATATGAAAGATTTTAAAATTTTGGTTTAGTCAAATTTTTATTGTACCATAATAAAATGGTCACACCCATATTACACTTTCTTCGTTCGTGGAAAATGGGCTTCATGGTCAGCGTATTCAAACGGGCAACGATTATAACACGTGTCAGTTTTATTCGTTCGTGTAACAAATATAATATATATCAATTATATATGTTCGCACAATTATATTCATTCGTATAATGAATACAATATGTATAAACTGTGTCGTTCGTATAATCACACTCGTTCGTGAAACGAATATAATTGTGTCAACTACAACCAAGGTGAGATACAAGGATATGTACAAATGATACAACATATCGATTATATACATGGTATATACAAAGGATACACCAGGTATTGGTTGTATTAGTTCGCGCGGTGAATACAACTAGGCGAAATACCAAATACAGCAAATAAAATATTCTTGTCGAGAGTTGAACTTAGACCTCCGCTAACTATGTGTGCGCTCTAACCAACTAAGTTGTCACGACCCAAAATCCACTAAGGGTCGTGGTGGCACCAGACACTGTTGTCAGGCAAGCCAACCAAGAATACATAATTAAATTCCAGTGTTAGTATTTGTGGAAATCATTGTTTTTGTACGTTAAATATTAGATATTAACAATTTTACAAAATAAACATAAAGTCGATAAAAGACTTGATACTGAATAATCCAAGATACTCCCAGAATCCGGTATCACAAGTGCATGAGCATCTACAGATAAGAAAATAAAATACAGTATCCGTCCGAAATACAGTGGATAAGAAATAAGTACAATATACTAAAAGGGACTATACTACCTGTGGGTCGCCTCGAATGCAACTCACCTAGTCCCAGAATCATCCGCGCTGCTACACACAGAAGGCCACTAGGGTTACATATACCTGTACAACAAAAATGCACAAAAATGTAGTATGAGTACGTAAATAAAGTATACTCAGTGAGTATCCCGCCTAATCTCGAAGAAGTAGAGATGAAATGATCGGCTTCAATACTTGCTAGAGGTGCAATAATAATATACTAAAAGTGTGAGAAAATTATGAATTTTTATAGCAGTTCTAACTCGCAAGGCGGAAAAACAGGTAAACACCTTTAACAAATAATAAAGAATTTTCAAGTTTACTTTTCATTATCTTATAAATTTATATCAAGCCATGAAAGGCAATATTCACATTTAAAATACTCAGGAAATAATATATATCATGCGCAAATCATGCCGAGGTCGATGGCCCGCTCCAACAAAAATGTAAGTTGTGCACTATCGAGGGTCAAACGGTCCGAACCATACATGTATCTATTTAATCTGCCGAGGCGTTCGGTCTGTTCCATGAATAAACACATACCCTGCTCGTGAATCATGCATGCGACGTAGGTACACATAGAGATACATGCTCTATCAGTCAATTAAGAACTTACCGGGGAATACTTATCCAAATAACAATTTCTCTTTTAACAAATTCAGGAAAAATGACGTTTAATCCTTTTTTTTAAAATTCACTTACTAATTCAATGTGATTTAAGCAATTCAGGTTGTCAATGGGTTCATAAATAATCCAAGTATAACATGCTTTTGAATCCTAACTACCCGGATAATAGCATAATAGTAGCTACGCACGGACTCTCGTCACCTCGTGCGTGCGTAGCCCCCGCAAATAGGAGCACATAATCAATTATTTTACCTATGGGGACAATTCCCTCTTACAAGGTTAGAAAGGAGACTCAGCTCGCTCTGAAGATCCATAACCGGCATTCCACGCCCTTCCGAAGACTCTACTTGATGCACCACGCTCCAAAACTAGCCAAACGTTTACGCAAATTCATTAATATATGCTCAATTATTCATTACAATCTAATTTATAGCAGTTCCTAACTCCGATAGAAAAGTTGACCAAAATGCCCTCGGGCCCACGTGCCCGAAATCCTAAATTTTTTGAAGATAAAGATTAGGGAAAATACCTTGGTATAAAGATTAGTTTACTCATAGCCTCACAAACTCAAATATATGATTTCTCTAAATTTCATACCCATAATCGTGGTCAAATCCCAAAAATACAAATTTTCTAGGTTTTTCCTCAAACCCCAAGTTTTCTATAATTTTCCAAGTCTAAGGGTGTGTTTGGTATGAAGGAAAATGTTTTCCTAAAAAATGTTCTCATGGAAAATGAGTGGTTTTATCACTTATTTTTTCTTGTTTGGTTGGTAAGTGGAAAATATTTTCTGGAAAATATTTTCTATTGTTTGGTTAGAGAGTAGAAAATAGTTTTTTTTAGAAAAATATTTTTTATGCAACTCTCCTCACCCCTCCCTCCCACCTCCCCCACCCCTCCCCCGCCCATTCCCTAAGTCTCTAAAAAAAGAAAAAAAAAAGAAGAAAAAAAATTTCTTTGGAGAGGGGGTGTGGTGGATTGGTGAGGGTGACAAAGGTTGAGAAAGAGCTTTGGAAAATGTTTTTCCTTCTTTTGATAAGGAAAACATTTTCCTCCAATTGGAGGAAAATAAATTGATAAGAAAAATATTTTCCAAAACATTTAAGCCAACCAAACATGGGAAAATTGGAAAACATTTTCCAGAAAATGTTTTCCTTCATACCAAACACACCCTAAATCCATATATAAATCTTGTATATACTCAAAACTAGTAGAATTCACTTACCTCATGCTTGGTGATGAAAATAGCACTCCAAAGTTGTTCCAAAATCGGCTCTCATTGAAGAAATAAAGTAAAAATGAGTCAAACTTCGATTTTCAAAGAAAATCTCTCTACCTCCAGCAGTTTCCGCATCTGCGAAAATTTGACCGCATATGCGGAAAATTCCCGCATCTGTGAAAAATTTTCGAATCGGCGGTCCCGTATCTTCGAAAAATTTCCGCATCTGCGGTTATGACAGTTAGCAACACTTTTCTCGACACGAAAATGGGCAAAACTTCCTCATACGATGTCCAAATTCGATGATTCTTTTTGTTGTGGATCCGTAATTACGATACAAATCTAATAGTATAATAAAAACTTAATTTGGAGCTCATTTGATTAATATGGTAGCCTTTTCTATCCGAAGAAACAATATTGAAACATCAAATAAGAGTGTGATTACCACCCGAAACACATTCGAGGCCCCCGGAACCCCGACCAATCACACCAACCAGCCCCATAACACATTACGGACTTGTTCAAAGCCTCAAATCACATCAAACAATGCTAAAGTCATTAATCAACCTCCAATCAAAGCTTTATGAACTTTAGAACTTCCAACATCTACTTTCGATGCTTAAACCTATCAAATCATGTCTGATTGGCCTTAAATTTTACACACAAGTCATATTCGACATTACGGACCTACTCCAACTTTCATAATTGGATTCCGACCCCGATATCAAAAAGTCCACCCCCGGTCAAACTTCTCAAAAACCTTCAAATTTCTATTTTTAGCCAAATGGCTCCAAAATGACCTACGGACCTCCGAATTCACTTTCGATCGCGCCCTTAACTACAGAATTACCATAAAGAGCTATCTACAGTCTTAAAATCCTAAATGGACATCGACAACACTGAAGTGTACTTCAAGCCAAACTTACGAAATTTCTTCTAAAATGCTAACTTCCACAATAGGCGCCAAAGTGCTCTCGGGTTATCCGAAACCTGAACCGGGCATATGCCCAAGGATAAAATCATGATACAAACCTGCTAGAACCTTTAGATCCTGATTCCGAGGTCATTTACTCAAAATTTTCATCCTAGTTCATTCTTTTAACTTTAAGCCTCCGAAATGAGAATCGTCTTTCCAAATCAACCCTGAACTTCCCGAAATCCAATTCTGACCACGCGTACATGCCATAATACCTTAAACAAAGCTGCTCGTAGCCTCCGATTACTGAACGGAGCACTAGAACTCAAAATAACCGGTCGGGTCGTTACATAAGCTACGAGAGATTTTGTTGCTCTCTTGTTTCGGTTCAAAATAATTAGTCTTATATTTCATAAATTTTCAATAAAATTTAAATATATTTATGAACGGTAAATTTACCGAAATCATAGATACAAATGGTAAATACATTATAAGTGTTTGATGTGGTGATTTTCCCAATTAAAAAAATATCATGTTTAGATCTTTTCCTATATATAAAAGATAGATCTCTTATGTGTACAAGTACATTTTTCACATATTAAAAAAAGAAGATAAATTCATAATAGTAAAAATAAATTTGTAAAGATCCACAAATCATTTATTCTTGGTTCGGTCCTAAAAACGGAACCTAACAAAAAAGTTAAAATATCATGGTATAGCCAGTTTTTACACTGGTCAATAAAAAATAGTCACCGTTTATCAAGTCAATGAAAAATAGCCACTAGTTTGCTGCAACAGGGACCGATCCAGTATAATATATGGGAGTTGTGGTGCATTTGTGTACGAACTCCAGCATATTATGCTGGACCGGTATACTTTGCTAACTCCTGTAAAATTTGTGGGAGATTGGAGCACCAGTGCTCCAAACTCCAGTATATTATACTAGACAATTATACTTGGTGGAACTCCGGTAAAATTTACGGGAGTTCCACCATAATTATGCTTGAACTCCCGTAAAATTTGCGGGAGTTCCAGCATAGTTATCCTGAAACTCCCGTAAAATTTACGGGAGTTCAAGCATACTTAGGCTGGAACTCTCGTAAAATTTGTGGGCGTATTTTTCAGATTTTGAATAGTGTTTTCGCTCAGATTTAAAGTGGCTAAAATTTGATGACTTTTAAAACTTGGCTATTTTTCAACGACCAGTGATAAATCTGGCTATTTTTGAATTTGTCGCTACAAAAAATAAACATATATTGGTCTAAGATCACTATTCGCTTTCAACTATATTAGGCCCATTAGGTTCAAAAGAGGCCCACTCCTAACTTGTAAACACATGATCAACAACTCAATGGAAAAACCATATATGCAAACATGTGAGATGGGCTAAATTCTCGATTTGCTTTAACAATTGGGCCAAGTTGTCCATGCCCAATTACGAATTAAAGTAAAAAAGGCAAGGGCTAGCCAGTTTTTGCACTAATCATTCAAAAATAGTCAGCATTTATAAGATTTTTGAAAAAAGCCACTATTTACTGCAATACAAAAAGTTTCAGCATAATATACTAGAGATCAGTGCACCTGTGTATGAACTTCTAGTATATTATGATGGAACTCCAACACACGAAAAGTTCCAGCATAATCCTGGAGATTAGAGCACCTATGTATGATTTTTTAGCATATTATGCTGGGCCGGTATATTATATTAGAACTCCACTATATTATGCTGGAAGTCCAGAAGTTGGATGTAACGATCCGATTGATCGTTTTGACTATCTGCACTTTCGCTCGGTGATTTAGAAATAAACTCTATGTTTCGAAGCCATTAGAGCCTCATTGTAGCCTTCCATGAGTTGTGAGCGCAGTCGGGTATTGACCGGGGGGCTTATATGCTAAAAACTGATATAAATAAGAATTTTTACCTAAAAGGATAATTTTAGTTGATTTTGATTAACTTTTTGAATAAATAGACCCGGACTTGTATTTCACCGGTCCTAGTGAGTCTGTATTAAAATATGGAATCTAGGCGTATGTTCTAATTCGAATTCTGAGGTCCCTAGCTGGAGTTGTGAATTTTTATTGAAAATTAAAACTTTGGAAAGTATAATATTTTTATGAATTGATGAATGTTTGGAATTCTTGATACCGGTCCGTATTTTTATTTCGGGGCTCAGTACTGGTCCAATATAATATTTTTGACTTATTTGTAAAATTTGGTGGGAAACGGAGTTGGTTTGACGTTATTTGGACCTCCGGTGGTAAAATAGAGATTTCTAAGCTTTCTTGAAAATTTCATTTTATTTGGTATCCAATTCGTAGTTCTACGTGTTATTTTGGTGATTCGATCATGCGAGCTAGTTTGTATGATATTTTTAGACAGGTGTGCACTTTTAGTTTGGAGTCTCTAGAGGCTTGAGTGTATTTTTGGATCATTGGTTGAGGGACTAGTAAAGTTAAGAAATTTAGGAGTTTAACCATGGTCAATTTCAGGTAGATGACCTCTTTTTATTGTTTTGAGTGCGCGAAAAGGTCTATAGCCTATTTTACTTATTTGTGTCCAGGAGGTTCCAGATAAGTTACAGAATGATTTCATATCATTTTGAAGAAGTTTGGGGTTTGGTGGTTTCTGGTGCGACACTGTTCATTTGCAATTGTGAAGCTTTTATGGCAATTGCGAGAACACTGTTCGTTCGCAATTACGAATACTTTATGACAATTGCGAAAATATTGTTCATCCGTAATTGCCAACCATTTGTGGCAATTGCAAAAATACTATTCATTTATAGGGGATTTTCATACCAAAACATTGGGTATGTATCTTCAATCAATTTCCAACCATATTTTATGATACATCAAATTCATGATAAATCTATGGAAATTTTTGGGAATATTTTCAAATTTTTGAAAAATAAAAATTTAGTATTTGAGAGTCTAATAGGACTCAGATTTTAAAATATAACACACATTTTGACTCATAAGGCTATGGGTAGTCAAGACCTACCCTTAGACCCGGGTTTTGACTGGGCGGGCCCGGGGTTTCAGTTTTGTTAACTTTTCAAAAATTGAATAAAATTCGTAGCTTTAATAAGTAAAGTTGTTTTCTCTTGCATTGTGATATATTCAAGCCGTCATTGGCTAGATTGAGCGAGCGGAGGCAAATTTGTAGAGAAAAAGGCTAAGTTGAGTGTTGAGTTAACCAAATCAGGATAAGTATTTTGCCAAACTTTGTTGGGGGAATTTTGTCCTATTTCTCATTGTTTGATACATGCGGGGGTGATTCATATATGAGATAACGAGCATATATGTATGTGATGGGGTTAATCATGTTCGAGGGTAGATTGTGATCTAATCGTGTCTTGCAAAATTACGTAACTCCCTTGCTTCATGCTTCACTTGATTTTCCGATATTAAGAACGTAGTATAAAATATTAGTAGTCAAGACTTAGTCTAATATAACTTGATAGAATTTTGAGAATACATTAATGCGTCTAGTTTGGTCATATATATGCGTAATCATTACTACATTGCTACAGTTTTTTGAGATGTTGGATTATATACTTGTGTTGTTGATAATTTGTGATATTTGTGGAAGTAAACTTCCCTTGAAGCCTTATTGAATCATTGTTGGCTTAGAAATTCTATGATTTAGAATTTGTTGGAATATTCATCTAAACATTCTTCCCAATGATATTTATACTTTCTACCTTGTCACTTTATTGATATCACATGCTTGGTAAGGAAGAGTGTAAAGAACGAAGGGTGATGCCATACCATTTCATATTCATTATTACGTGAGGAAGAGTGCAAAGCACAAGGGTGATGCCATGCCATTTCATATACATTATTACGTGAGGAACAGTGTAAGCACAAAGGGTGATGTCGGCAATTTCATATTCATTATTATGTGAGGACGAGTGTAAAGCATGAAGGGTGATGCCATGCCATCTCATATTCATTATTATGTGAGGAAGAGTGTAAAGCACGAAGGATGATATTGTGTCATTTCATATACATATTAATGTAAGGAAGAGTGTAAAGCATGAAGGCTTATACCGTGCCATATCTTATGCATTATCATGTGAGGAAGAGTGTAAAGCAGGAAGGGTGATGCCATGCCATTCATTTATACTGTTATGCTTTTAACATTGTGAGGCCATGGCACGAAGGGTGTTTCCGTGAAGGTGAGGATGAGGGGACATGCATTACAACAACAACAACAACAACGCCTATCCAGTATAATCCCACCAAGTGAGGTCTGGGGAGAGTAGGATGTATGCAGCCTTACCCCAGGGAGATCGTTTTCGAATGAACCTCAGCTAAAGAAGATGAATGAGGCCCTGATAGCAAGTAATAGCAACACAAATAGTTAGAAAACTAAATCGGAGATAACAATAAAGAATAGCAAGATAGTACCGATAACAAGTAATATCAAGATAGTATATTTAGACAGATAAGTCCAAGACAACACACAAAAATATGATGAAGTCCTGCTAGCAAACTACAGAATTACTGAAGGTAGGTAGCAGAACAAGATACGCGGCTATAGCAAACTAAGGAAAAAAGGTATCATACTAGCACTAAATTCCCTTGATAGTATTTAACATTCCCCCAAAAGAAAATACTAAAGGGAGCTAGTTACTAGCCAACCTCTGTTGTGTGTCAAAGTCTTGGATACACAATCACGTTTCGTATCCTAGCAGTGGTCTTCATCATAATCATGGCCCCTAATTATAAAAATCCATTGTTCGTTATCTAAACAACTTATCTGGAAAACTGCATTACAGTGATAAAAATAACTATCTAGTATAGTCCCACAAAGTCAGGTCTGGGAGGGAAATACATACACAGGCCTTACCCCTACCTGAAAGGCAGAGAGGTTGCTTCCAATCAACCCTCAGCTCAGGAGAAAGAGAACAGAAAGAGGAGGAAAAAGAAAAAGAAAAAGCAAAAAAGCATTAGTGACTCCAGCAAAAATCGCATAAATAGTTAACTAAACATAAAACCAAAAATTAAAAGGCATGCTATAATATCTACCATTAACTACCATAAAGGGGCATACAACATGCAAGTCATCTATGGAGGGTCCAACCAAACCCCACCTAGCCCTGATAATGAAGTACGAAAACCTCTACAAGCCCCTATTCTACAACCATTATACTAGACCTCCAGACTTTCCTATCAAGGGCCATGTCCTCGGAAATCCGCATTTTTGCCCATGTCTTGCCTAATCACCTCTCCCCGGTACTTCTTAGACCTCCCTCTGCCTCGCCTCACGCCAACCACTATCAGCGACTCACAACTCCTCACCGGGGCATCAAGGCTTCTCCTATGCGTATGCCTGAACCACCTAAGCCTCGTTTCCCGCATTTTCTCATCCATTGGGGCCACCCCCACCTTGTCCCGAATAACTTCATTCTTAATATTATCTAACCTGGTGTACCCGCACATCTACCTAAACATCCTCATCTCCGCAACCTTCGCTCTCTGAACATGATAGTTCTTAACCAGCTATGACTCCGCCCCATACAACATGGTAGGTCTAACCACAGCTCTATAAAACCTCCCCTTGAGTTTCGGTGGCACTTTCTTGTAAGACAAGACTCCTGATGCAAGCCTTCATTTCGTCCACCCTCCCCCAATATGGTAAGTGATATCCTCGTCGATTTTCCCGTCCCCCTAAATCACCGACTCGAGATATTTAAAATTGTCCCTCATGGGGATGACCTGAGCTCCAAGCTTCACGTCTCTGCCTACTTCGCTTGACTCAGCGCTGAACTTGCACTCCAGGTATTCTGTCTTAAACCTGCTTAGTTTGAAACCCTTAGACTCTAGAGTCTATCTCCATACCTCCAACCTCTCGTTAACACCGACCCTTGTCTCATCAATCAGGACTAGGGCATCAGCAAATAGCATACACCAAGGCATATCCCCTTGAATATGGCATGTCAGTGCATCCATCATCAAGGCAAATAAGAAAGGGCTAAGCGTGGATCCTTTATGAAGCCCCATAACCACCGGGAAGTGGTCTGAGTTGCCACCCACCATCCTAACCCTAGACTTCGCTCCATCGTACATGTCCTTGATCGCTTTGACGAGGGACATGCATTATGATGTGATATTTATTTTCCGTGTATACACTTCCACCCTTACCTTGAGTTATTATTGTCATAATTAAACATTCTGAGTAAATATATAATAATTCTCCCATAATTGACCTCTATCTCAATTGTTGTTATGTTGTCTATGTTTTTTACTTGCTTAACTAGCATATGCTATGCTTATTTCTTGCTTTGAAATTATTCTCATGTCATACTTATTCTGCCGCACTCTAGTTTAATCATTCTATCATGCCAGTCATTCATGCCCTTACTTGTTAACTTGTAAAGATCATGTGTTTCCTTCTTATTTATCATATTTGTACTTTGTCCTCCAATATACTAGTTAATTAACATTGATACCCCCTTGCTTTCCAATTATTATTATTACTCACATGATTTTTATTTAGTCCTTTACTGTTGTCCACACGTATATCCTGGTTCATTGTTGCGAATTTACTACTTTGTAATTCCTATTATTGTGTTTTTTTCATATGGTTGGTTCTGTTATACGTTCATTTGTAAAGATGAGTTTAATGCACACATGGTGTTGTCGTGCTAATTGAATTATATAAATTTATTTATACATGGTGAGGATGAGATAAAAGCATGAAGGGTGTAACCTTGCCATGTGATTTCATATTTTAGATATACTTATCATACTAGGAAAGATCGTAAATCTTCTACTATGATTTTTTTTTGTAATTGTTGATTGTCTCGCCGAGTTGTATGTGATACCTTTATCTATTATGATTTGAACTGCTTTAATTGTTAATCTAACATACAAGTTATAAACATAAGCATATTTTCACTAAAATCCTCGTCACTCTTTCGACGAGGTTAGAGAAAATTCTTACCAGCACATGGTGTCGGTTGTACTGATACTGTACTTTTGCACATTGCATGCAAATCTTGGATCGGAGCTGTCAGTGACGTCAGGTGCTTATTCAGAAGATGTTCGTGCGTTTTGATATAGCTGCTACTTGTCCTTAATGGCTTAGGTTATTGCTAATTTGTTTATGTAACCTTCAAACATAACTGTAACGACCCGGCCCGTCGTTACGGGAATTACCACCCCGTTACCTTGCATTTACATATATTATGCTTTTAAAACAGTATTAGAGTATATCGGGTGAGTTAGGAGTGATTTGGATTGAAAATGAAACAAATAGCATGTTTGAAGAAAGCTTGAAAATGAAAAGTCAACCAAGAGTTGACTATTGAGTTAGAGTGCTCGAAACCGGATTCCGATGATTCGACTAGTTCCGGAGGATCATTTATGACTTAGGAGAGCAATCGGAATTGAATTCGGAGGTCCGGTGTAGTTTTAGGCTTGAATTGGCGAAGGTTGAATTTTGGCGAAATCCGGATGATAGGTGATATTTTGATCCGGGGGTCGGAATGGAATTCCGACAATTTCTGTAGCTTCGTTATGTGATTTTGGATGTGTCCGCAAATTTTCAGGTCATTTGGATTTCGTTTGATCGGGTTTTGGATTGAATGTTAGTTTTGAAAGTTTTGAAGAAACTTAGGCTTGAATCCGTGAGTAATTGGTGATTTTGATGTTTAGTATGGTGTTTTTATGATTGGAGCAAGTTCGTATCATGTTTTGGGGTACGTTGGTGGTTTTCGTTGGGGTCCCGGGGGCCTCGGGATGATTTCGGACCATCAACCGGGCATTTGGACTTGGCAAAAATCTGCAGAAAACTGCAGGTTCTGCCCAGGCCCTTAAGCCTTCGCGTTCGCGTGACCAGTGTCGCGTTCGCGAAGGCCAAGCCTTTTTGTGCATCGCGTTCGCGGGAGAAGGAGTCGCGTTCGCGTAGGTCTGGGGTGTTAAGCATCGCGAACGCGTTGCTTGGGTCGCGTTCGCGTAGGGTCGTGGTGTTGTGCTTCGCGTTCGCGGGAGGTCTATCGCGAACGCGTAGAAGAAATCCGGGTGGCTGGGAGTTTGAACATCGCGAACGCGTGGGATGAGTCGCGTCCGCGAAGGGTTACAGGATTTGAGCATCGCGAACGCGTGGCCAGCGTCGCGTTCGCGAAGGGTAAGGCGAGGCTGTTCATCGCGAACGCGTAGAGGGTCGCGCGAACGCGATGAACAATAGTGTCTGGCAGTGAATTAAATTGCAGAACAGAGGGGTTACGGGTTTACACCCCCAAAACACACATTTGAGCCCTAGAGAGAAGAAAACTCGAGGAAATCACTGAGAAGTCATCGGGTATTCGTCGGAGGTAAGATTCTTGACTCAAAAACATCAATTTATGGTAGTATTAACATCAATCTTCATGAAATTGGGTTGAAATCTTGAAGAAATATGGCCTAAGTATTAAAAACGGGATTTTTGGATTTGGAAGGCCATTTGAACTCCGATTTCGATAAATTTTATATGCACGGACTCGTGGCGAGATAAGGATCGCGTTGGTACTAATTTCGGAATTTTCCGAGCAGTGGGGCCCGGGGTCGGGTTTTACCAACTTAGTGTAATTATGCGAATTTCATATAAATTGAAGTGGGTTATGATTCTTTGACCCGTATTTGATATAATTATTGTTATTTGACTAGATTCTACACACGAGGCAACGAAATTCAAAGGAAAAGGCATCGCGGACGAGTCTACGACCGGCTAGAGGTGAGTAGTTTGTGTATATTGTAGCCTGAGGGTTCGAAACCCCGGCTTAGCACATTGTGACGCTAATAGGGCGTGGCTCGCACACCGTGGCAGGTGCGGGATTGATTATGATTGGGGATTGAGACTTGGTCCATCCCGGAAATGAATAATATGTTGTTAGTGTTGGAAATACATTGTGATTGCTATATTTGTGGGCTGTAAGCCAGGTTTGGGGCCTTGTGCCGATCTGTAGCGTCCTTAGAGGACAATATTTATGTGATAGCTAAAATTGCTTAAATCACTGATCTCAGTCCTGGGAATTGTAATCACATTTTTTGAAATGCTAAGTCACCGGCTTTTACAAACCTAATAAAGATAAAAGTATTTTTCATAAATTATGAATTGAGAACTGAAATAAGGAAAATGAATTGTTTTGTGACTTAATTGCTTATTGTGGACTGAGCATGGGATCGGGCTGCACGCCGCAGTGGTTGATATGAGGATCGGGCTGCACGCCGCAGCAGTATTGCGCTTGGGCCGTAGGAGCCCCTCCGGAGTCTGTACACACCCCCAGTGAGCGCCGTCGACGTTAAATTGGATCGGGCTACACGCCGTAGCGGTTATGTGCATTGCATTGCATCTGTATTTGTTGAATTACTCTGTGGTAGCTGTATTGTATTATTGTTGCTAGTTCGTAGGAGATTCGGACTGTAGTGTAGCATCATATTGTGGTATTTTGTGGATTTCTTACCGTCACCTACATATATATATTTGTTACTCGCTGAGTACTTAGTACTCACCCCTACTCCCTGCACCTTTTGTGTGCAGACTCAGGTACACAGGAGCAATAGACGGACATCTCCAGCATTTACATTGTCACATCGAGTTGCTGAGGTAGCTGCCTACGTTCGCAGAGCCTAGCTTCTCCTCTCATTCCAGTTGTTATCTTATACTTTGTATTCAGACTTGAGTACTTCTATATCGTACTCTCTATTTCCTGTTGGTTTTGTTAGAGGCTCTAGACTTGTGACTCCGGATCTTTGGGAGTATCAGTACTTTTGTTCAATATTATTATTATTGGAGTTCTTAAACTCATATATTCTTCTTGGGTTGTCCATTTGGGGACCGGTATTGTGTTATAATTAAATTGTTGGTCTGGCTGGCCTAGCTTGATTGTTGGGCGCCATCACGACCGGATTTGGGTCGTGACAGTAGAGTCTCGTGGATCGGTTATTAGGACTCGCGAGTCATGAGCCGGTTTAGTAGGCTTTCGCAGATCGGTACGTAGACGTCCGTATCTATCTTCGAAGGGCTACAGAAACTTTAGGAAAAACCTCATTTTCTTGGATTCATATCGTGCGATTTGTGTTATCATGAAATTAAATCTTTCCATATTCTATTCTCTCGTAGATGGCGAGAACACGAGCTAACGGACGTGGCGGACGACCACCAGTGGCACCCAGAGGTCGTGGTCGTGGTAGAGGTAGGGCAGCAGCACCAGCACCAGCACCTGTTGACCCACCAGTGGCCCAGACTCAGGACCAGATTCCAGCGGCGAACGCTCCGGCAGTTCAGGTTCAGGCACCGGCAGTGCCTATTGTGATACCGGGTCTTCAGGAGACCTTGGCTCAGATATTATCAGTGTGCACAGGCTTGGCACAGGTAGTTGCTGCTACTGCTGCAGTATCTTCTTCACAGGCAGGGGGAGGTAATCAGACCCCCGTGGCTCACACACCCGAGCCAGTTCAGCCAGTCGCGCCCGTTGCACCAGCTCCTGCATATGTGGTTCCAGTTATGCCCGACGATGAGCAGCGTCGTTTGGAGAGATTTGAGAGGCTACAGCCTCCGACATTCAGTGGAGCTGAGGGCGAGGATGCCCAGGGTTTTCTTGACAGATGTCAGCGCATGCTTCGTACCGCGGGTATTCTAGAGTCCAGCGGTGTTTCATTCACCACTTTTCAGTTCACAGGTGCAGCATTTCAGTGGTGGGAGGATTTCGAGAGGCGTAGGCCCGCTGGGGCAGTGCCCCTCACTTGGCAGCAGTTCTCCACGGTATTTTTGGAGAAGTACATGCCTCAGTCTCAGAGAGAGGAGCTGCGACGTCAGTTCGAGTGGTTGAAGCAGGAGAGATGACAGTTAATCAGTACGAGATGAGGTTCACACAGCTGGCCCGTCATGCCATGTGGATGGTTCCTACAGACAGGGAGAGGATTCGGAGATTTATTGATGGTCTTATTTATCCCATCCACATATTGAAGACCAGGGAGAGAGCTTCGGCAGTTACCTTTGAGGAGGTGGTTGATGCTGCCCGTCATATTGAGACAGATCGCCGCAGAGAGCGTGAGGAGAGAGAGGCTAAGAGGCCTTGTAGTACTGGTAGTAGCTGGGGTTGTTCATTCAAATCTCATCAGTCAGGACGTGCAGAGTCTAGTGGAGTATCATCATGTCGTGGTCGTCAGGGCCATCAGGGTCGTCAGCAGAGTCAGCCTGCATTGAGTGCTCTTCCAGCCCAGAGCTCTGCTCCTGCTTCCTAAGAACAGGATTCATCTACAGCGAGGGGTCCTCAGCAGCCCCTTCTTCCATATTCAGGCCGTTGTTTCGAGTGTGGAAATTTGGGCCATATGAAGAGAGAGTGTCCTCAGTGGCTTCGTAGGCGGTCTCAGCAGAGGGGCCAGCCCTCGTCTTCTACTCCTGTTTCTTCAGCACCAGCACAGTCAGCTAGGAGTGGTTGCTAGGTGGCCAGGGGTCGCCCTAAGGGCGAGGATCATACCGGTGGAGGCTAGGCTCGTTTCTATGCTCTTCCGGATAGGAAGGATGCTAGTGCTTCAGATGCGGTTATTTCAGGTATTATCTCAGTCCGCCACAGGGATGCTTCTGTCTTATTTGATCCCGGATCCACCTATTCTTATGTCTCTACTTATTTTGCACATCATTTGGGTACGACCCGTGGTATTCTTGCTTTGCCCGTACATGTGTCTACCCCAGTGGGGGATACTGTTATTGTGGATCATGTATATCGATCATGTATTATTACTATTGGGGGTCTGGAGACCCGAGTTGATTTATTACTACTGGGCATGGTAGATTTTGATGTAATTCTAGGCATGGATTGGCTATCTCCTTATCATGCGATTCCAGACTGTCATGCCAAGACAGTCACACTAGCTATTCCAGGTAATCCGAGGATCGAGTGGCGTGGCTTGACCGATTATGTGTCCGACAGGGTGATTTCTTATATAAAGGCCCAACGAATGATTGGCAAGGGTTGTTTATCTTATTTGGCCTTCATTAGAAATGTTGAGGCCCAGACACCCTGTCTTGATTCAGTCCCCATTGTGAGGGAGTTTCCGGATATATTTCCAGCAGACCTGCCAGGCATGCCGCCTGACAAAGATATTGACTTTGGTATTGACTTGGTGCCGGGCACTCAGCCCATTTCTATTCCTCCTTATCGCACGGCACCAGCGGAGTTAAAAGAATTGAAAGAACAGCTTCAGGAACTCTTAGATAAGGGTTTCATTCGTCCAAGTGTGTCACCTTGGGGTGCACCCGTGTTGTTCGTAAAGAAGAAAGATGGCACAATGAGAATGTGCATTGATTACAGAGGCAGCTGAACAAGGTAACAATGAAGAATAAATATCCATTACCTCGTATCGAGGACCTATTTGATTAGCTACAAGGAGCTAGTGTATTTTCTAAGATTGATCTTCGATCGGTTATCATCGCTTAAAGATTAGATATCGTGATATTATGAAGACAGCGTTCGGGACGCGATACGGGCACTACGAGTTCCTCGGTGATGTCTTTCGGGCTAACTAATGCCCCAACAAGCATTCATGCACTCGATGAATAAGTGTATTTCGGCCGTACCTCGATTCTTTTGCGATTGTGTTTATTGATGATATTCTGGTATATTCACGCAACCAAGGAGGAGCATGCACAAGCATTTGAGAGTGGCATTGCAGAGGTTGAGAGAAGAGAAGCTTTATGCAAAATTCTCTAAGTGTGAGTTCCGCTTGATATCGTGGGTTTTCCGGAACACATAAGTGTCCAGCCGATGGTATTCCGGTTGATCCTCGAAGGTCGAGGCAGCGGGCACTGGCCCGCACCTTCCTCGCCCACGCAGATTCGGAGTTTTCTCGCCTTGGCAGTGCTATTATCGTCGGTTTGTTCAGGATTTCTCATCTATTGCTTCACCGTCGACTAAGTTGACACAGAAGAATGCTCCATTTGCGTGGTCTGATGAATGTGAAGAGAGCTTTCAGAAGCTCAACGAGGCTTTGACCACGGCTCCAGTAGTACTTGTGTTACCATCGGCCTCGGGGTCATATACGGTGTATTGTGATGCTTCCAGAGTTGGACTCGGTTGTGTGTTGATGCAGGAGGGTAGAGTTATTGCATATGCTTCTCGTAAGCTAAAACCCCACGAGAAGAACTACCATGTTCATGATTTGGAGTTAGTCGCTATTGTTCATGCCTTGAATATTTGGAGACATTACCTATATGGTATATCTTGTGATGTATATACAGACCACCGCAACCTTCAGCATTTTTTTTAAGCAAAAAGATCTAAATTTGAGGCAGCGGAGATGGCTTGAATTGCTTAAAGACTATGATATTACTATCTTGTACCATCCCTGGAAAGCCAATGTAGTGGCTGACGCATTGAGCCGGAAGGCTATTAGTATGGGCAGTTTGGCGTATATTCCAGTTGGGGAGAGACCCCTAGCAGTTGATGTTCAGGCGTTAGCTAATCAGATGGTAAGGCTGGATATTTCTGAGCCCAGTCGGGTGATGGCTTGCGTAGTAGCTCGTTCTTCTTTATATGATCGTATTCGAGAGCGCCAGTATGATGATCCACACTTACTTGTCCTTAGGACAGAGTTCAGCATGATGATGCCAGAGATGTCACTATTGATAGTGATGGTGTATTGCAGATGCAGGGCCGGATATGCGTGCCCAATGTTGATGGCCTTCGTGAATTGATATTGGAGGAGGCCCATAGCTCGCGGTATTCTATTCATCCAGGAGCCGCGAAAATGTATCAGGATTTGAAGCAGCATTACTGGTGGAGAAAGATGAAGAAAGATATTGTGAGCCATGTGGCTCGGTGTCTAAACTGTCAGCAGGTCAAGTATGAGCATCAGAGACCTGGTGGTGTATTCCAGCGTATTGATATTCCGGAGTGGAAGTGGGAAAGAATAACTATGGACTTTGTTAGTGGACTCCCTCGTACAACGAGGAAGTTTGATTCAGTTTGGGTGGTGGTGGATAGGTTGACTAAGTTAGCTCACTTCATCCCAGTGTGTACTACCTATACCTCAGAGCGGTTGGCAGAGATATTCATCCGTGAGATAGTAAGATTGCATGGAGTTCCTATTTCTATTATATCGTTACCCATAAGAAGTATTATCATGAATGCATAATACAGTTTCGGCCTACATAGTTATCATACGTATCATCCCGATGACTATGTTCAGATATGTACTAGGAATAAAAGATCATGGAAATATTGAGCACATGTTGCGTGCTTGTGTCATTGATTTTGGTGGTTCATGGGCTGATTATTTGCCTTTGGCGGAGTTTGCTTACAATAATAGCTATCACTCCAGCATTCAGATGGCACCGTATGAAGCTTTATATGGGAGGCGGTGTAGGTCTCCAGTCGGTTAGTTCGAGCCCGGCGAGGCTAGGTTGTTGGGGACAGAGTTAGTCCAAGATGCCTTAGATAAGGTGAAGGTGATTCAGGAGAGACTTCGCACAGCTCAGTCGCGTCAGAAGAGTTATGCAAACCGGAAGGTCCGAGATGTGTCTTATTCAGTAGGTGAGAAAGTGTTGCTGAAAGTTTCGCCTACGAAGGGTGTTATGAGGTTTGGAAAGAAAGGAAGGTTAAGCCCAAGGTTTATTGGACCTTTTGAGGTGCTTAGGAAAGTTGGGGAGGTGGCTTATATGCTTGCTTTGCCACCCGGTTTGTCGGGAGTTCACCCGGTGTTCCATGTATCTATGCTCCGGAAGTATGTCTGAGACCCGTCTCATGTGTTGGACTTCAGCACGATACAGCTAGATGAGGATTTGACTTATGATGTGGAACCAGTAGCCATTTTGGGTCGACAGGTTCGTAAGCCGAGATCTAAGGATATAGCTTCAGTGAAAGTGCAGTGGGGAGAGGTCGTCCCGTGGAGGAAGCAACTTGGGAGACCGAGCAGGAGATGCGAGGCAGATATCCACACTTGTTTGATACTCCAGGTATCTCTGGATCCCCTCGAGGACGAGCGTTTGTTTAAGTCGGGGAGAATGTAACGACCCGACCCGTCGTTACGGGAATTACCACCCCGTTACCTTGCATTTACATATATTATGCTTTTAAAACAATATTAGAATATATCGGGTGAGTTAGGAGTGATTTGGATTGAAAATGAAACAAATAGCATGTTTGAAGAAAGCTTGAAAATAAAAAGTCAACCAAGAGTTGACTATTGAGTTAGAGTGCTCGGAACCGGATTCTGATGATTCGACTAGTTCCGGGGATCATTTATGACTTAGGAGAACAATCGGAATTGAATTCGGAGGTCCGGTGTAGTTTTAGACTTGAATTGGCGAAGGTTGAATTTTGGCGAAATCCGGATGATAGGTGATATTTTGATCCGGGGGTCGGAATGGAATTCCGACAATTTCTGTAGCTTCGTTATGTGATTTTGGATGTGTCCGCAAATTTTCAGGTCATTCGGATATCGTTTGTTCGGGTTTTGGATTGAATGTTAGTTTTGAAAGTTTTGAAGAAACTTAGGCTTGAATCCGTGAGTAATTGGTGATTTTGATGTTTAGTATGGTGTTTTTATGATTGGAGCAAGTTCGTATCATGTTTTGGGGTACGTTGGTGGTTTTCGTTGGGGTCCCGGGGGCCTCGGGATGATTTCGGACCATCAACCGGCATTTGGACTTGGCAAAAATTTGCAGGTTCTTCCCAGGCCTTTAAGCCTTCGCGTTCGCGTGGCAAGGGCCGCGTTCGCGAAGGTCATTGTGCATCGCGTTCGCGGGAGAAGGCGTCGCGTTCGCGTAGGTCTGGGGTGTTAAGCATCGCGAACGCGTTGCTTGGGTCGCGTTCGCGTAGGGTCGTGGTGTTGTGCTTCGCGTTCGCGGGAGGTCTATCGCGAACGCGTAGAAGAAATCCGGGTGGCTGGGAGTTTGAACATCGCGAACGCGTGGGATGCGTCGCGTCCGCGAAGGGTTACAGGATTTGAGCATCGCGAACGCGTGGCCAGCGTCGCGTTCGCGAAGGGTAAGGCGAGGCTGTTCATCGCGAACGCGTAGAGGGTCGCGCGAACGCGATGAACAATAGTGTCTGGCAGTGAATTAAATTGCAGAACAGAGGGGTTACAGGTTTACACCCCCAAAACACACATTTGAGCCCTAGAGAGAAGAAAACTCGAGGAAATCACTGAGAAGTCATCGGGTATTCGTCGGAGGTAAGATTCTTGACTCAAAAACATCAATTTATGGTAGTATTAACATCAATCTTCATGAAATTGGGTTGAAATCTTGAAGAAATATGGCCTAAGTATTAAAAACGGGATTTTTGGATTTGGAAGGCCATTTGAACTCCGATTTCGATAAATTTTATATGCACGGACTCATGGCGAGAAAAGGATCGCGTTGGTTCTAATTTCGGAATTTTCCGAGCAGTGGGGCCCGGGGTCGGGTTTTACCAACTTAGTGTAATTATGCGAATTTCATATAAATTGAAGTGGGTTATGATTCTTTGACCCGTATTTGATATAATTATTGTTATTTGACTAGATTCTACACACGAGGCAACGAAATTCAAAGGAAAAGGCATCGCGGACGAGTCTACGACCGGCTAGAGGTGAGTAGTTTGTGTATATTGTAGCCTGAGGGTTCGAAACCCCGGCTTAGCACATTGTGACGCTAATAGGGCGTGGCTCGCACACCGTGGCAGGTGCGGGATTGATTGTGATTGGGGATTGAGACTTGGTCCATCCCGGAAATGAATAATATGTTGTTAGTGTTGGAAATACACCGTATTTGCTATATTTGTGGGCTGTAAGCCTTGTTTGGGGCCTTGTGCCGATCTGTAGCGTCCTTAGAGGACAATATTTATGTGATAGCTAAAATTGCTTAAATTACTGATCTCAGTCCTGGGAATTGTAATCACATTTTTTGAAATGCTAAGTCACCGGCTTTTACAAACCTAATAAAGATAAAAGTATTTTTCATAAATTATGAATTGAGAACTGGAATTAAGGAAAATGAATTGTTTTGTGACTTAATTGCTTATCGTGGACTGAGCATGGGATCGGGCTGCACGCCGCAGTGGTTGATATGTGGATCGGGCTGCACGCCGCAGCAGTATTGCGCTTGGGCTGTAGGAGCCCCTCCGGAGTCTGTACACACCCCCAGTGAGCGCCGTCGACGTTAAATGGGATCGGGCTACACGCCGTAGCAGTTATGTGCATTGCATTGCATCTGTATTGTTGAATTACTCTGTGGTAGCTGTATTGTATTATTGTTGCTAGTTCGCAGGAGATTCGGACTGTAGTATAGCTTCATATTGTGGTATTTTGTGGATTTCTTACTGTCAGCCTACATATATATATTTGTTACTCACTGAGTACTTAGTACTCACCCCTACTCCCTGCACCTTTTGTGTGCAGACTCAGGTACACAGGAGCAATAGACGGACATCTCCAGCGCTTACATTGTCACATCGAGTTGCTGAGGTAGCTGCCTACGTTCGCAGAGCCTAGCTTCTCCTCTCATTCCAGTTGTTATTGTATACTTTGTATTCAGACTTGAGTACTTCTATATCGTACTCTCTATTTCCTGTTGGGTTTTGTTAGAGGCTCTAGACTTGTGACTCCGGATCTTTGGGAGTGTCAGTACTTTTGTTCAATATTATTATTATCGGAGTTCTTAAACTCATATATTCTTCTTGGGTTGTCCATTTGGGGACTGGTATTGTATTATAATTAAACTGTTGGTCTGGCTGGCCTAGCTTGATTGTTGGGCGCCATCACGACCGGATTTGGGTCGTGACAATAACATGTATTTATTTATATTAGTTTTGAAATTCCAAATATTAGAAGCTCGCTACCAGGTTTTGGGTAAATTTGTAAATATTTAGTTATCTATTTTCTATTCTCCTATAATCTACGTTGAGTTGTATTTTTTTTAAGTTCGCTTACCTAGCGGGTTGAGTTAGGTGCCATCATTATTTATGGTTTTTGGGTCATTACAAGGTGGTAATAGAGCACTAGGTTCGTAGGTTTTACGAGTCATAAGCAAGTGTCTAGTAGAGTCCTGCGGATCGGTATAATGACATCCATACCTATCTTCGGGAGGCTACATGGCATTTAGGAAAATTTTCCCTTTTTTCGTCTCTTATCGTGCGAATTTTCTTTAGCTTGAAATCTATTACTTTGACTCTTCCTGATCACTAATATGTGATGTTGTGCGCTCAGTATTCGCTATATGCCGTCGATTGTGATGCTGCAAACAGATTACAATGGGCTATGGATGATTGATTATCATAGAAATGTGATGTCTAACCTCGGAAGCAGAAGCAATGTTAAATCTTCTAGTCGTTCATTTATGGTATGAGGCGGGTTCATATGTCTGGTTGGAAAGCATAGATATGAGAAGATTTTTGGTGGCCAGGCTATTGTGATTAATGTGAGTTCATGACAAGGTGTATATTTGAGTATAACCAGTGGGCCATCTATTGCATGATGAGTTTGGACCGTGTGTCTCGTATGAGGTTTCCATTTGGGGTAGTGCATATGTCATTATTTTAGAGCATTTGGGGAAGTTGTTTGACTATTGCAATGATGGGTAAGCGTTTGGCAGAATTTTCAAGGTGTTCTATGATGAAATTTCATGAATTTTTGAAGTATTCGGCTAAATAGCCGTGTGAATCGGGGCATGTTGTAAAGATATAGTAATTTGGGGTGTCGATGAGCTGATATATGGCTTTGATCTAAGTGGTGGAGTTTGCTAATGATGATCGAATTATAGGGTCATGGTTCGTATCAGTTTATAGGCTTAAGGATTGCTTGGTTATTTCTTCGAATGGTCATATGCTGATGAAGCATGGTTTTCTTGATATGTATTAGTTGTGCATTGAAGATCACAGTAAGATGAGAAGTTATTTAGTAGGTCCTAGCGAGTTCCGTGTCTTATGTGGCCTTTAAGGACTTTTGAATTTTTGTGCGGGCAGGCTTGAAAATGGTAGCGAATGGTAATCATATCGGCAGTATTTCCTTGTCAAGAAGGGTCTACATGTCAATGTTGGAGTGATGTGAGAAATGGCTTAGGTTCTCGGGAAGTTCCCCTAGGGCGGGCGTATCGAATTGAGTTACTTTCGGGTTAGTAGTCTACGTAACGCGGTTGAGTTAGAGGCGATTGGTTTTTATTCCTCAGTTATGTGTTAATGAGTTCCAAAGAATTTATCATGGTTATGACCATGATCAGAGTTGATGTTCTTTTACAAGTATAGAGGCTATATTGCGTGTGATGGTGTTTTTATGGAATTGGATAAATGAAAGATTCTCAGTTGAGAATGTGTTCAATTTGCTTATGGTTCAGAGTTGGCTATGAGATTTTCGTAGTGTTGGGTGTAGTATGTTAGAGGCGATGCGCAATATGGGGTTGAAATTTGCAGGTATAAGGTTGCAGATAGTATCGGAGAGAAGGATATGAGTTCTTGATGGCACAGACTATTTTAGGTGTTTAATATTTTGTTGGCACTATGTGTTCCTATCGGAGTGGAGTTTGCATGTTGGAAAGTACCATGTGTTTTGACTCGAGAGTGTTTTTCTGTGAGATGACGGAGTATCAGTTACCTGTCAACCATTGAGTAGTGGTGTTGAGATTGGGTATGAAAATTCTAGTATTCGTGAGGATCAAAGATTGTATGTTCTTATTGAAAAACTATTATTGGATTGCGGCTTGAGAAGAAATGTAGAGGATTGGATGATTGACGGTATGTTATGGAATGGTTGCTATAGAATTATGGAAGGTTTATTGCATGTTTGAGGAAGATCATGATTTGGTATGGGGATTATTTTGAGCCTAATGAGAGTGTGTATTATCATATTATGTATCAGATCGGACCTGTTTGTTTTGCGCAGTTGTTGCCATATGTATATTATCAGGTGGAATGAATGTCATTCATGCCTTGGTTTATGTTATATGTTTCTCTCTTATACTATGGCAGTCGCTCCCCCTTTTTCCTTTGCTGAGTTTGAGTTTTGACATTCATTGGGAACAACTCATTTCCTTTTGGGAATTAGATATTTGAAGAGTCGTCACCTAACAGATTATAGTGCGCTAGGGCACATAGAGCGGTTGGCCCATGAACATGTTTGCATTACCAAATATTAGGTTAGGGGCTCCAAATAACCTCGAGGGGAAGGTGTTAGGCACCCATCGCGGTCCACAATGGTGGGTCCCGGTCAAACTTAAACTATGTGAATTAGTCCTATTACAAATAAACAATTTCAACACATATTTTCAAATAAAGGCATGTTTTCACATTCCAAACACGTGTATGATTCAGGTAATGGAAGCAAGGGAGGGGGTTTAAACAATTTGCATATATATATGTATATTTAAACAACAAATAAAAGTGAATTCATTTAAACAATAAAAGTTGGAAAAAAGGGGTCCTAGGTTGGTTAGCCTACAGGATCATACCCACACAATGACCGGTAAACACTCCTTAATGAGGGGCTACATGTGACATTAGCGCGTAGTGCACTACCCGTCCCTTCCTTATAGCCTTGGAGGTATTTAAGACCTCTATTTTAGGTATTTCTATACCATCCAAAGGTACTTAAAGTAGAGAATCTAGGCATAAAAAAACAATTAGGGTTTCATTAAATAGGGAACAATTAAAGGCTCACATTTTACCTTCACAAACAGAACAAGTAAGTCACGTCTCAAACACCAATTCTCATATATTTAAGAGCAACACTAGAACAAAATATCTAGGTATGAATTGAATGTACAATATTATTAAGACCAAAGTATCAGAGGACTATCCAGTTTGCCTACTGATTTTTACTAACCTGTTGAATACGAGCAGTCACAAATAACAAGGCGTATTTTTGCATTTTGCAGAATTTTAATTTCCCTACATACTTGCCTAGGCATATAATAGTGATGTCCTATGAGCATGGTATCTAATCAATGCAGTAAAATAGTAAACGATTTTAAACGGGCAATTTGTACCCTATGGGCATGCTTTCTAGTGATATTAGTTAAAACATTGTTGAAGAAATGAGTAGGTCGGTTAATTAAATTGATTCATAATCTATAAGCGTAAGTTAAGCTTATTTTTTATCTAACTAAACTGGTTTTAGATCCTATGGGCATGAGTTCTAATTAAACATAAGGTGAAGCAAGCAGAATTTGTTTGACCAAAGTGAAATCTCTATATGCATGACTATTAAAGATGATTTTAACTCTATAAGCATGAGATCTAATTATTAAAAGCTAATTTTAGATCCTATATGCATGATTTCTATTAAAACTGATTTAACTCATATAGGCATGATTTCTAATGAGACAAATTTGAATACATGTTGTGATGGAACTGAACCTCCGTTACTTTACCCCTATAGGCATGATACCTAATTATATGAAATTGAGCATGTATAATTCATTTCAACCAAGAAATACTATAGGTAGATTGTCTAACACAACACATATAAATCAAAATAAACCCCAGAGGCATGTTATCTATCCAAATTTTACCCACAACATGCAACTACCATCCCTTTTCACTAGTCACTCTAATATTTATTTATAATTAATTATTACAGACCAAGAACTGAATAAATTACATAATTATAAATACACATTAATATATAGGGAGCCTGAAGTAGGCCCAAAGTAGTTTCCCAAGCTTTCAGTAGTCTCAAGTGCTCAAAGTTTCATAGCCAATTTCATGTCTATGTGTGTCAGAGTTCTCTAAGGAACTCAAAGATCATGGGCAGTGCTTATACCCAAGCCTTTCCCAAATAAGAACTAATTTATGCGTAGTGTGGAAGTACCAGCCTTGATATGCCAGAATTAAGAGAAACCTCAAGGGTCTCAAAGTATTACACATACCAGAGAGGCAAGACTTAGTAATCTAAGAGTATTGTGTGAGTGCATAATGATTTGAAAGAGTTTGGTAAATAGTATAAAGAAAGGTCTTAGGAACGAAAATAGTTTTCTGAAAACCTGTACCAGTTTGAATAAAACAGTAGTTGGAAAAACATGAAAAACAACATCTTGAAATCAGAATACCAGTCCCATAACATCTTAAAAAAATACTTTGGCAAACATATTTCACACAAGGAGAAAGGGGACACATAGAATGCACCTTAGTGATAGCAAACAAATACACAAATTCCTCAAGAAGTTGTAGAATAGACAAGTTAGTTACAAAGATATGTTAAGAACATGTAGGTCCTCGACATGACCAATACATACAACTAGAATACCTTTGAAAGGGCTAGATGTCTTAATAGGATTTCAGTAGTGAAGTAGAGTAGGTAAAACTTAGATGAACAAACTAGACAAACACTTCATAAATCGTTCACAGTTTTAGAAATACTAATCATATATAGAACAAACATAATTTGGACATGCTGGGTGAGACAGCCAAACAATGCAGTTTGGACATACTAGTAAACAAATAGGATTCATACAATTATCCAAATCAGGATTGGGTGTGCTAAACAGTATACTAGTTATAGCTTTTTAACATAATAAATTTAAACATGATGAATGATACAGTAATCGGGCAGTATAATCTAGGCATATTGATTATATATAGAGCACATGACAATAGAATAGTAAATAGAACTGGAAATCATAACTAATGAACTACAACAACAAGGAAATCACATATTTTTGGAATGGGGAATTGAATTAGGACATCCCAAGAGAGAATACATAGTATAAAGCACAAATGGTGCAAATAGCCAGCATTGGCTTACAGCTGGCTGGATTAGTAAGAATTGCAAGTAACAAAAGAGAATAGAGAGCCT